>OZ022257.1:35411918-35647015 GCA_963978905.1 Trichostrongylus colubriformis | reverse complement strand
ATTAGGTGTTTGCAGAATAAATGGCCAAAACATATCTGGCCATAACTTCGCTCAGACACAACTTCATTTGTCGAAATAAGAACCATTCGAATCTACAGAATCTCGCCAATGATCTGGTGGAGAAATATGCCACACGATTAAATTTTCGATTGCCAGAATTAGTAAAGTCAAGAGTGGCATTTTTTCCGTGTATAGTATCGGCGAATTTTTTGTGACGCAGATTTGCATCGAGAACCCGGAAAAAGTGGTAATCCATCAGGGATAAGTCTGGAGAATATAGGGGATGAGGGAGAGTCTCGATGCCTAATTCCATCAGATTTTGCTGGGTGCGCAAAACAACGCAAAACCGCACTTTTCGCAAGTCACCCGGCAGAAACTGATGCAGTTAGGCATCGAGACTCTCCCTCACCCCCCTTATTCCCTAGACGGATCACCACTTTTTTCGGGTTTTCGAGGCAAACCTGCGTCAGCGAAAATTAGCCGATACTATGCATTTTGAAAATGCCACCGTTGACTTTATTAATTTTCCCAATCCAGAATTTTATCATGACCGCATATTTTCTTTACCAGGTCGTTGACAAAGTTATGAAGATTCGAATGGTTTTTATTTCGACAAATAAAGTTGTGTCTGAGCGAAGTTATGGCGCTTTGAAAAAAGTTGTCCTTTTTGGCCATTTATTCTGCACACACCTAATATAACACAGTCTGCAGCGTAGAACATGTTACTACTCAATCAGTGAGCTTGACCTCTTCGAATGAATACTATTACGGGATCAAGGTTATTTTCCTTGCAAAATCGACTCATAAAGTAACTAAGTGTCGCCAAGGTTTCCACACTCACAGCGGTAGCACAAGCGAAACGCAGAGTAGAAGTTATTCGGTGAAACAGAACTGACAGAAATCCTTGCCTTTCCCATATGAGCGGATCTTTGCAGCGCTGCGGACCGGTACCATAAATTTGAACATTGTATGTGTCGCTAAACTACTGAACATGTGGTGAGAGTGAGCATACTGAGAACCATTATAAATGTCCCTTAATAGTGTAGGTAGTGATGTGACAAATCTTGTTGAAGAAAGCTAGCGCTTCTCACTGTGAGCCCAGAGAATGTACCCCTTAAAGTGGTATCTGAAGCCTTCTACAGGAATCTTCAGTTCTGAAGTACATACTCAGCATGAGCCTCTCATACGAATCGAAACAGTGGTGGGACTTATTTGCCGAACTTCGGCGCATAAAATTTTGGAATCGAGCTCGCATTTCACAAATATGTTCTTCGAACAAACTCCATAAGGTACCATGTGTTAGCAGATGCCCGCGACTTAAGTCAAAATAGCAAAGATGACTGAGCACTTCGGACTCCCTCGTGAAAATCAAAAACGAGGGACCTTGAAGGGGAGACGGTCGTTGGGCGCGGCCACTGCAGCTAATTTTCCGAGGGGCGCTGCCAAAGCTCCTCCCCTAAACAGGCTTAGGCAAATCTGCGAGAGTCCAGACGGCGAAGGACACGCCTCTTATGATGAGCAACGGCCCATGCGCCCCATTGGAAAATTAGCTGCAGAGGCGCCAAACGACGTACACCCCCTTGAAAGCGTAGATGAACCCCCTCAACAAAAAAATGCAAATTAGAGAATGTTATCTGCAATGCACCATATGTTGTGCATTTTGCCACAAAAAATAGACTCTTTTAGGAGTCTTATAGAAAAGTTTTGAAGCGATCTAATCGCGAAGCCATTTAGTAGCCTATTTCTCTCGCGTTTTTCGGAGAAGACGCTTCGAGCTTCTTGGCATGTACACAAGAAACTCACACATTTGTGCTCATTTTGCATGGTATGGGAATCACACTTTTTCAGGGCTCTCCTTGCTATTATCGTCCCGTATACCGATGGGGATATAGGGTGAGTGTAGGTATTGTCAATAGTGCGGAAATTTGGTTACAGTTGGAGATCTGCATGTAGTTACTGAACATTTTTATGCACTTCATGTTATAGTTTATAACATATTTACCAGAAACCTTTACATTTTCATGATTGCAAGACTTCTTTCAATTATTAGCTTTGATAAGCGAAGAACGTTTCAGCCTTACCGACGGGTCTATTGGCGTCGGGTGAGTGCGAAGGTTTTTGCCCACCATTTCCAAAAGAATTCGGTGCTAAGGTAGTTGGGTGGGTGCACTGCAGTAGTGTCTCTGCGTCTCTAACGCATAGCTGGAGCGCAGAGAACCATAGCGCTTGCCGAATCTGGTTCGGATTCTGCTTAAAGACGATTCTGTAAAGTAAATTCGTGCTTGTATATTCATCCTGGGGCGGAGGTGGTGCAGTAACAGGTGGCGCGCACCCCACTCTCATGGTGCGGGGATCAAATCCCGCATCACGCCCGCTCAGGCCAACCAAGCCTTCCATTGCTCCGGGGTCGGTAAATCGGTACCAGACTCGTCTGGGAGGATAAAAGCCCTGACTTGTACATCGGCTGGCCACCGCAAGTCATTGTATAGGCCACATCACATTCACTAGCCATCACGATTCTGAATGGAACGAGAATGTGCGGCGCATCCCACAGAAGGGATTGATTAACGCCAAAAAACTTTATCCTTTAACTTTAACTTTATCCATCCTATGTTAGCCTAAGCCTTGGGGAAGGAGACTCCCTTCCCCTAGGGTTAGGCGAATACACGTAAGTGGTTGTTTGGTCTGGTTGTAACTAATTTTTTGTAATATTTTAATGGAAGAATAATTCAATCATTTTCTCAGTAAGTTAGCTGTATCTAGGCTTAAAATAACTTTGAGAGTGCCTATGAGCAGAAATCGGGCGCGACTTTTGCCATTTTCGAGTGTCCCCCCCCCTCCGCCCCAACTACCTTAGCACCAAGAATTCTTCCACCCACATTACTACGGTGGGCGCGGAGTCGTTGTGAGGTCGACGGTGAGTGTATTGACTAGATTTTTTTGTGTAGTCGGATTGTTTTTCGACCACATCGCTTCTATAGGCCTGCAATTGTTTGTCGTCCTACGATAATTTTGCTAGTGGAACCGGTGAGAGCACCTGTTAGATACATCGTGCTTTGTGATATATTCAGATCTTTTCAGCCAGTCTTCTTTCGTCCAAGGCCATGTTATGTACGGGTGAACCTTCTAGATTTACCGCGTCTTCCGGTCTACTCAGATTTTTTCAGCCACCAATTTACATTCGTCCAAGGCCACCATGCTATGTACGGGTGAAAGCACCTTCTAGATTTACCGCGTCTTCTGGTATATTCAGATCTTTTTAGCCACCAGTTTACATTCGTCCAAGGCCACCACGTGTGAGAGCACCTTCGTAATTTACCGTGCTTTGTGGTATACTCGGAACTTTTCAGATCATCGTCCTTCCTCCAATACGTCGGGTGAGAGCATTTTCTGGATTTACCGCGCTTTCTCATATACTCAGACCTTTTCAGACAGTACGCCCAAGGCCGCCGCCACCGCCACCGCCACCGGTGAGAGCATTTTCTGAATTTACCGCGTTTTGTCACATACTCAGACCTTTTCAGAGAATATACATCCCTCCAATTCCAAGACCACCGGTAAGAGCACCTTCTGAATTTACCGCGCTTGCTGGACTCAGATCTCTACAGCAATTGTCATTACTCGAAGGCCATTATGAGTTGTGAGACCGAAGGAAGCACCTTCTGGATTCAGCGCGCTTTTTCACATAGTACTCAGACCTTTTTAGCGATCTTTTAGCATTCTTGAAGGATAACACGTGTGACACCAAAGAGAGATTCATTATTATGAGTAATCTGACCAGAGGGTGGCTGAAAAGAATAATGCGCCATGTTTCCAGCAGTAATTTCCAACATATTGGGGTCGATAAAGTACAGTAGTGTGCGAAACACAGTAGAATAATGTGATGGGGGAAATGGTCGAAGTGACTAACCAATATCGAAAGTTCGTATCACACATTGCCACATCGTAATAGGCGCAACACTGAACGCTAGTCCAACTGGTATCTCTACAAATACTTATCACTATTTGGAATTCTACGTAATTTGGTGGTCGAAACATCTCGGTGGTAATGATATCGGAATACAAAGTATATTCACTTGCTGAGAATTTAGTGCTTAGGCTGTTGAGTGTTAATAATCTAGTCATTTACTACTGCATATCGCGCTGCTGAAAAAGACCACCACATTCCGGAGGCTCAGGTGATTTAGCGGTCGATACTGTTGTTTCAATGCTATCGACGACGTGTTACAATGATATCAATGTAAATGGATCAGGATTGAAGTGTGTTTATCCACTAATCATACCACAATATAGAGACTAAATAGTTTATGGATTGATAGTTCTATGTTCGATTGTCTCACGTCGTGCTGCCCATCGCTGATTTTGGCTCCATCCCCATTGCGCTAAGAAATTTCCGTGAGCGATAGTGCCGTCTCTATTCCGTTTGCGGATTTCTTGTTTTGACCTTCCCATCGTTGTAGAAGTTCCCACAACGGGAAGTGGATAAAGTGATAAAGTTGACTTCTTCCACTTTTGTGCGGTCTCTGGTTCTCTTATCACTGGAATATCCTGTAGTGAGCGCTAACTAACTGGTTGCACGCTCCTGCACTTCCATAGCAGGCATTCGCGGTACTTTTGAACAGTTTAGACATTTTTATTTACTTATTTGCTCTACGGTTGCGGTTGCTTCTACAATTGCCCATAAAATCATCACAAACACAAAGCAAATACATGAGCGCAGTACCACCTACAACAAAATTCGAGGGGATAGGAAGAAGTTGGTTGGGTTTCCGAAGCAAGCGAAATATATGAATGATCGTTCCAGTAAGTTATTGCGTATATTGCCTACTTTCAGAAGATCCTCGTTTGTGTAACCAGTTTATTGGTGGATAGCGCTATATTTTCAGAAGATTCTCGTTCGTGAAACCAGCTTAGTGGCTGGATAGCGCTATGGAAAACGTCACTTCAAGACAAAAAACAGTGGTTTAGGCGGTCTGAAACGAATTTTTCGGCAGCTAGGTATCAATAACTATGAAACGGCTCCAAACCCGTCAGATGAGAATGCTTTTTTTCTCTATTAAGCGGTTACAAAGTTTCATGGAGGCTTGTTGACAAGTAATCTGATTCATGCTCTAGGGATGCCAAGCTACCTCACCGGTCACTTTGTATCAACACATCTAATACTCGCAAAATCAAAAGTTACGAAGCCAATTTAAATCTCGAATGTAAGAGGATTTATGAAAAAGAAGCTCCATATCGCGATGTCTTCCCTCTACATATCGAAACAAGTAGATGCACAGTAATCCACACTTCGCTGTCCGCGTGCTAGGGAAATGTTTCCTCTTTCGGTGATTTAAGAAGCCCTGAATCCTGGGAACTGCTGATAAATCTACTTCCCTCAGACTGTTCTTGCCCTGACCCGCTGGCGAATGCGATCGTGGTTAGCGTGGATCAGCAAAATGGGAGATTGTCCATGGTACACACAAGGTCGAGGAGTTCATCTGCGTTCGTTGTAGAATGCTCCGAGGTCGAGAAGACTGATGCATGCTGTCATGCGAATTCTATAGGCCTATCTTCCCCTTACTCTTATGCATGCGACTGCACGCGTGCGAGGCATATTGATTAATGGATTCTATGGTGCCTACTATCGATCCAATCTGTGCGGTAGACAGACATTAGAACAGAGGACCGATAAAGCTCAAATATTATTAGACAATCTGTCAAGCTCTCCCCTTACACGAAATCTATATGTTTTCTTTTCTGCATAAGCAGCATTGGAGTAGCGTAAGAGGATACTGCGCTGTCATAATTCAAGTATCGAATACCACGGTTATAATAGATTATCCTTGTGTTTCATAATGAGAGAAGAACATTGTCTATTTGGCGTATGGCACAAGGTGTGAAAAATATATTTAACCCCAAAGCGAGAAATGTGTGGCTAGATTATGTCATTTTTTGTTAGCTCCAACTGTATCTATCTCTTTTCCAAAAAGTTAAGCCTAGAGGAGGACGCTTGATTGACAGTCACTCAAATTTATGTTGGTGCGTAGATCTTGCGACAACTCCAAAATTTTTGTTGTCACACTGCTTTCGAACCTTTTAAGTACTAGTCAGAATAGTCAGTTTGACAGTGCTTCAATGATTTTCTTAAAATACCCGTGAGATGATCTCGCTACATTATAGCGAGGATCGCTTCAAATTCAAACCTCACTTCGGGATTCATAGACCATCAGCGACTGTTCTGAAGATGCCTGGTTGATGAAACACCTGATAATATTTATAATGCATTCATTGATACTGCCACGTGTTAGACCACAACATTAATATACAATACACATTTATTACCTACTCAGCATCAATAACATATCGCACCTGACAGCCCAGGTATGATATGTTATTGATGCTAGGGCGACTCCCGACAGTGGGCTGCGCCGTAGACCCCCATCCGGCTGGTATTACTTAGCCATAAGGTCGACGGTGTCTCGCATGAAGATTTGAGCGAAAGGCTGCTTCCAGTCGGGAGCAAGGATAGACACCGGCCAACTCATGTGCCAGCGCTCCACTACCCGAGAGCCGAGAGTGCGTCGGCACTCCGGATCTCAGAGAGCACCATGGCGTCACCCGGCAAAAACCAACTGGCGGTTGGGCTTCGACCACGGAGGGCCACCGATGTCGAAAGGCGCAACGAGCGGAAGCTGCCGAACGCGGATGGGCCAGGGAGCGCGGTGCCCCCGAGACCATCGTCGCGATCCGCGTCAGATTTATTGGTTGTGAAAGGGTCTGAATAGCATCCTACTCTATATAATTCGCTTAGTATGTTTGTGCGTGTGGGTGTGTGTCCGTCCATCTGTCTGCCACGAAATTCATATCTCGCGCCGCAGCAAAGCTGATACGCTGAATTTTACAAATGATATAGGGTTGGTGAGGGGACCCAGGCGGTGGTGGACCGAAAGTGATAGCAGCTGATACGCGCTGATAAAGAGCTTAAAGGCGAATGTCACCGAAGTCGTTTCGCCCTTCGGGTTGATCCTAGAGCGCTGACACTCATAGATTTTTGCGGGATGGGGCGGAAACACTAATGGTGGGTGACCCTCATTGAGAGTTGATAAGATATTAGGTTGATTCATAATAAATCGGACAAATTGACAAATTTTAATCATTGTCTTACAACTTTTTAACGACAACTGGGATTCACTTGAAATATGCTCCATCTTTATCGATGACCTTCTGCCAGGGGTTAGGCAGATCATGGATGCCCTTGCTCCAGATGGCCGGAGGCTGGAGCTCGAAGAAGTTGCCGAGTGCGGTCTTCACGTCGTCGCGAGTTTTGAAGTCTTAGCCGTCCAGGTGGCGCTGGTGTGGGAGAAAAGGTGGGAATCTGAAGGGGCCAGGTCTGGGGAGTACGGTGGGTGTGGTAGCACGGTCCAACTGTACGACAGCAGCTCGGCCTTGGCCGATCTTGCAATGTACGGTCTCGCGTTGTCGCGCTGGAAGTAGACATGTGACCGCCGCCGTAGCGAACTTTGGACATTTGCCTTCAATTCTCGTAATTGACGAACGCAGACGTTGGCGGGTACTGTTGTACCATCATCGAGCAGCTCTCAGTACTCTACGCCGTGTACGCTCCACCAACCGCGGTTTTCGTCTTCGATGGAATAGTCGCCTGACGCAAACTTCGAATGCCACAAGTCACTGTACTTCTGGCGGGGGCATGCTCCTTGTGAACTTCTTGCAGACGTCTTCCGATATCCGCGGGTTCCTGGAAAGATAGCGATATGAACAGTAAGACGTTGCGGATGTGGTCTCTGGACGGCTTGAAGTCGTGCGGCATGGTGGCGGAATGGAACTACTTCGGAGTGATTATTTTGAGGAACTTCGAAGGGTTTTTCATACTCATTCCAACGGTACCTCGCGCGTCCATTTTCGTTTACTCGTTGCTGAGTTATGATCTCTAGAAATCATCACTACCATTTGTCAGATTTATTATGAATCAACCTAATACGTTAAGGAGAGTGAAATGGCTACAGTCGTCGAATCCCTTTCGTTTTTCGCATTGATCCTAGAGCGCTTACACTCATAGGGGTTTAGCAGAGTGGGCCAGGGACTTTAAGGTGGGTGATCCAAGGTGATAATGGTTGATAAGATTTGATAAGGAGCAGGGGAAGAAAAATGTCATCAAATTCGTTTCGCCTTTGGATTGATCCCAGAGCGCCGTATTCATAGATGTTCTGAACTTTTGACAGGGACATCAATGGTGGGTGATCTAAATTGATGATGGTTGATAAGATTCGATAAGAAGCATGAGAAGGCAAATGTTGTCAAATTTGTTTCGCCTTTCGCGTGACCCATGAGCGCTGACACTCATGGGTGTTCAGCAGGGTGGGCCGAGGATTTCAATAGAGAGTGATCCAAATTGATAATGATTCATAAGATTTGATAAGGAGCATGAGAAGGGGAATGTCACCGGAGCCGGTTCGCTATGAATTTCACATTCGCAGGTATTGTAGGGTACGGAGATCTCAGTGGTATTGTTGGGTACAATAGCCTCAGTGAAATTGATGACGGCTCACGGTGGCTGATAAGCACCGTTAGGAATCGGTTGAGATGAAATCCTTTACATCGCTTGCTACTACTAACGGCCGCTTTAGCGAAAGCATCTGATGCTCAGTGCCATTGGGTGAACATATTGCTTATGTTCTGATATCAGTGGCCGATGTATCGACCGCTGAATTGCCGAGCCTTCCAAGTAACGGTGCATTTCTCTTTATACTGCGATCTACATTTATAGTCACGATACAACCTATATTTGTGATAGTAAAGCAAGCGGCTCACTCGAAATCATTTTCTAGTGCGCTATTAGCAGCAACACTAGGTATCGACCGCTAGATTATGTAAAATTCCGAGTAGTGAAGCATAATGACGGATAAACATCGTTGAGCGGGATATGGATCTACCATCAATGTGTAGGAATAAGATGCACAGCAAGTGAGCAGATTGTTAGCAACCGATGCAACCGAATACAAAACTATCGATCTTTAAACTATCCAAACTCCCAATGACGACCTCAACCACTTGGCTGGCGCGCACTACGGCGCGATTCATGTCGATGACGGGCAAAATTGGTTTGATGCAAAGCGACTGAAGTATAATATATCAATGCCGAAATGCTTCTTTATCACGCAATCTTCTTTGCTTTTTTCCAGTTCAATAGCTCAGCTAAAAGCAGAGGAAAGAAAATATCCGCTCAATTCCTTACAGAACTGTGATCAAGCCGATCAAAGCCATTCCCAGCCAACTGGTTATATGATAATTGAAGATGCAAGCCTCAGCCACCCTGGGTTTATCATAGAATGGTCTATCACCGGCAAAGCGATAGAGAATCTCTAAGTGTCACTTTATAGTTGGGTTTCAGGTCAGACCTATCGGCTCCATATTTTCTACGGAGTGCCACAATTAGATTTATACCAACTTAAGCGATTCTGACAACAACTATGTCTGGTGAACAACTGCAAAAATTAGCTATCAGTGCCTTTCAACTTTTCCGAGGAGCAGCTGGTTTGCGTCCGTAGGAGCCATGCGTCCCAGCATGTTGCAAAAATAAGACAGGAAAGTACTAAAGAGCTCATCCGCACAGCTTTGCGCCATACCACACCTTTTTCGAAGACACACTTTGCAATGGTATGATGGGTCGATTTACCTACTTGTAACAGTTTTTTGCGTCACGATGCGATATCATGGCACTACACCTGGTCGAACCCACTCCGGCGCCAACCATTCTGTTCATCTAACCAGCAAGAAGCTCAAGTGGGTGGCGTTGGAGTTGAGTAGAGCAGATGTAGCGCCGTGATAGCGCACCATGGCGACGCGAAAAAGGTGCATCCTGCCAGTTCTCCAAGAATCTACTTATCAAGAAGGTATGTCGACCCATCCGCTTATCGGAAAATGTGCCTTTAACTCAGCGTGCGTTAGCTAGTACTTGATCGGGTCTCTGAAAGTTCGTAAAAAGCAAAAAGTTTGAATATGTAGCCACACTCGAATTCTATATCCAAGCGGCAATCAAAGTAGCTTGCGTATTACGAGGCAGATATCACTGCGCTGATACCCATTAATTGACGGCAAGCGATACAAGACAATAATGGTTATGCTGCCTGCACTAAAAACTCCGAAGTAAAAACGTTTGAAAAATCGTCCCATGTGTGGCACCAAACTAGTACATATGGCGATTTTCACTTCCAATTTGCGCGTAGCGGGCAGGTGTGGCGTAGTAACAGGTGGCGCGCATCCCACTCTCATGGTGCGGAGATCAAATCCCGCATTAACACCCGCCCAAGCCAACCAAACCTTCCATCCTTTCAGAGTCGGTAAATTGGTATCGGACTCGTCTGGTAGGATAAAAGCAGTGACTTGTACATAGCCATCATAACTCATCCTGTAGGCCACATCACATTCACCAGCCACCGCGATTCTGAAAGGAACTAGAATGTGCGGCGTATCCCAAGAGGGATTGATTAATACCAAAAACTCACACCTAAAAGTTTACTTACGCGCTGCAACCTCGAGTGGCTACTGTACACTCCTGGCGAACGTTGTCGCAACTGTCGAACTTTCAATCCCCTATCCTACACGATCCCACTATCCTGCCATCGTTGTAGTTGTCGTTATCGTTATCACAGAATCAGGAATCACGCATGGTGGAACGATACAACTTTTAATGCTTGAGGTTTCCCGCAGAACTCAAATGACAAATGCATGGAAGCAGTCCGAGAACTTATTTAGTGTATCGAAAATTGAAATACAGATATTCCAAGGTTTTTTACTCTCCTATGGAGTACTACAGTACTGTAAGGTAAATGTGAATAAACTGATATCGTTACTACTAGAATCCAACCTGCTCTACATAGTTTGAAAAGAATGTATGTGCGTGTGTTCATGCTTGCGTGCGTGCGTGTGTTGTAACGAACTGTAACGGAATCTTCTTTATTCGCTGTGACCATCGTGGAGAATTTCCGTGCTTCAATCATTTCGTAGTAGCGTACCACATTTGCTCATCAAATGTCGAAGTCATTATGTTCTAAACAGACAAATAACTAAGAAACATGATAGTTGCGAAAAGTGCTCAGTTCACCATTTGGCCATGTCTTATGCCAAAAGAAGCATCCCCGTGTCGTGGCAAGTAGAAGAAGTCTAACAAAATGCAAAAACAGCATCCCCACAAGGATTCGAACAATGATTCCCTCCTATGGAGCGTTACACTTACCTCTTTGCCACTTTTTTATGTTTAACTTGAGCCGCCTTCGTCAATGAAAGGGATTTATAACTCATTCCAGAGAATCGTCTTGCAGATTTGAAAGTATATTTGAGATAGCGTCCCAAAATACGTCGGACTATCAAATTCCAGACTGCCACTTCGACATCGAGTCCTTCCCTTGTGAGGGTTAAATGACAAAGGGTCAACGATTCCGTTCCTTATCCTACATCAGTATTACTAAAGAATGTACACTGCAGAGTCATCTGAACTTTTGAGGAGTGGTAGATGCGATGTGCAACTACAAACGACTGAATTATGAATCTCGAGTAAGATAAGATGCTCACCAAATGAATATGATTCGTCCTGCGATATCAGTAGAGATGTTTCAAACGCAAAACTGCAGTAGCGATAGATGTTTGTAAAGTGAAGACGATAAAAGTTGGCAAAAATACCAGTTGAGCTGACGCTCAGTACTTCCCTTATCAAGTGTATTATAGATTAATGCGATATGAACCTTTTTGTTGTCAGTCGGTCAAGATTGGCTATTCGCACATTACGTAATTCTACCGTGGTATTTGCGCAGTACTGTGCAATAGCTTGACTGGTAATCAATAAATATACCAGGTCTGCCTCAGACTAAGGAAAAATACTATGGTGACAGATGTATGTATCAGAGAGTTGATCAACAATTCCATCGACGAGAAAAGTTTGTAAAAAAAAGTTCTCTCCCTGAGTTCCAATTCAAACAGCTTTTGTATTGTCGTATTATTCGCTTTATTTAGGTGTGGCATCCACCGCCTAGAATAGTGGTGAGTTTTCTTTTAGATTTTAGATCGTTAGAAAATTTCTAGAAGTTCTACCAAAACGAAATGAGCGAGGAATTTTTTCCACTCGTATGAGAACGTCAAATGATTGCATTCCAATAAAGCATACCATAAACAACGATAATGATAATGCCTACGGCGCGCATCACGTGGGGAAACTATGTGGACCTCACCGCTCTAAACCGATAAGCCAGTAATGTACCTCGGGCTGGTAATAGCGGTGAGGCTATCAGTTGTAGCTGCTTCTCGAATTTCTCAAATTGAGTTTAGCGATCAGAAAGTGCATTCACTTACTGCGCAAGTCATGAGGCTATACTGCTCGTTGATAGATATTTCATTTGTCACATTTCACCATACTTCTACGGAGAGCACACTTTTTGAGAGCGTAGCATGTCTTAGGAACAGTATGTTGTGATTCATTGAATCTGGTGCAGGTACAGGTACGAAATATTCATATAAATTCTATGGCGGTCACACTGCTGCAGTGGAGGTCTCGAGGTATATTTGCAAATGTGTGCATTATATCACACATGAATTTGTACATCGCTCGGAAGAGGTAGTATACGATATTAACTTTTCGATCGATTTTCTGCCTGCTGAAGTGCTACAATAGAGGGAATTAGCTAAGCCAATCAGGTTAAAAACGCTTTCTTAATTCTGCTGCAAATTGATCAACTGCACGTGTCTACATAAATAGCTCCGACCACCACTGAAGGTTTTGTTAATGAGCTGTTGTAGAAGTCGCATCACATGTTCCGAATTTGCTTTTTGAGCATTCGGAATTATCCTAATTGGGACTTGGCGCTCATGCACTGGGAGTTGCACTCAAAAAGGTTCTCGGAACGAAGCAGAATTCTCGCCAACACATAAGAAGTGATAAGGAGCTCCAGTGGTGGGTATAACCACAAAAAACCTACTAAAAGTATTTCACAGCAAAAGGCAGATCCTTACTACGACGCTCCTTCCGCGTAAGCGTAGGCGAAAATCACAGGTCATCACTCACGTCTTTGCATTAAAGAGTACAGTGAAAACATCACACAATAGTAAAATGCAAAAGGAAAACGGAAAACATTAAAAAAATCAGCATCAAGACACTGTGAGTCTTATATTTTTGTTTATTCCACAGAACTAGTATGATCAGCCTTTCATTCGAACTGGATTTGGTGTTGAACTACTTGATGGATTCAGCCCAAACTCCTTTTTTCAAACCGAGTACTAGAAAAGTGAGCACAACTGTTTTAATCGCTGCATTGAGGAGCGTGAAGTGTCTAGGCAAGCAGCCTAAACCGACAAGAATTACGGAAACTAAATAACAGTGCATAGCATGTCTTTATAAGAAACATGGCTCAATTGTCAGAGATGTGCCAATCAATACACTATCAATAATCAAACAGTGAAAATTTGTCAGCGATATATGTTAAGAACACTATAAATGCCGTATTTTCAGTTTCCCCCTCCAAGACCAGTACGTTTAACCTTCCCTTGTATTTGAACAGGATCACTTCGCGAACTACTTGATGAATTCAGCCCGTAGTGATCCCCAAACCGACTACCAAAAAAGTGAGTGCAATTAGTTAACTGCTTGACAAATTCAGCATCGATGCAGTTGAGAACGCAACAGAATAATGAGTACAAAAATTTCATTCGTAACACTGAGGAGAGTTAAGTGGTTAGTTCTAGCTAAACAGCTCGAACCGACGTGTACCACTAAAGTATAGCGAAATAGGATGACCATGAATTGCATTCTATTTGAGGAACAAGAATCAGTTGTTAGAGATATGGGTGATCAAAACACTATGAACAGGGTTGTCAGCGATATGTGTCAGGACAATGAATAATATGTTTTCAGATATGGGCTACAAACCGAGTATGTTGAACTTTTGTTTGTATTTCACCTGGATCAGTTTTTGAACTACTATCAACTGGATTCAGCCGCCCAAAATTTTCAAACGATGCAAAATAAGAGTAAGTGCATCTAGTTCATTCGTAACACTGAAGAGCGTATGGTGATCACAGTCTAAGCAAACAGCTCAACCCGGCGAGTACTAGTCCTACTATATATAATTCGCTTAGTATGTCTGTGTGTTTGTGTTTGTGTCCGTCAGTGTGTCACAAAACTCATATCTCGCGTCGCAGTAAAGCTGGGACCCTGAATGTCACAAGTGATGTAGAGGGTGGTGAAGAGACCCTAGCGGTGGTGGACTGAAAGCGACAGCAACCGATAAGGGCTGATAAGAAGGCTTGCAAGACAAATGCCGACAAAACCGTTTCGCCTTTCGCGTTAATCCAAGAGCGCTGACACTCAAGGATGTTTAGCAAGGTGGGACAGGGACATTAATAGCGGGCGATCCAAATTGATAATGGCTGATAAGATTAGATAAGAGGTAATGGCTGATAAGATTAGATAAGAGGCATGAGAAGGCAAATGTCTTCAAGTTCGTTTCGCCTTTGGCGTCGATCCAGGAGCGCTGACAGTCATAGGTTCTTAGCAGGGTGAGCCAGGAACATTAATGGTGGGTGATCCGAATTGATGATGGTTGATAAGATTTGATAAAGGGCATGAGAAGGCAAATGTCGTCAAATTCGTTTCGCCTGCCACTCATGGGTGCTAGCAGGGTGAGACGGGGACATTAATAGTGGGTAATCCAAACTGACAGCAATTGATAAGACTCCATCAGAAGCGGTAGAATGGAAATTTCTCCAAGGCCGGTTCGCTTTCGCGCCTAACAGTGGAATACAGCCTATGATTGTGATAGCAAAGCAGACGGTTCACTCGGAATCATTCCCTAATGAGGTACTGGCAGCAACACTGGGTATCGACCGCTAGACTATGTCAAATTCCAAAGAGTGAAGCATGTTCATGAAAACGATAAACATCGATGAGCGCGATATGGATCTACCTACCATCAATGTGTGGGACTTAAATGCTCAGCAAGTGAACAGTTTGTCACCAATCGATGCAATCGATCACAAAGTGACGATCTCTGACTTATCCAAAATCCCGATGATGACCTAAACCAGTTGGCGCACACTACTGCGCGCGATTCATGTCGATGACGTGCAAAATGGTTTTGATGCAAAGCGACTGAAGTACATCAATACCGAAATCTTTTTTATCATTCAATCTTCTTTGCTTTTTTTAACTCGACAGTTCAGCTGACAGCAAACAGAAGGAAATTTCCGCTCAATTCCATACACAACTTTGGTTGGGCGGATCAAACCCATTTCGCATAACATCGCCTTGGATCGCGCGCAGTTGTGTGCGCCCGCCAACGTTGTGCATTCCCTATTCGAAGAACAAGACTCAATTTCAGAGTTATGAGTGATTAGGATACTATGAACAGAGCAGAGCTGTCAGCTATATGTCTGCCAGGCCACAATGAATGATATATTTTCAGAGATGGTATACAAGACGAGTATGTTCAACTTCTGTTTATGTTTTAACTGGATCAGTTTTTTAACTACTTGTTGAATTCAGCCCCCACCGTCTTTCAATCGATGCAAAATAAGAGTAAGTGCATCTAGTTCATTCGTAACCCTGAGGAGCGTATGGTGATCACAGTCTAGGCAAACAGCTCAACCCGAAGAGTACTAGTCCTACTATATATAATTCGCTTAGTATGTCTGTGTGTGTTTGTGTTTGTGTCCGTCAGTGTGTCACAAAATTCATATCTTGCGTCGCAGTAAAGCTGGGACCCTGAATGTCACAAGTGATGTAGAGGGTGGTGAAGAGACCTAGCGGTGGTAGACTGAAAGCGACAGCAACCGATAAGGGCTGATAAGAAGGCTTGGAAGACAAATGCCGCCAAATCCGTTTCGCCTTTCGCGTTAATCCAAGAGCGCTGACACTCATAGGTGTTTAGCAGGGTGGGACGGGGACATTAAAGGCAGCTTAAGGGAAAATTCGGAAGAAAAGTAGAAGAAGTAGTGGATACGAAAGCCGAGATGCCTAGTAACAGGACAGTGGAGAAAAAACCGGGTGGAGAGGGCCAAAAACCGGAGAAATAGGACCCCTTCCCACCGTTGGTTCTAGGCGCGGACGACCTTTCCGTCTAGAGGCGGGTAGTCCGCATAGCTTTCCATTGGCATCACCAAGACGTCAACATGAAGGGATGTTCGGAAATGCGAGAGCATCTAATTTCATGTGATGAGCTTCAAGCTAAAAGTGAGAAAGCGCGCTGCGATGCCTTCAATCCTGCCGATCTCCTTGACCAACCTAACCGTGACCAACCACTATTCATGTCGCCTGGAGGCGGGCCGTCCTTGTCCGTGGCGGCTTGTCCTGACGAGGCCGCCTCCGCCACAGCTCAAGGGGCCGCCTTCCGCGGGGATTTCGCCATGCGTAGGCCTTTCAAACTCGTAGTTTTTCACTAAATGACTCCATTTGGGATTTCTTATTACCCACATTACCCCTAACTCTGTCTTTAATAGTGGGTGATCCAAATTGATAATGGCTGATAAGATTAGATAAGAGGCATGAGAAGGTAGATGTCTTCAAATTCGTTTCGTCTTTGGCGTTGATCCAGGAACGCTGACAGTCATAGGTTCTTAGCAGGGTGAGCCAGGAACATTAATGGTGGGTGATCCGAATTGATGATGGTTGATAAGATTTGATAAAGGGCATGAGAAGGCAAATGTCGTCAAATTCGTTTTGCCTGCCACTCATGGGTGCTAGCAGGGTGAGACGGGGACATTAATAGTGGGCGATCCAAACTGACAGTAATTGATAAGACTCCATCAGGAGCGTGAGAATGGAAATTTCTCCAAAGCCGGTCCGCTTTTGAGGCTAACAGTGGAATACAGCCTATGATTGTGATAGCAAAGCAGACGGTTCACTCGGATTCATTCCCTAATGCGGTACTGGCAGCAACACTGGGTATCGACCGCTAGACTATGTCAGATTCCAAAGAGTGAAGCGTGTTCATGAAAACGATAGACATCGATGAGCGCAATATGGATCTACCTACCATCAATGTGTGGGACTTAAATGCTCAGCAAGTGAACAGTTTGTCACCAATCGATGCAATCGATCACAAAGTGACGATCTCTGATTTATCCAAAATCCCGATGATGACCTAAACCAGTTGGCGCACACTACTGCGCGCGAATCATGTCGATGACATGCAAAATGGTTTCGATGCAAAGCGACTGAAGTACATCAATACCGAAATCTTTTTTATCACTCAATCTTCTTTGCTTTTTTAACTCGACAGTTCAGCTGACAGCAAAGAGAAGGAAATTTCCGCTCAATTCCATACACAACTTTGGTTGGGCGGATCAAACCCATTTTGCATAACATCGCCTTGAATCGCGCGCAGTAATGTGCGTCCGCCAACTGGTTGTGAAATAAGATGACATTCCCTATTAGAAGAACAAGACTCAATTTCGGAGATATGAGTGATTAGGATACTATGAACAGAGTTGTCAGCTATATGTCTGCCAGGCCACGATGAATAATATATTTTCAGAGATGGTATACAAGACGAGTATGTTCAACTTCTGTATGTATTTTAACTGGACCAGTTTTTGAACTACTTGTTGGATTCAGCCCCCACCGTCATTTAAACGAACCGTAAAAGTGAGTGCATCTAGTTTATTCGTTACACTGAGGAGCGCACGGTGTTCGCAGTCTAGGCAAATAGCTCGACTCGACGAGTATGTACTAGTAGTGAAATAAAACGACATTCGCTATTCAAAGAACAAGACTCAGTTGTTAGAGATATGAGTGACCACGATACTATGAACAGAAATGTCAGCTATATGTCTGTCAGAGCACAATGAATAATATGTTTTCAGAGATGGTTTACAAGACAAGTATGTTCAACTTCTGCTTGTATTTCAACTGGATCAGTTTTTGAACTACTTGTTGAATTCAGCCCCCAATGTCTATCAAAACAACCGTAAAAGTGAGTGCATCTAGTTCATTCGTAACACTGAGAAGCGTATGGTGTTCGCAGACTAGGCAAATGGCTCAACTCGACGAGTATGTACTAGTAGTGAAATAAAACGACATTCGCTATCAAAGAACAAGACTCAGTTGCTAGAGATATGAGTGACCACGATACTATGAACAGAAATGTCAGCTATATGTCTGTCAGAGCACAATGAATAATATGTTTTCAGAGATGGTTTACAAGACAAGTATGTTCAACTTCTGCTTGTATTTCAACTGGATCAGTTTTTGAACTACTTGTTGAATTCAGCCCCCAATGTCTATCAAAACAACCGTAAAAGTGAGTGCATCTAGTTCATTCGTAACACTGAGAAGCGTATGGTGTTCGCAGACTAGGCAAATGGCTCAACTCGACGAGTATGTACTAGTAGTGGAATAAAACGACATTCGCTATTCAAAGAACAAGACTCAGTTGCTAGAGATATGAGTGACCACGATACTATGAACAGAAATGTCAGCTATATGTCTGTCAGAGCACAATGAATAATATGTTTTCAGAGATGGTTTACAAGACAAGTATGTTCAACTTCTGCTTGTATTTCAACTGGATCAGTTTTTGAACTACTTGTTGAATTCAGCCCCCACCGTCTTTCAAACCAACCGTAAAAGTGAGTGCATCTAGTTTATTCGTAACACTGAGAAGCGTATGGTGTTCGCAGACTAGGCAAATGGCTCAACTCGACGAGTATGTACTAGTAGTGAAATAAAACGACATTCGCTATTCAAAGAACAAGACTCAGTTGCTAGAGATATGAGTGACCACGATACTATGAACAGAAATGTCAGCTATATGTCTGTCAGAGCGCAATGAATAATATGTTTTCAGAGATGGTTTACAAGACAAGTATGTTCAACTTCTGCTTGTATTTCAACTGGATCAGTTTTTGAACTACTTGTTGAATTCAGCCCCCACCGTCTTTCAAACCAACCGTAAAAGTGAGTGCATCTAGTTTATTCGTAACACTGAGAAGCGTATGGTGTTCGCAGACTAGGCAAATGGCTCAACTCGACGAGTACTAGTAGTGGAATAAAATGGCATTCGCTATTCAAAGAACAAGACTCAGTCGTTAGAGATAAAGTGATCAGGATCCTTGACTAGAGATATCAGCTATACGTGTATCAAGACACAGTGAATAATATATTTTCAGACATGGTCTACAAAACGAGTATGTTCAACTTCTGTTTGTACTTTAACTAGATCAGTTTTTGAACTACTTGTTGAATTCAGCCCCCACCGTATTTCAAACCAACCGTAAAAGTGAGTGCATATAGTTTATTCGTAACACTGAGAAGCGTATGGTGTTCGCAGACTAGGCAAATGGCTCAACTCGACGAGTACTAGTAGTGGAATAAAATGGCATTCCCTATTCAAAGAACAAGACTCAGTTGTTCGAGATGAAGTGGTTAAGATCCTCGAATAGAGATATCAGCTATACGTGTGTCAAGACACAGTGAATAATATATTTTCAGACATGGTCTACAAAACGAGTATGTTCAACTTCTGTTTGTACTTTAACTAGATCAGTTTTTGAACTACTTGTTGAATTCAGCCCCCACCGTATTTCAAACCAACCGTAAAAGTGAGTGCATATAGTTTATTCGTAACACTGAGAAGCGTATGGTGTTCGCAGACTAGGCAAATGGCTCAACTCGACGAGTATGTACTAGTAGTGAAATAAAACGACATTCGCTATTCAAAGAACAAGACTCAGTCGTTAGAGATAAAGTGATCAGGATCCTTGACTAGAGATATCAGCTATACGTGTATCAAGACACAATGAGTAATATATTTTCAGACATGGTCTACAAAACGAGTATGTTCAACTTCTGTTTGTACTTTAACTGGATCAGTCTTTGAACTACTTGTTGAATTTAGCCTCCACCGTCTTTCAAACCAACCGTAAAAGTGAGTGCATCTAGTTTATTCGTAACACTGAGAAGCGTATGGTGTTCGCAGACTAGGCAAATGGCTCAACTCGACGAGTATGTACTAGTAGTGAAATAAAACGACATTCGCTATTCAAAGAACAAGACTCAGTTGTTCGAGATGAAGTGGTTAAGATCCTCGAATAGAGATATCAGCTAAACGTGTGTCAAGACACAGTGAATAATATATTTTCAGACATGGTCTACAAAACGAGTATGTTCAACTTCTGTTTGTACTTTAACTGGATCAGTCTTTGAACTACTTGTTGAATTTAGCCTCCACCGTCTTTCAAACCAACCGTAAAAGTGAGTGCATATAGTTTATTCGTAACACTGAGAAGCGTATGGTGTTCGCAGACTAGGCAAATGGCTCAACTCGACGAGTACTAGTAGTGGAATAAAATGGCATTCCCTATTCAAAGAACAAGACTCAGTTGTTCGAGATGAAGTGGTTAAGATCCTCGAATAGAGATATCAGCTATACGTGTGTCAAGACACAGTGAATAATATATTTTCAGACATGGTCTACAAAACGAGTATGTTCAACTTCTGTTTGTACTTTAACTGGATCAGTCTTTGAACTACTTGTTGAATTTAGCCTCCACCGTCTTTCAAACCAACCGTAAAAGTGAGTGCATCTAGTTTATTCGTAACACTGAGAAGCGTATGGTGTTCGCAGACTGAGCAAATGGCTCAACTCGACGACTAGTGAAATCAAATGGCGTTCGCTATTTAAAGGCACTTTCCGCGATTACCTTGAATGGAGCTTTAAGAGCTAAATTATAAAATTAGAGGTGCTGAGGAATACACCGAGAAAAAAAATCCGGAAGAAGCCCCCGAAAATGGCAAAAATGAGGCCTCTTGACATAAGGCCTTGTACGAGGTTACTGCGTCAAACAAGCCTTCGAATCAGTTCCCGTTGGATGTTATCATGAGGAACCTTGAGATATTACCTGTTTTCCCAAGTGAACATTTTATAAACTACTGGAATTTCCTTTTTATCTTATCTTATCGCACAAACACAGGCCCACGTAAAAGCCACGTTGGAAAAAGCTTCGTCCAATGCCGGGTAGGATCGCCAATTGGTGGGAGGGGTCCCATTTGCCTCCCGCTGGCTTTGCGCTGCCAGGGTGGCTCGTGGCACCTCTGTAAGGGTACAGCCGCGACAGTTACCCGGGGTCTATCGGCTGCGGCACGGTAAACAGCTGGTGAGATTATCGCACAAAGTGCCTTCAAAGAACAAGACTCAGTTGTTAGAGATAAAGTGATCAGGATCCTTGAATAGAGATATCAGCTATACGTGTGTCAAGACACAGTGAATAATATAATTTCAGACATGGTCTACAAAACGAGTATGTTCAACTTCTGTTTGTACTTTAACTAGATCAGTTTTTGAACTAGTTGTTGAATTCAGCCCCCACCGTCTTTCAAACCAACCGTAAAAGTGAGTGCATATAGTTTATTCGTAACACTGAGAAGCGTATGGTGTTCGCAGACTGAGCAAATAGCTTAAACTGACGAGTACTAGTAAAATAAGATGACATTTAATAGCATCTCTATATAAAGAACACGACTCAATTGCTATAGAGATATAAGTGATCAGGATACTTTAAACAGCGTTGCCAGCTTTATGTGTGTCAAGACACAATGAATCATATATTTACAGACGTGGCAGGACTTAGTTGTCAGAGATCCTATTTTCTCTCTTTATTCAGTAGACATGTGCGGGTAGATGTGGCAACTTGAACATTACAAAGCGGAAACAAACCAGGAACAATCACCAATTACTGTGGATTCAAATGCTGCTTTATATAATCGGCTAAGTGTGTCTGTTTAATTGGAAATTCATACCTCACGTCGCAGCAAAGAAGGGATCCCGGATTTTAGATGTGATATAGGGGGTGGTAAAGGCATCCCAGCGGTGGTGGAGCGAAAGTGATAGCAGCTGATAAGGGCTGATAAGGAGCCTCAAAAAGCTGATGTCGCGTAATTCGTTTCGCCTTTTGGGTCGCTCCTAGAGCGCCCACACTCATAGATGGTTCGAGGGGTGGAACGGACACATCAATTGTGAGTGATCCAAATTGATAACGCTTGATAAGATTCGATAAAGAGCATCAGTAAGCTAAGGTCGTTGAATGCTTTTTCCCATTCGGGTGGATCTTAAAGCGCCGACATTCATAGGTGCTTAAGGTTGTGGAACGGGCACATCAGTGGTGGGTGATTCGAACTGATAACGCTCGATAAGATTCGATAAGAAGCGTCAATAGGCTAATCTCGCCAAATCCGTTTCGCTCTTCTGGCCAGCAGTGGGACGTTGACACCCACAGGTATCACCGTGTACGGGACCTTAATGGTGCCTTTCGAAACCGATAACGGCTTACAAGGCTGATAAGAGCCATTAGGAAATGGGGAAGGGATAGAATTCGGTACACCGCTTACTACTACTGCTGTAGTAGAAGCTTGCGATACTCAGCACCATTGCGTGCACATATTTTGTTTTATTCTGATATCTGCTACCGAGGAATCGACCGCTAAACCGCCTAGCGTTCCAGATAGTGGCGCATGTCTTTTGATACTGCGATCCACAGGGATGATCAAGACACGATCTAGATTTCTGATAGCAAAGCAAGCCATTCATTCTCTCATGCGGTGCCAGCAACAATGCTGGGTATCAACCGCTAGACTATGTAAAATTCCAAACAGTGGTGGCTGTTTAGAAAAATGATAAGTATCCCTAACCGGCATATGGATCTACCACCAAATCACCATGTGATGCAGTTTAATTCGAAACTGTCGATCCTTAAAGTATTTAAGCTCCCAGTAGTGACCACTTCAGCCGAAGGGCCAACTGATCAGTGGATTTACTCACGTCATTCCTAAACATAGCTCAATCATATAAGCAAAAGGTATCAACCGCTAAATCATCTGGCCTGCTAAAAATGATGACCTTCCTCAGCGGTGATATCTTCGATATCGGTTAATACCTAATCACCGGCACTATTTACCCAGAGTCGAACCTCTCCAACCGACGTAGTCGGAGAGGTGATTCTTGGAGAACCTTTCGATTTAGCTGCAAACTTCTATCCAAGGGTAATTCGACCCTCAGAACACGAATATGACATTCGTTTGGCGCGAAATCCCTTGGCGCCTGCGCCATAGGCGCCGACGCCAGAATGGGGTAGATCACCAACTCGCTCAAAATTTGTCCCAAGGGGTATTTCGACCCCTGGAACACGAATATAACATTCGTTTCGCGCGAACCCGCTTGGCGCCTGGGCCATTTTGGCGCGGGCGTCAAGCGGATTCGCGCTAAGTGCATGTCATATTCGTATTCTACAAGAGAAATTACCCATGGGTAGCAATGTGCAGCCGAATCGAAAAATTCTTCAAAAATCACCTCTCTGACCACATCGGTTGGAGAGGTAGTGGGGTAGTCCTGGGTTTATAGCGCCCTATCACCTATATAGAAAGTAGGTGAGGTGCTCAGCAAAAAGTCAACACCTACCAGTTCCCCATTACATAATTCTATTAGTTAAATAAATAATGAATAATTCGCACAGTACTGTGCGATAGCGCAACTGGTCACATAAAATCGCCCACACCTTGTTTGAAAGTGGTGTAGTTCACTTTTTTTCGTAGCAATAAGCCAAAACTTGACCGAACTCTGTTTGTGAAGAAATTCGACGTATGAGAATTTAATGTAACTGTCGTAAATCTTATCGGCGCTCCTCTTGCGTCACTAGGCGAAACAGTGGGAAAATACATGAAGCTGTGAGTGAAACGTACCGCTTCCTCCTCCATTCGAGTGATTTTGGATCACTTTCGGAGTTTCTGGTCGCTCTGTTGAGGATATCTTAACCCTGATGACCTACACATTAACTTTCGAGTCAAACTACTTTGTACAGATTCCAGGGGCCTGAACTGCCTTTTTTGAACAGGGGTTGAAGACCATAGTGCCACACTCCCCAATGGGACGCACATAGAGCTCATATAAGCGTTGCAATGTAGTAGGGTACGAGGAGATTGAATAAAATTGAAAATTCTGCGAGTATACTTGGCCACTAGCTTTTACTGCCTAGAGAAGCTTAGCTAATAGTCATAATGGGAATCAAGACCTCGGACTTTGATAACTGATCTCAAGTGGACATGATCTGCATGCGAATGCAAACTCAGACGCATAACTTGCGTTTTTCGAAGGATAGAACAAGACCATTAGCTTTGAACCACCCAGAAAAAATCAATCGCAGGCTGGAGGGCTCGATAAGAGACATCTTCCACCACCTTATACAACTTTATGTTATCAGCGTAGATATTACAATGAACACCTGGACCTCGAAGCTCATATGGTAGATCTGCAGTGAAAATACGGAAGAATACTGGGGGAAAAACGCCTCTCTGGGGTACACCACTACAAGCCACACGTACTGTTGACAAGTCATCACCTACCACGACATCAAATGTCATAAGAGTCAAGGTCTCCTTATCCAATCCACTTCCAAAGCGTGGACACCCCAATCTTTCAACTTACGATTTCAAACCACATGCGACAACTTATCAAAAGCATAACGAAAACCAAAATGGATTGCATCAACATTTCTTTCTTGAGTGTAATGCTATCGTCCAGTCATTCATACAACAAATTAGAAGATGATCTAGTGGACCTACCAAGACAAAAACCATGGTGCGGTTGAGAAATTGGGCCAACGAATACTTCTTGATAACTTTTTCAGATACTCAAGCAGAAATGGGAGTCAAACTCTCGGGTCTACCATCGCTGGGATAAGGAAATGATTCCTTCTAGAAAGCGCTGGAACTACTGAATGCTCTCACTTACAAATTTCACTGCGCGTCATGCGGAGATTGAACGAGAGTCAAGGGACTACTAAGTTCGTAGATGCAGTTTTTTTTACCAACTTTAATGATATATTCTAGCGGTTAATCGAGGCCGCCGAGGACCATTTCAGCAAAATGTGAACCTTGGAGCTCTTATTGAGCCATGAGGATGATTGGCTGGCAGCATTACAGGGGATGTTCAATTGTGTTGGAGAAACCGTTGTCAGTTAAAAGGCGTCCTCGAAAGTGTCCTCTGATACCTCTACTTTATCAACGTCAGTGATAGCCCTACTTGAGTTACAGCCAAAAAAGTACTTATTACAAATTTTTCGGGAAGTCTCATTATGAGAAAAGCTTATAATGCTTCCAGGCCACTCTCAGACAGTTTTCTCCCTCTACATAAACATTATATCTGTCTGGTTTTCTACCCATTTCCTACGTAAACTTTGATGCTTATTCCAGTCACACCAATCTTGACACTACAGTACTGCTCGCGTCGCGTGAGTAATTCGCCTTGCGACGGTTTGTTCGCGAACAAACCGTCGCCACGTCATAACATCGTTCAGATTGGATAAAATGGAAAGTTTTCAGGAGCGTCGGATTCGTCTCGAAGCGACGAGTTCAGTTGTGTATGAAATGTCAAATTTTGTTCAGCAACCGTCCTGAAAATCGCGCGAAAACGCGTTTTCGCGTTTTCCACCATAAATCAATAGCTTATTGGTTTTTCATCGGGTTTGTATACATTTTCGTAATCTGCTCGTCTAGCTCTACAAGAAGATGCTACAAGTTTTCGGTTTTCTTAGACTCGATTTTTTCACATTCTGAAAAGTCGGAGGGAAATTTTCTTTAGAACCTGATAAGTTGAAGCTAAAATCCTTTCACACTCTCGATCTGAACTCACAGAAGTGTATAGATTTTGAAGTTTCGAGCCTTTCAGATCAGCCCCTACTCCTTTGTGTGGTCCTAAACAGCGCCTCCGTGTATACTCTGCTAAACAAAAACCATCCCTTAACTCATCTGCAGACGGAGATCGCCTAATGAAATGTATGCCGTTCAATTCCTCTGAGAAAATGCTATCGAACGACATACGAAAACCTTTGTACCGATAGATGTCTTATTTTCCTATTTTCAGCCGTTTCCTTATGTGGATCGACGTCTCAATCTCCTTTCTGCCGGTGCGATTCACGTGCATGCCCTGGGGGAGCGGTCACGGTTGATGGCGCCAACGCGAGCTCCTAGCGCTTTCCCACGGCCATGCACGTGAATATTGCGATGGCGCCATCGATCGTAACCGCTCTCCCAGGGCGTGCACGTGAATCGCACCGGCCGAAAGGAGATTGAGACGTCGATCCACAAAAGGAAACGGCTGGAAATAGGAAAATAAGACATTTATCAGTACAAAGGTTTTTGTACTGATGTTCGATAGCATTTTCTCAGAGGAATCGAACGGCATACGTTTCATTAGGGGATCTCCGTCTGCAGATGAGTTAAGGGATGGTTTTTCTTTAGCAGAGTATACATGGAGGCGCTGCTTAGGGCCACACAAAGGAGTAGGACTCATGTAAAAGGCTCGAGACTTTGAAATCTCTACACTTCTGTGAGTTCAGATTGAGAATGTGAAAGGATTTTAGCTTCAACTTATCAGGTTCCAAAGAAAATTTCCCTCCGACTTTTCACAATGTGAAAAAATCGAGTCTAAGAAAACCGAAAACTTGTAGCATCTTCTTGTAGAGCTAGACGAGCAGATTACGAAAATGTATACAAGTCCGATAAAAAACCAATAAACTATTGATTTATAGCGGAAAACGCGAAAACGCGTTTTCGCGCGATTTTCAGGACGGTTGCTGATCAAAATTTGACATTTCATACACAACTGAACTCGTCGCTTCGAGACGAATCCGACGCTCCTGAGAACTTTCCATTTTATCCAATTTGAACGATGTTATGACGTGGCGAATTACTCACGCGACGCAAGGCGAATTACTCACGCGACGCGAGCGGTATTGTGCAAAGCCTTTTTCCGCAAGTTTTCCGTTACTCCTTCCATTGCGCGTAGATACTTTGACAGGCGATGCCTCCTACTTTGAACTCGCTGCCACCCCCACCCAACCAAATCACACATGGCCTTAGACGAACAATTTCCAATAAGGAAGCGGCTTTCATCAAAAAAAAATGGCTGTTACATCAGGTCAGAGGATGTTTCTGGCGGTAATCAATCCCTTCTTGGGATGCGCCACACATTCTACCATAGTTCCATTCAGAATCGAGGTAGCCGGTGAATGTGATGTTGCCTATACAATTACTTGCCAGTCGCGGCACAAGTCAATGCTTCTACTCTCTCGAGTCTGTGCCAATTTACCGACCTCGAGGATGGAAGGCTTATTTGGCCTGAGCCAGGCGTTGATGCGGGGTTCGATCTCCGCACCATGAGAGTGGTGTGCGCGCCATCTGTCACTACACCACTTATCTTCGCTTACTGCAAGTTTCCTTCTCTATGTTAGCGCCTCGTTGAAATTTTATTTGTTTAAGGCTAGATGTGATTTGGTTGAGTGGGTGTGGCTCGGCTGTGTTCAAGCACGCACAACACCGTGAGGGTGCACAGTGCAGCCGTGACAAAGATGCAGCGTGAGCCCTCATCCAAGGACCTACTTGTCTCAAGAGAGTAAGCCGCTAATCTGATTTTCGCGTGGTGTGTATTTGAGCTATCAACATTGTTTTAAATGAGCCCAGCCAGACAAAATTTCCTAAGTACGCCCTCATCTCTTCAAAGTTTGCATTCTTGCTATCTCTACGCCAGGCGAGTGTCCTTGAGATTCCATAATACGAAGACAAACGAAACTTGATGGAAGATTGGTTGCTGTTGCCCAGTGGTAGACTTCCGTAGAATCACTTGAGTGAACCTGGGATGCCTGTGAATCAATCATTTGAGGGAGGTTTGAGTTATTCGCACCTATGCTAACCATATTGCAACTCGAATCACTAGTTGCTTTGCTGAGCTGATCAGTTTCAGATGATGAGCAAAATGGGGCTCTATAGACCGCGATAGTTCTGTATTCTGAAGAATTTTTATTATCATGCCGCATGGTAGTATCTCATACGAATTCTTAACAGGCTCACAGAATATTAGGTTGTTCCAAAAGTCTTGTAGTATTTTTCCAAAAAAAAATCAGTAACTCTTGTTCACTTCGAGGCAGGTCCAGGCGGTTCAGGAATATGGTAGAACGTTCCCTAAGCTTTCTGGGAAAATATATATTGACCAACCAGATCCCGTGGAGAGAGCTACAATGCCCGTTGTCGATACCCACCCAAGTCGCGGTGTCATCTACTATGAGCGGTCTTGCGGCACCAAAACGACGGAAGCTTGCCACTCCATCAGCGCTGCCTTGGGCAAGGGATGTGTGAGCTACGTGACCGTGCGCCGCTGGTTCATCAGCTTCAGCAACGGCGAGATTGACATGAAAGACAAACCACGCTTGGGACTGTGCTGGTTCTGGAACGCGGAAGGAATGCTTTTCCTGCTGGTACAAGGCGAGACAGTCACCGCTACCGTATGCACCCACTAGCTCCAGCAGCTCGCCGTCGCTGTTCGAGAAAAGTGCCGGAAAAGATCCGCGGTCACCCTTCTTCATGACGACGACCGCTCCCATTTCGCTCCCATGTCGCGAAAAGTACCCAGGCCAAGTTATAGAAGCTCGGCTGGGATCTGCTGCCCCACCCGCCATACCCTCCAGACATTGACCCTTCTGACCATCACCTTCCCATCCTCTCGAATCCTTCCTGGCCAAGAGAAAATTCGTTGATTATGACTTGCTTGCGAAGGCAATCACTGACTTCTTCGACTCTCAGAACCCAGAATTCTGGGAGAAGGGAATCAACGATTTTCCTATAAAGTGGCAGAGAGTTGCCGATAACAATGGTCAATACGTTGTTGCCTAATTTTTATTTGTTGGACGAAAAAAAAAGAAAGTGATGATCGAAAAAAATACTAGAAGACTTCTGGAACAACCTAATACAACATCCACTGAATGAGGTTGTGAGCATAATTGCAACTCCCCCACCTCCTTTATGCAATCTCTCTGAACGATTAACCTCATATTGTGTCGCAGCTTTACCAAGTATTCAAGCCATGTCGACTTTAGCGTTCGGCCATATCTCACAATATAGCTAGCAAATGCCGCAGAATTGCAAGTTCTTCGGCATATAGTTCCTCAACTGATCATAAGAAGAAGAACCATATGTGGGAGCATTAGCGGAAATTGGATCATTCTCAAAGTTACAGAAATTTCGGCGGAAACAGAATTGCTTGCTCTGATGGCCAGCTCTCGTGTTTCTCGAAGCTGGTCTCTTCCCTCTTTTGACAGGGATGGGCAAAGCAAAACCGTTCTGTCAGCGGAAGAGCGCAGGGGGGGGAGCACTATGACCGCGAGCTTATAAAATCTAGAGGCAGATAAGACAGCTTTAATGAGACGTGACCGGTCAGGATTCGGCCGGCCTACACAGTGAAACATGCGAGGCACAAATTCGATCCTAAATGGGGTGCTATCGCAATGAGAGGGCATCCACTACTGGGCCCTATTTTTACCTATGCCTAGAAGGGGAAAGAAGCCCCTTCCTTTCTCCTTCAAGGCTTAGGCAAAAATATACGCTTGAATGTGCAGACTGACCCCACAAAAATCCTTCGAAGTATTCGGTGTGAAACTTTTTGTGAGATGCCCACCACATTGCGATAGCACCTTAAGTGGTTCAACACCGAGTTCATTGAATGGAAATCATGATTAACCTCAACAGACGAACTAAAAATTATTTTCAACAAACCGACAATGACAACAGATCTCTGTTTTTCCAGATCACTTCAATAACAACGGAAGAGATTCACGAGAAAGTATTAGCAGGAATACCACTGACATAAGAATCTTTTGGGACATTTTCTGACCTAAGTTTTTCGTTTCCTTCAGTAGACGCATTACACCATATCCTCATTGTCAATGCCTCAATGTCATTGCAGCCACTTGCTCTTTTAGTTCCAGTAAGGCATTCGAAAGCAGTTTAACGTAGGCTGGGACCCCGGGGTCACTACATTCTGCAGTTTGTCCATTCCTCTGCTTTTTCCAGAGAAGCAATCGACATGATTCCTTTTCGTAGCTGGAACTGAGACTGATCACAGCGGGGTGTTTATAATATGTCGCAGCAATCAATTTTCATATATGGGCCAAACGAGCTGCAGAGTTCAAAGATATCGAATCCAAAATGAACAGAAGAAAAAACGGCGACAAAGAAATTTGCCACAAGTAACTGATAAAAATATACTTGAATCGGTGGCTTGGTAACACGCATTTCGATTCACACCATAAGGAACTCGTATGAACCAATGAATCGATCGAAGAGTTCCTAGACCAGCGGGAAATAGCACCTAGTAACCAGGTAGAAGCATAGTCAAGCCACTCGGACTTGGGCAATTAAACAGATGATCATGACACTATGAACAGGGTTGTCAGCGATATGTGCGGTCAGGATGCTAGGAATAACACATATTCAGACAGTCTTTGGAAGGGGTGTGTTCAAATTCTGCTCGTATTCTGATTGGTTCAGCTTTTGAACTTTTTGTTGGATTCAGCCTGTACTGATTTCCAAATCCAAGTACCGTAAGAGTAAGTGCAGCTAGTATATTCGTCAGATTGAGTAGCGTGTAGTGGTTACAGTCTACCGAAACAGCTTAAACTGACGAGTACTAGTAGTAAACTAGGATGACATTGCACCTCATCTACATATTTTCGTAGAACAAGGCTTAGTGTTATAGATATGAGTGGTCAGGACATTATGAACAGAGTTGTCAGTGATATGTGTATCAGGACACAATGAATAACACACTTTCAGACGTGGAGTACAAAACGAGTATGTTCAACTTCTGTTTGTATTTTATTTGGATCAGCTTTTGAACTACTTGTTAATTCAGCCGAAACCGATTACATCAAGTACTATAAAAGTGAGTACAGTTAGTTTACTCGTATCACTGAAGGGTTGAATCTCTATATTCTGGGCACGAGCATTAGCAAAACTCGAAGACGCTGAACTTCTCCATTAAAGGCTCATTCCACGTAACCAAATAATCCGACTTACGTCCTTGAGGCAGTTGCTTCTTGAACAACTATCTGGTTGGCACCTTTTTCCTGCCGCTGCTGTGTGCTGTCACGGCGTTACATCCGCTGGAACCCACTCAGACGCCACTCATTTGCTCAGTTCACTGAAAGGAGCCCAGGTGGGAGGCGTCAAAGGGGGCTCAAACAGGTGTAACGCTGAGATAGCGCCCCGTGACTGTGCAAAAAAAATGCAGCCCAATAATATTCAAGGAAGTGCCTCAAGAGGGTAGGTTGACCCACATGGTTATCGTGGAGTGCTCCCTCGAAGGAAGTACTCTGCGATATATGTGGACAAGCATATAAGTAATGCAATTGCAGACCTGGTCTACAAGGACGGTACGTCTAGTGTTTTGCGGTTCCATCTGGATTGATTTTTGAACTGCTTGTTATCAGCCAAAAAGCACTTCAAAATCAACTACGAGGAAGGTAAATGCGGGCGGTTTTATCTTCATCACTTATTGAGTGTTTATTTCCGCTGAAATGTTTCAGCTTAGATGTCACGTTTTTCAATCTTGTGAAACTCAATCACCGTAAATTACCGGCCTGAATGTTTTTTTTTGCGTTACTGCGCCGTGTAATATGTTTAGTAGTATGCGTTAGTCAAGATGGTACTGCTTATTTTCTGTCAACAACCCTTAGCATGAAACCAGTAATGCTGTGTCAATCTGGAGAGTTTCTACCTTTGCAGAATTATTCACCCACCAGGCATACTTCACACATCCGGTATTCTCCACAAAACCCATAACTGAAGCCCGTAAGAGATGTCGATCGATTTGATATGTTATGCTGGAGTTATACTTGTGCCTACACAATTTTCTCTTCTGCTGCCGGCACAATTTTCTCTTCTGCTGCCCACACAATTTTCTCTTTTGCTTAGATCGAGTTGATATCTCTTACACCAAACTTTTTCAGAATGCTATAATCAGAGCTGTACTAACCGGTTTCATTGTACCCATTGACCACGGTTGCTTGCTTTAAGCAATCAGGAGCTACTTACCAGGATGTCTGACTGTTTCCTGAGAAGCAGCTGATTTCAAACCGACGACAGAAGCGCCAAACCTGTGCTTGATTCGAGCGCTTCTTGTGGGACATTCTCGACGCAAGTAGTCCCGTGACTTATGAGCGAGCGAAGATGGGGAGAGGGCTTCCAAGGCTGTTCCATACTGAACTTGCACATTAGTGGAGAACAGAAGTAGTCAGAAACTTCGCTCCCTTTCCCTTGCTTCTTCAGGCAACAATGCCGTATACTTTGTTAAAGGCACACCACGCGATAATCAAAGTGATCCTTACCTTCTCAGGGCAGATAGACCCTTGGACAGTTGTAAAGATTGCACCCTTTTCGCGACGCCACGGCTCACCCCAGGCTCGTACGGCGTGGTCGACCTGAGCCGAGTTGAGCCCACCGAGCCGAATCACACCCGGCATAGACGAGAGGGAAACTTGCGATAAGACAAGATAAAGCAGCGATATCAATAGCGAAGGTAGCTTCAACAGGGAAGAACAGGTGATACCGTAGCATTTTGGGCAATATCATCGAGGAAAAGCTCCTCTATAATCTCCAGTACTCGTACGAGGACTGAAGGCAGGGAGCTATTTTTGGTGGTTGTGAGGAGATTTGATGCATTTTTCTTCACTATTGGGTAAACCAGGGTCTCTACATCCTGTAACACGCGCGATAGCTCTTACAATTTTTCGCGAGGTGTGCCTCTAAGTATTCAAAGGGGTGGTATTATGCGTGCACTGATGAAAATTTTCCTATGCTCTCCACGCGGAACCGCGTTTTCACGCGATTTTTATACTCTTACGTCATTAATTGTATGTATATGAGGTGGGTAATCTAGTTTTGGTCATTGTTTATACGTATGGAAAGTAATACACTGTAAAACTACCACATTGGTATTCCAACCGACTCATTTCCTACCATTCTCAAAAACAACCTATATTCGCACTTCTCTAACTTTTCAAATCGTGCAGCAATTATGCAATAGAAAGGGTAGTGTTTTCGAGAACTCCTTTTGCTTTGTTTACGCTGATAGGATTAACTCTCCATATCGGATGTAAGAGTGTTTCTCTGACATTTTTTCTTACATGTTAAAAGCTTTTGCGCGAGCGAATGAATTTTCGCTTATCACTCACTGTTGTTAGTCTGTTTTGCACCAATTCTCTCTGCTATATAGCCCTCTATGTCTATAACATCTTTATTATCTCCTTTTCCCTAAGTGCAGAGCAACAACTTGAGGCCACGATCATTCCACTTGGACCGAGCTTTAGATTTCCGATCTGAATCATTCTACTTCTTGTGTGTACAGTTGTTGCAGTGGGTTTGTATTTGCTCTACAGTGACAACATGTCAGAAAATGTGTTTAGAGCTTCACGAGTAAGTAAATAGTGATTGAGATAGGAGAGGGGATGCGTGATAAACACTTTCGTCTTTTATACATCTTCACTTGAGTGTACACGCATGCACACTCTTGTTCTTTAACGGGCCTTACACCAGTCGTCATTAACATGGAACATTATGTCTGGATCGTTCAAAATTATTTTCTCAGTTGAAGAACGACAGCACCTAACCTTCGTAGGTTCCCACTACGGTTTGGTGGGTCCAGGTTTTATCTCCTCGAACAGCAGCAAAATTGGATGTCAAAAATGCTATATTGTTCCTCATTTTTACCCCAGTCATAAAAGCGATCATTGAACATACGTGAAATCTAGGATATATTATACCCACGTGTCAGAACTGTTAAAGCAGCTATCAGCAAGGCGCACCCTTACTAACCCAGTTTTTTTGCGAGTAAACTTCACCGACCAAGATCAAGTTTACCATTTAAAGGCACTTTCCGCGATAATCGCACCAGCTATTTACCCTGGCGTAGCCGATAGGCCCCCTGGTAAATGTCATGGCTGTATCTTTTGAGCGGCGCCACGAAGCCTCCTGGTAGCGCTAAGCCGACGGGAAGCAACTGCGACCACACCTGGCATTGGACGAAGCTTTTTTCCAACGTGGCGTTTACGTGGCCTCTGCGATGAGATAAGATAAAAAAGAAATTCCAGTAGTCAATGAAACGTTTGCTTGGGACATCAGGTAATATCTCTAGGTTCCTCATGATACCATTTAACAGGAACTGATTCAAAGACTCGTTCTCCTGCGGTAATCTCGTACAAGGCCAAATGTCAGGAGACCTCAGTTTAGCCATTTTCGGAGCTTTTTGCGGATTCTTCTTTCTTGGTGCTTCTTAGCTCTTCTAATTTCATAATATAGCTCTTGAACCTATTAATGGTAATCGCGGAAAGTGCCCTCAATGTGTTAGACATATTTCGAAGGCGTGGTATTGAAGCAATGTTATTTTATGGCTTTGATTGAGGCAGATGAGGATTCGTAACTTATATGTCACGGGAAAAGTGCCCAAAGTGTGATGACTGAAATGGCCATACACAGGTCACCTTTGCACCTTCACTAATGCCGGCATTCGAGCTACTGTACCCTCGCAAAAAATCGGCTTTCAAGGATCTATAAATCCACTGAGGGACGCTCTATTGATAGATTCGACCGGTGCACGCAGTTACTGTTCATAGGACGGAATTAGACAAGGCGAGTCCATCTACCACCATCGCGATGAGCGCCACACACCGCAACGCAATTCTTCCGCCCTTCATGCTCCCACCAGGTTGTCTGTTATTTGAGAGATCGTCATTATTCAACGTTATTCAAGTTTACAATGCGTTTAAGTGCGATACAAGTTCGGATAGGTGCAGAAGCTCAAAAATCATCTTGTTGCCGACTGACATCCCTTACAATGTAGTACGAAAAGTTAGACAAGAGACACGAATGGGCTGCTTTTCACTCTTATGTGGAAAAAATATGCCCGGAGATTGTGGTGATTACAAAGAAGGGATGATGTTGACAAGAGGTAAACTATCGTGGCGGTTTCTGCTCGCCCGAAGTGAACCTGAGCCGTGGTTCACTTCTAAGAGATTTGCCCGTGAAAAAAAATCTTATAGCTGTTTTTGTGACGAGAACAGTTTCTCTTTTATTCTTGGAGGCAGCAAATGGAAATGAGTGGAGCGTTTGCGTCGCTGCTGCACAGCGATAAAAATCAAAGAGCAGCGGCCGCAGTCATCCCCTACAAGGTTGCACGTGAAGAATCCAACAAGTGCTGTTTCTTTGATAGATTAGCTTAGCTTTATCCAAACCACTGTCCCTTTCTTCTATGACTTAGAACTGATTGATAGTCATCACTGTGACCATACGACAGCTGGGGACTGCAGAGGTTACGCTTGACTACACTAATGTGCTGACTGGCTATGCAAAGGCGAGCATGAAAAAGACACAAATTAATGCTGCCTGTCCTTTAACTAACATAGCGATTGATTTTGTAATTTTGTGAACTATCGCTATCTAGGATCTTCATCCGATATTGTTTGGTTCTCTTAAGCTTCTTATATTTATTGATAAGCTTTGGCGACGTCACCGCCACCTTATCACCCTGACTCCAAAATCAGGATATTTTTAATGAATAGCCTGTCATTCTCAAAAATCATGCTCATCATTTGCATTATTTCTGGTCTCATTCGTGTATTTTCCTCGCTTCCATATTCCTGCTCCACATGGGTCGTACCAGAGGTTTGTGGAGGACTGCCACATGCATGTTATCTTTTCTGATGAGAGAAACTTCGATTTGGATGATCCAGATGGCTTAGCAAGCTGCTGCAGCGATTCGAGTAGGGGCCACGCTACCTTTAGGGCGCGGATTTGTCGATGGTAGTGCTATGGTTTGTGTCGTTTTCTCTCCTTTCGGTAAGAACCGAAAGCCACATACATCGCATGCACTGCACTGTCTACCAAGACCTTTTCCAAAATGATTGGAACCATAAAAGCAATGATTTATCTGTGTCCTGTAAACTTCAGAAAAATAATGCTCTTATCCATGTTAATGATTTAACAAAGGTGTAGTTTGGAGCGAGAAATATGAGCCTCTTGAGTGGGTAACCAAGTTGCCAGAACCGAATACAATCGAGGACTGGAAGTTTCTCGTCTGGTTCACTCTTGCTACAAAAGTTCCAAAGTTGAAAAACGCTTGGAAAAGGGTGTCACTAGTAGCGATCTTGCGAATTGTTCAGACCGCACCGTAGCGGATTACTATTGATCGAAAAGAGAGGAAAAGACACGAATTCTCGAATATTATTGCTGTAAATTCATTGCTTCATCGATGAAAAGTTTGAAATCCCAGGTAAACCTATACTTTTGGGGCACCAATATTTTCAGAAAGACAATTAAAATTTTGTCATACTTTGTCTTTAGCTTCTATCAGGCACTACTGGTGAAAATTTGGGAGGGAACGTCATTTTGTTCTAGAGGTTTAGATGAAAGATCTGGTGAACCTACATTTCGGGACATATTATGTACTTGTTTTGCCACCTCTTAACACATTAGCTTCAATGTCTTGGTGTCAATAACGAAAGCATAAAAAGTGAAGGTTACAGGAAACAGTTGTGGTTAGAAAAAGCGCCTCTACGAAGACTTCGTTTCATTCTAGAAAAGTCCAAAGTTATATGAGGAAACATTATGCGAAACCTTTATAGAACAGGAGAGAAGTATAGTACGAAAAGTGACTCAGACGAAGAAGATGAATTTGAGTGCATTGTCGAAAGCAATGGATTTTACAAAGCAAATTCAGAAAGATGGGCTCCACATAGATCGGCAAATGATGTAATTCCCAGTGCTTTTTGTGAAGGACAAAGCACGTGAGGTGAATTGTGTCGTAAAAGAGTCCCAGCTGACCATTCGTCTCGCGTTACGAGCTCTTTTGCATTGAAAGATCTCTCGCATGGTCATGAATCTATGAAGACATGTAGCGCGCCCATACTTGTTGATGCTGTACATCGGATAAGTTTTGCGAACTCGAAGACACAGCATACCTAATTCGGTGCAGAGCACGTGGAAAGAAGTACCTAGGAGGAACCGCGAAACACGTGAATATTTGCTCTGACGAAAACAGAAGAGCGCTGGCTAACCCCGATGCTTCAGTCTTTCCAGACACCGTACAATCAAGCATACTCGTGAGGTTGCTCCATTATTGTATGTTAGGCCGCGGCCCTACTCTGTGCACCGACGCCGGCACCGCCGGTGTCGGGATCGAAATTATTGGCCAGCCGCCGACGACGGCATCGATGTGATAAAGCGCTCCGTTTGAAAAACGGTGGGCCTAATCACACTACCGTATGGTAATCGTGGCGAGAGCCCAGAAATTTAAATTCGTATATGACATAGTGTGACACTGTGCCAATATTCCAAATAGAATTCGTGGACTTCGCCACGTTCATCATGCATAGTCGGGTGTATGTCATTTGGCGCGGCCCTTGCAGCTAATTTGCCATTGGCGCATGGGCCGTCTGGACTCTCCCAGATTTACCTAAGCCTTTTTAGGGAAGGAGCTTTGGCAGTGCCCCATTGGCAAATTAGCTCCAAGGGGCCGCGCCAAACGACCGTCTCCCTGCATAGTCTACTACTATGCCAAAATTCGAATTCGAATTCGTGGCTCTCGTCACGATCACCATGCTGTAGTGTGGTTGGGTCGATCGTTTTGCAAACGGAGCGCGTTATCAGATTGACGCCGCCGTCGGTGGCAAGCGAATGATTTTGACGACGACGTCGGCGGTGCTGGCGTCGGCGCGCAAAGTATGACGGAGGTCTAAAAATCTTCCATAAACATCTGATACGAGCCCTGAGGAGGAAGATTTGGGGAGCATGAAAAGCACCTCGAATCAGATCTAAAATTAAGGTCATGAGAGCTATGGGACCTTCTAAGGCTAACAGAGTATTCATTCATCGAATATTCGTCTCATTTTCGTCTACATTTCCAAACAGCTGGCCTCCTTCACCTGGTATGCTTCAATGATGTGTGAACTGTAGTGCCGTTTTATGCATGTAATATCTTTCACAGACTTAGGAAGACATTGATGCAGAAAGCTCGTCAATAAGTACAGGAAGTACAAGATTTCCAGAAGCATTCAACCAACCGGTGATTTTTTATATGAAATCTTTGTACTTACGACACGACCAAATGTTAAAGTCCACCTTATATATTCGCGCCCTGGCTATGAGATTTCAAGGCAACGTCTCTCAAGAAGATGGAAAAGTTTCTATGCAGTCCTAGGTTTTATGACAATTGCATCAAATGATGTAGCTAATTCACCATTAATGAGAGCATCAGAGAAAACCACATTCAGTAGAGAACCTATCTGCACCATCACTCTCTATCAAATGTTAGAGTTCTCTGTTTCTTCCACTAGTAACTTCTTCCCTGTTACTAACTAAATCGCATTATATAACGCTGCAGTCAACCTGAGGGTTTCTGTTGTGCCAGGCATTTATACATAATTATACATGACATACTATATTATATCAAATGGTCGTGTGCACGAGCAGCATATGAATAGTAATGCTTTTGTGAGTCTTACAACCACTCTCAAACCACTTAAAGGCACACCACGCGATAATCAGATTAGTGGTTTACTTTCTTGGGGCGAGCAGGTCCTTGGATAACCATTCACGCTGCACCTTTGTTGCGGCTGCACGAAGCACCCTCACGATGTTGTGCCTACTTGAACACAACCGAGCCACGCCCACCCAACCGAATCACACCTAGCCTTAGACGAACATATTTACAGCGTGGTGTCACGTAGCTCGCGATAAGAGAAGATGATTTGATGAAACAGCCCTTTCGACGATGAAGCACCTTCCACATTGGAAATCGTTCGTTTGAGGCCACGTATGATCTGTGGGTGGGCGTGGCTCGGTTGTATTCAAGCAGGCACAACACCACGAAGGTGCACTGTACAGACGCAACAAAGATGCATTTTGAGCAGTTACCAAGGGCCTACCAGCCCCAAGAAAGTTAACCGCTAATTTGATTAAGGCGTGGTGTGCCTTTAAAACGCTCATTCGTGCATCACGAGATTATGATACGGATACTTTATTTTATGTAGACCTTACACGAAATTTACTTAGTTGTTTCATATTCGGACAACAATGGTAATTATACTAGACATTTGCGACTACATTGCCTCGATTATCACTAAATAGTGGATTCAGACTTCGACAGACGCGAAGACAACTGCCACAGGAGGTCCGCGTCCGACGCAAGCAAAAAAAACTCCCGCACGCACGGAGGTAAGCTAGAAATGATTTTTGTTTCTTACATTTGCGAAAGTGACTTTGAGTGAAAACGTACTTGGTAACAATACACAATAGCGACCTGGCATTGACTGTACGAAAAATCTAAAAACCTGCAATCTTGCCACTTTTGCAATTTGTCGCAGAACAAACTCTTCAAAAATAACTGGAACTTTTGTTCAATCCCGCCAAAGGCATTCTCACTCAACTCACTTGACATTGGTTCTTCATCTGAAGCCTTCGAATCTGCGACCATGCGTGACAGTGTTTGCGACTACAATGTCTCTGTATCAACACATGATGAATTCAGCTCTCGACGCACGCAAAAACGACTTTCTCAGTAAAACCGACAGACGCAAAAAAAACTCCCTCACGCAAGGAGGTAAGCTAAGTTGCTTTTCTCGTGCACGCATTCTCTGAAGTGACTATTGAGGGAAACGTACCTCGCAACGATAACGACCTGGCAATAACGAAGTTCTTCGCAGAGTAACCCTTTTAAAGGGCTACTCTGCGAGGAACTTAGTCATTGCCAGGTCGCTAGAACTTTCTTCCAATCCCGCCAAAGGCATTCTCACTCAGGTTCACTTGACATTGTCAAGTTGACAATGGTTCGTCTGAGAACTTTGTTATTACGACCGTGCATTACAGTCCATTGTGCGTCAGTACATATAATGATATCATATGATGTAGCGACTCCTTCACATTTTCGGAATCTCTAACACCTTTCATCAGGGGCTGTTTTGCACACTGTTAATTGAAGACGGTAGATATGAGGTGTAATTTAGTTGCAGCTTTCATTCCATTCTTTGATACTGACAGGTGGACATTTTCACCACAAAGATTTGCACGTCAAACGCCACTTTAATTCAATTGATGCAGCATTAATACAGTGCTATGCATAATTGTACAGCCACCTAAAAATTGTCCGAAAACTCTGTTTGTAGAGTGATTCAAAAAAGTCTCTGAGTAAAACATGCAGCCAGTGTGGTCGCGCATTCCCGCATCAGCATCAAATCGTAACTGAACTCATCTTTTGAAATACTGCGCTCGCCTCTATTTAGTAGCGTAGCAGGACCTTCAACACTCCTTCTGGTTTCATACCCCGCAGAATACTAGTCGAAATTATCGAGGAGCGCTCGAAGCCGTCTCCATTTTCGTGCGTTTTGCGTGCGTGACATTTGGACGTCTGCAGGCCTTATTTTGAGGTAATTTAATCTTTCTATAAGTCAGATAGCAGCTTTCTTCCTGTCATCACCTGAAGATGGTGAGCCTACAGCAATAATACAGCTTTAGCAAGTGGAGGTCAAAAGCGACGAGAAAATCTAAAGTGGCTGTATAATTTTGCAGAATAGAAGAAGCGGCATTTTCAAAACAAATAAAGAGAAGATTTTGCTGTGTTTTCCAGCTACAATTTGATGTTGATGCGCGAATGCACGTCCACACTGGCTACATCTTTTACTTGGAGACTTTTCTAAAATCACTCTGCATGCAAACAGAGTTTTTGGACAATCTATAAGTGGCTGTATAATTATGCAGAGCACTGTAGATATAATAAGTGTCATTCTGCTATCATGCTTATTACTCTTCTCTGGATGTACCGAGTAATTTTTCAGATTAGTCCTACATCTGAATCAAAACAACCTCGACCGTCATCTTCCACACCCTGTCCAACTAAGTCCAGGAAAGGCTGAAAAAGCGTGGGTGTCTAAATGTTGCTATTTTTCAATTATGGTGATCGTTTCGTCATGTGTAATCAGACTGAAATAGAAGTCGTCTGCATATCGGCGTGGCTGCACTGCTCTTTTCCTGCATTCATTGTGTGCAGTTTGCATGGGAAGGGCAAGGGGAATAAAGACCGAGTGTTGCATGGAGGGAAACTTTCGAAAAGCACGTCTTCACTAGGAGAGGATTCCATACGATCCACCCTTGAATGATCATGGGGAATGAGACGTAAAAAGTAATACTTGCTGAAACGATCCTAACGGGAGCATGAGAATGTAAAGTTTCATCGCAGTCAGTTTGAATTATGATCGGAAAAAGAACCAGGTGCGCGTCACTCCACGCTCAACGAAAACCGGTTTCTGCAGCAGCGTCTCATTCACAAACGGAGCTGTTTATCTTTTCAACTGCAGAAAAAAATTTAACCGCTTTTCAACCATTTGTGACTTACCTGGATCTTGATCTTGGAATCAGTGTTAGTATCACTTTCAGTAATTCTCTCAGCCGAATTCAGTGACCGCCTGAACTTTCGTTGAGATGCCGGATTTCGTTGGGTGAAAATTTCGTTAAGGAATATTCTATGAAGCTTTGATGCGCTTCTCTTTGGACGGCCTTAATTTCTTGGAACATAACTTTATAAATCAGGATTCCCAATGTGCCATATAATACTGCACCAGATTTTTTCCAAATGCACAGAAGGAACTAACCAAGATCGATGGTATTTTGTTGAGGAAAGTTTGAAGTGGCTCAGTTTAAATAATCGTACCTCACTTCAAGGTGATTTCATGGAGCGCGGATTTCGAGAGCGGGACTTAAGAGGCTTAAAGGCACCATTAGGGGTAAGGGAAAACTGAGATCTGGGAGTACATCTTCTCCGAATACGAACCTTCTACTTCAGAAGAGGCCATATGTATGTGGCGAAAATCGCATTGAAAAAGCGCGCGTTGGGGTTTTACAGCGACCCCGCAGCTCTGCATGTCGTTATGCGGTTATGCGACCGGGGGAGTCCTCGTGGAGGAGCGGGACAAAGATCGTGGCCGGCTGGTTCAGACTCTGGCCTGTCTTCAGTCTACTCCGGCTAGAGACGCAGAGGACAAGAAGGAGAAGGGGGATTTTCGGGTTCCTATTTCTCGGTTTTTTCGCCGTTTTATGTCGTTCTTTCTCTACTGTTAATTGCTGAGCACCACTACTTTCGTAATCACCCAATTAGCAGAATTTACTCCTAACGGTGTCTTTAAGAGGCCAGCGCTCCTTATCGGTAGTGCACTTACAGCACCATTCTCACAAGAAAAGGTTTATTATATTACATCTCGAGAAGAGAATAATTTTTTGCCAAAACGGCAAACCTGCTATATCTTTAGGAAAACCTATCCATTCTGCCTGAAGTGCTTTTAGTACGTGCTCTTCGCTCTCAGGGAGCAACGTTACTGGCGCTTGATAAAACCCGTGAGCTTGATAAAATTCATCGTGCGTGAGTGTTCTGTTCTCAACTGTAGTGTATATAAAGACTTTTTCGGTCCTTATTGTGACTTGCTAGAACAGTATCTGTCGCAGTCGTGGTCACATTTGAGGGTACTGTGTATCCGCTGATCCTCTCAATTGTGTTACTTAGTTTTCAGTGTCTTCCTCCAAGCAATTGATGCCACAGGTCCAATCGTATCATCGAACTTCAGCACTGTGCTAGCTTCCAGTATTACGACCCACTCCTTATAGTTTTCCAGCAGCCTGATGGGAGCAGATCCTTGATTTTTGATTGTATTAAATTGGTGCATAATTGATGCGGTTTTTTATTGTTGGGTTTTTCTGTAGTCGAAATTGACATTTTCACGACTACCAAATGGGAAGCAGTCCTTGGTCGCGACGGTGAAAACGCTTCCGAATAACCATTTAAAGACGTTTTTGCTAAAATTTATGTTTGTTTTCGCTAAATGAAATTGTAACAAAGTCGCATTAATTATGCACCAACTCAATAACTTTGTCGACCTTCAAATATTGAATGTTTCGCTTTCGGAGGCAAAGATTCCTCAGCGAAGCATAGTATCTCAATCAAAGGGGTGGAGCTCGGAGGAAGAGAGGGAAAACCATCAGGTCAGCTGCCCTCAGAAGAGCTTTTGCCTTGTTCCGTCCGTTTCTGCTCTCGCCTAAGTTTGCGATTGCATGGAAGGTCGCCTTTTTCGCTATTCTTCACTTCTAGGAAGAGGAGAGGCTCGTTTCCTCGTAGGGATTCTGTTGAGCACGAGTTGTTCTGATAACTCGTGGACAAATTCGGTTTGATTTCGTCACAAGTCATACTGTGTCCACCACTTTCATGAGACGTTGTCATTTCACACCAGAAATTACTAGTAGTGTTTACATTGCTCGTTGTGTGGGATGCTATTATTGACTCCTTGCCGAACACTGCGGGACCAAATATTGTTTTCACGATGTGTAACCCTGATAGCATCTTAGTTACGATTGTGACTAAATATCAGCTCGTGGTAATAATCCAAGCCAACTGATATGTAAGGAGTTTCTCCCCACAATTTGGAATTTGCCAAACAGATGTCATCCTACTTTATATAATCGGTTATGTGTGTGGGTGTGTTTGTGTGTGTGTCTGTTTGTTTGACCGGAAATCCATATCTCACGTGGGAGCAAGATGGGATCTTGAATTTCAGGTAAGATATAGGGGGCGGTAAGGGGGTCCAAGCAATGGTGAACTGAAAGTGGTAGCGGCTGATGAGGGCTGATAAGAGCCTCTGAAGGCTGATGTCGCCTAATCCGTTTCGCCTTTCTGGTCGATTCTAGAGCGCCCACACAGGTATTTTGAGGGCTGAGACGAGCACATCAATGGTGGGTGTTCCAAATTGATAACGCTTGATAAGATTCGACAAAAAGCGTCTGAAGGCGAATGTCATTCAATCCATTTCTCCATTCGGGTCGATCCTGGAGCGCCGACACTCATAGATGCTTCGAGGAGGGCACGGGCCCATCATTGGTTGGTCATCCAAATTGATAACGGTTGATAAGGCTCGCTAATGATCGTCAGAAAACCAATTTAACCAGATTCATCTCGTTCTCCTGACTAACAGTGGCATGTTCGCACTCACACTCACAGGTGTTACAGGGTGCGGAGACCTGAATGGTGACTTTTCCGAACTGATAACGGCTTACAGGGGCCGTAGAGCCGTTAGGAAATGGGGAAGGTATAAAGTCCAGTACATCGCTTACTATTACTATACGACTGCTATAGTTAATGCAACTGATGCACAGTACGACTGGATGAACATATTTTGTTTATGTTCTTACATCTGCTGCCGATGTATCGACCGCTAAATTGCCCAGCCTTCCAGGTAATGGTGCATACTATTGATATTGCCATTTCCATGGATGATCAAGATATGGTAAAATTTGTGATAGCAAAGCAAGCGATTCATTCCTTCTTGCGGTGCCAGCAACAATACTGGGTATCGACCGCTAGACTATGTAAAATTTCAAATAGTGGTGCAAGTTTACGAAAACGATCAGCATTGTAACTGGCATATGGATCTACCACCAATATGTAGGAAATAGATGCTCAGTAAATGAGCTAGTTGCTACAACCTGATGCGATTGAATTTGAAACTGTGGATTCCTAAACTATCTAAACTCCTAATAATGACCACTTCAGCCGAAGGGTTAACATATCAGTGGATTTACCCATGTCATTCCTGAACCCTGATCGTCGATATCATTGTAACAAAAGGTACCACTCAATCATCTGATCCTCTGAAAAATGGTGACTTTTCTTAGCGGTTATATCTTCCATGTCGGTCAGTGTCTATCACCTATTTGAAAAGTGGTGACTTTTCTAAGCGGGAATAACTTCAACATCGGTCTGTATCTATCATCTATACAGTAGCGCTCAGAAGTCTTCGGCCAAAACTTTTTTGTCATAACTTTTTTCCTACTCGACCAAATTTGACAGAATGTTAATATGTGGTGCCTGAACCTATTATCAACATTTCCTTCTACTTGAGCGCCGCTTGCCACTTTTCATGATTTTTTACAAGATTTTACTTTAAGACCACCCAAAAAAAGTAAAACACTTGGTCAAGAAAAACGGCTTTCTTTACAAAAACAAAACAAGCAAGCCTCACAGAACATTAATATTTTGTAGAAAGGCCACGACTTTTGATGACAGCTGCACGGCGGGGCGGCATAGCGGTGGCATACCAAAATAAAAAAATTTCATATAACCACGTAACCTACACCGTTGAGCGCCAAAATGGTATATTAAGTATGCAGTGTCGTCAAGTACAACATACTCAAATTTCTCTTAGATCGGTGCACTTGCAAAAAAGTTACAAGTGAAAAATCCTGAGTGGAAGTCCATTTAGCCGAAGACTTTCGAGCGCTACTGTATGTAGAAAGTAGATGCTAAGCAAAAAGTCAACTTTTTCCCATTACTTAACTCTATTGTGTTATTCGCGCAGCACTGTGCGATAGCCCAACTGGTTTTTCTCAAGAAATTAATATCCGGCTCGACGAGTTTGACGCCTACAAAGCCTCTCGTGATTATGGTTTTTTTTCTCAATTCTAAGTCTTGGCCAGATGCAAAAGATACTTTTGTTGTTACTACGTGGCTCCTAATGCCTGATATGGTACAGATCTGTGACTTCACTTCTGCAAGTCCGAAGTGGAGGGCTACTTTTTCCTTTATAACGCATTTCGCCCCAGAATGAAAGAGGAAAAGAACGCTTCGGAGATTTGCTCCCGGAAACTCCACAGGTTGCCTTTAGCAGTCATTAATACTGGATGAGAGTTGGCAGGATTCTTCTCTTCAGTTTGTGGCACTTCTGTTCTCATGTGGGTGTTGCATGAAAAATTTGGTTGAAAAAAAAGTTTGAAAAAAAATTGGTTGTTGAAGCTATTATAAGCCCCAGGACCACTGTTAGTGTTACCGCTATGATGGCGTTGGGCTCTGAGCGGTTGTTCTGCTCTGGTATTTCCTTGATCGGTACCTCGAGCATTAATCTCCTCCCTATCATAGTTTGGATAACGAAAATGGTTGTGCCCCGTTGCATGCATTTCTTTCTTGAATCATAGCAATGCATGGTGGTTTTGTCCACAGCGAATACAGTCTGCCTTTTCGCAGTCAGAGCTATTATAATGTAAAGAGAAACATTCTCAACAACGGTCTTCTTTTTCCAATATTTCACGATTACTTTTTTGATTTGTGTCCGTTCGGCACGCCGCGAACAGATGTCGCTTATGGCAAAATGTGCAGTCTCCGTTGCGAGTAGGTCGAGCGTTTTCCACTGTGTGATGTGCAGGTCGAGTGACTTGAGTTCATAAGCCTTTTATAAGAAAGTTCGTAACTAGGTCTGCGCTCAGCATTAGCGAGCCTTTTTTCCTTATGACATTGAGCGGCTATTTGATTTTTAAGGTGGCCTAACAGTTCCTTAATGGGCAAATAGGCCGTTGACTGGCTCGCAATGAGCACAGGCCTAACGATTTCTCGTGGGACTTTGGTCAGAATTGTCTCGCGCCATATTGGGTTGCTAGTTTTCCTCACATCATATCCTACGGACACCATTTTCACAAAGACTTGAGTGTTTTCAATGGTTATAGAGCAGCTTTTTGCTTCATCGCTTGCTGGGATGAGTGAGAGTAGGCTCTAAGTTATCTTTGACCTATCTGCGGTATAGTCGCGGTAGGTTTCATGGAGTGTTTCTACAATCCAGTCGTACTTTTCCGGTCAGGGCTGTATCCCTTAAATTAACGTTTTTTGCTCTACTTCCAGGGCATTCTGATTTCTGGAAATTCTTTCGATGATTTGCAATTCATCGCACTCATAGACTGGCGTCTTATAGACTGTCCAAAATTCGAAAAATTCCGCCTTGCCACAAAATTTGGGCAGGGAGGCTTCAGGAGCCTTGATCGTGCGGCGCGTTGGCTCCAATGCAGTTGGTCCTTTCTGGACTGATATCGGAGGTCTAGTCTGCGATCCTCCTTAAGCTTCCAGAGTAATATTATTGAGGGTAGAGCCTTCTGGTCCATTGCTTCCAGTGGCTCTGTACGTGGTGTAGCCAAGTCTTATGGCTAATTTATCCACCGCACATTCAGATCCAGTGAGCATGTATATTATCTCGTTCGCCTATGCTATGGTCGGCTGGATTAATGAACCGTCTTCTACTTGTTCTATTTCTGTTATAACGTCATTTTGTTGGACTTATCTTTGCAGTTCCTATACTCGTCCCTTATATCATTACACAGGTTTTGTAAATGTTCCCTGCCATCCCATATCTGCCTTATGCTTCTCTCTAATAGAGCGATGGTAGTACTACCTTGGTCGTGGGCTTCCTCATCAGTGGTGCTATATTCTACAATTTTTGTGTAGCTTTTATTGCGTGCCGCCAAATTTTTGAGCGTCGTTGTGCTGAGCACAATTGGAATTCTATGGGATTGGAGTGCCATTCTTGTTATTTATATTCAAATGCGCTGAAGTTTATTTGAATTCATGAAAAAGATTCCTAATCAATACCAGAGAACTTCAAAGTTGGTAGGGTAATAGATGGAATGAAATTATTTGGAACAAGGAACTTGAAAAGAAAAAGTGGGAATTAGGGTGGTAGATTGTATTTGAAACAAGGAACTTGAAAAGAAAGATTGGAGATAAGGGTAGTAGTTTGAATAAGAAATAGATAATCCGCTCATTATTGCCGATGCACCAAAATTGTGGCGGTTCAGTGGGTTTGTCTGAGCCAGATTAGATGTGATAATGATATATTCATCTGATGTGGACAAATAAGGAGAGCGGATCAACGTGCAGAAGAAGCGAGTGAGGCCCACTATCTTGTAGGGCCCTTGACCCTGTGGATCATAAGTACGGACTCCCGTGTATGGAACGAGACGACGACGGACTGGCATCGTCGCGATAGAGAATGATAAGGTCAATCTGTACACCGTCTCACTCATCCCAATGAGCCAACCAACTGCGAGAAGATGGAGGTGTCGTATGACGAAATGGAGAGCTCGGACTAAGGAATTGAACTGTATCAGTTCCGCGAAATTAATTGATTTCTACACAGGTAAATGAAATTCTCACCAGAATTCAAAATACAAGATTCTCCGAGGATCCGAGTTTTAGGGGAAGATTTTCGCACGGTTTTCGTAAAGGAGCCTAAAACTGAAAGCCGTTTTTTGGTAGCTTTTATCGAAAGGCTTGCTTTCAGAAAAACAACAATCTTTATAATCATCCTTATCATCTTTAATTATCAAAAACAATCTTTGTGTTGTTTACTCAGCATAAGGTATTCCCAAAAATTGCGGAATGCTGTTAGTCATTAGCCCACTGGTTATAATTACGGAGGGCATGGCTGGCTGATGACCCAGCGACACCTTGAGGCAGTGAAATGATCAAAATCAAAATTTCTATGTGTATTGAACAATGTAAGACTTGCAAAATTCAATTGCAAAAGACTTGAAAGGGTTTTACAAAACCGCTTGCAAAAATGACCTTGCCTAAAAGGCTCAAGAATTTTTCCAACCAATTTTGTAAAAGTCTTTTCAGTCTTTTGGAATGAAATTCTGCAAGTATCGCATTGTTCAATACACATTTATATTAAAATGAGACTTTGGGACAAGGCATTGCTCATGTTTTTCTAGTTTATGAAAATCCACGCTGTAGAACGTGACGAGGTGAATTCAGCGGTATATAGCCTACGTAGAAATTATGCATCGCAATCAAGTTATAGCGAAAAAACAGCGGAGATCCGCGTTTTCCGCGTTTACTTTTGAAAACTTAGGGCGGGTATTTTAGAATAAAACAAAACTCATGTACCTATCTCTTGCAGTTTCTGAACATCTCATCTTATAAAAGGTTGGCTTTATCGCGGGAATGGTTGATCCTATTTGCTAAAAGATTGCATTGCATATTGCCGGAGAACCATGGCCAGTTTCCACAGTAGAGTTCCGATGTTATGATACGAGCTGGTTTGTGGGCTCTGTAGTAGACCACGCCTACGTAGATCTTTTGTCGCATCTGGTCACGTCTCTGCTTCTGGTCATCACATTTCGAGCTAAGGTTGATGCATTCGATAGAAGTTTTGAGGCTCCTGGTAGAGCAGTCGGAAATGGTGGACTGGAAAGCTTCCTTGAGCTTCGTAACAATGAAATGAGCAAAGTCATACCTGGAAAATTGTAAAGGAGATAATTGCATAATCGCGAAAAAATAGTCAATGCGCAGAGCGAGGCAACGCTCTTGCCCGACCTTATACTACATATTTTCCCCCTATCAGTGCGTTGAAGACGATACAAACTGCCTTTATATGTCCACTCCATCCTAACCTTTTGCGTCACGATCCCAATCGATACGGCCACCTCGTTTGTCTTCAAGGCCTGTCAGTGTAAAATCAAGAAATCATTTATGAGTGCAGTGGTCGTAGTATAGTAGCAGTAAGCGGTGCTCTAGTACTCATTTGTTATCGACTGTTGTGGGATTTTGTAAAAAGCTAGCACGTACCATCATCAGCTCTCGATGTCCTCGTCCCACCTGAACCGGCGCTAAATAATGCTGACGCCTTTTCTCGATCCAAAAAGCACAACAAATTTGGTCACATTGGTTTTCGAAAGCTCCAGCTTCCACCAGATATTATTAGCATAGATCACACAAAAATCTCACACGCCATTCCTTGCAATTTGTATGAAAGTCCACCATCTACTGTCAGCCGGCCGAATAATACTTTAATTTGCCTACACAACCATGTGGTCTATCATATCTCGTACTAAAAACTTTTTTGTTGAAAAACAAAGAAGAGTAGACTGTTTAAAGTTTCTAACTTTCCGGTGCGCCATTTTTGAAACATTTCGTAGCTTACATTCCAACTCTTGAACTTTGACACGCCGTAATGTCATCCGTGCTCTGCTTTTATTCCTTTCATTTCGATTCATTTTGCAATTGTGAAACTACTATACGTTTCTTTTTTGACCGCATTGAGTCAAAAATTGCGAAGTTTCCGAGCGTTTGACCACCGCTACGTAATTTTTGTGCGTGAATTTTGTGACAGACGTATTGTGGACATATAGGCGCACGCGCTTACAAACATAGACGTCTCCACTATATTACTTTGAGTAGGATAGTCATCAAATCGCTATGTTGGACAGGACATTAGGAAGTTTTACATACTCGCCGTTTACGAACTTAGATGAGATGTTAACCAATTACCTGAGTGGAGTCATGATATTCAAAACTTAATTCGTGAGTTTCCCATCCGAGGCGAATGAAAAATGTAAATGGAATGAAAAACTTCCTCGGTGATGGAAGCTTTCAAAAGCTGTTCCGGTCAGAAGACATTCGGGTTTCAGATAGCATGTTGGAGTATCCCATGCCTCGTTCTTTCAGTTTTGCATACACTTCCTTCGAGAAACCTTCTTCGACTACAAGTCATTGATGAGCCATGAAGATAAGAGATATTTTTGCTTTCAGACGAGGCGGAGAGCAGGAAATGGTTCTCGTACAAAGAAACTTTCAACTGCATTATTCGTGTAAGCTACGCCCCAAAGGTCGCCTCTTAAAACAGCTTGCAGTCGAAAGACCATTTCTCCTTCACCATCTCGAACAATAAATATTTCTTCGATGAATTTTTCTTTCATACTATTCGGAGAATGTAAAACAGTGTATTAGCCTCAATGAATAATGGCCGTAACAGGGGAGAAGCAAAAGCTTCTGCTCGAATGGAATTTCCGGCCAGAAAGAACTGGTTATGCAGCACGGGTTGGTGTAGAACTAGCAACAACATCACCATCAAACACTAACGAAAATTAGCCGTTGCCTCATTTTCCGTCTTTCAAAGAAAAGAAAATATCATCGGCCCCTCAAATAAAACGTTCACGAATATTTGGCAAAGGGTGGATTAAGGAGGCGCTAGCCCCCAGACTTACTTCGACAAGTCCCTGATGAAGTAACGATTGTTGTGGCTGTCGATAGTGCGCCAACTAGAACCACTCTGGCATCTCTAGTTCCATGTCTGCACTTCAATCCCCGTCACTCGTCGTTATCACGTAAACAATTCATAAAACTGTGAGCTGAAACTATCCAAAGCAATCAAATGCAGCGTAAACAGTGATGGTTGGCTGTCTGCCTAAGCTGTTAAAATTCGTAATATACAAACTGCTCCATTCATGGTTCCTCATTTTGGCTAATTCTTCTGCCAATGTATTTAAAGGAGTGGGAACTTCTTTGATGACAGCGAATTACGTTGTTTCTCAGTTATCGCCGAGACTCGGTCATCATTCACTGTCTATTTTTTACAGCGATTACATTGCTACGAATAAAAAAATAAAAAAATACGTCACAGTGCGAATCTGCTTGGTTATGTATTAGGTTTGTGTATGAGTTTTGCGACAATACCCCGAATTTCTTGTAGTTCCACTGCTCTCAGACTTTACCGAATTTCAGCTACCATAATGGATTAGGGAACCTTTTTTTCAGATTATGGCTTTCAAAATACTGACTGGTAGATCCAATTTAATTTCATCAGACTTCTTTAATCTCGTTAAGTCCAGAACAAGAGGAGGCAATTTAAAACTCCAGTCATCGGTAACCAGAACCTAAGTCAGGTTTTACAGCTTCCCAAATTGAGTACTCTCAGATCTCAATAATCTACTTCGACAAGATATCCTAACTATGTCACTACCCGCTTTCAAGAAGAGGGCCATTGCCCACTCTACTTTAGGGGTTTCCTGAACTCTCTCCAACTATCGCCTGCTACTTGGTGCTGTATTATGTCTTCCCTTCTTCTCTTACCTCAGATTGCTTAATTGCTGTGTTTTTAATCCATTCTCGATGGTGAATGCTCATTGGAAGTTCATTTGTGATTTTGTTTCGCACAATCTCAAGTTGTGCCCTCAAATAAATAAATAATAAATATACTGGGTGACCTCGCTACATTGTAGCAAGAATCGTCTCGATGTCGTAACCCTATACACACACGCATAACCCAACTGCCGGATTCCTAGTTGGTACATAGCTGCTATTAGTACTTATGCTGTGTTCACTGCTGAAGCCATCTATTATTCTACAATGTCCCGCTGCTCTATCAGTTATGCATCAGGAGATGAGAATCTAGTTGTCCACCCTCCCACATGTTGTTGGACACCTACTAGAGAACATGATATGTATTCACGAATTGGAATCACGGAGGCGGATAGCCGAGTGGTCAAGAGTGTAGACTCACGTTTGCACTTGAACGCCACCGAGTTCAATCCCCGCCGGGGCTCAAATCATGTCTTGCGGAAATTGCAAAATGGTGACATTTTTGCAATTCAGAATTGACACGCGAATCTCTAGATCTGAAGTCAAAAAGATATACTTGGGTGTAGTCAAGCAAGTCATTACCTTTTTCCGTAACAATTACAAAATTAACACCACAAAAAAAGGATATTTTAAATAAGTTTTTTACTACTCGCTTTCATAATGAGATAAAACCACTACTTACATTTAACAACATCAAAAGTCAAAGGGTAGGGGTTTCGTTGAATCTCATCAGAGATTATCATAGGAAATTTCTGTTTTGCCCTCTTGACAAAGCCAGCAATAACCATGGTATTATTTGTAAAAAATTTTATGTTACTACCGTTATGGAAGAAATGGGTATTAGATATGATTTCAATAGCAGATCCTTTGTTAATCACCTCACGAAAAATACTTATGAACTTAGCCTGTTACTAGTAGACTTGCACTTATAAGGATACATAAACTCTTTTGCGGTGGGACGGGCACATTAAGGGTGGGTGATCTAAGTTGATAACGGTTGATAAGGTTCGATAAGGAGCGTCAGAAGGCGAATGTCGTCAAATCCATTCCCACATGCGGGTTGATCCTAGAACGCCGACACTCATAGATGTATTGAGGGGTGGGACGGGCACATCAAGGGAGGGTGATCCAGATTGATAACGGTTGATAAGGTTCGATAAGGAGCGTCAGAAGGCGAATGTCGTCAAATCCATTCCCACATGCGGGTTGATCCTAGAACGCCGACACTCATAGATGTATTGAGGGGTGGGACGGGCACATCAAGGGAGGGTGATCCAGACTGATAACGGCTGATAAGGTTCGATAAGGAGCGTCAGAAGGCGAATGTCGTCAAATCCATTCCCACATGCGGGTTGATCCTAGAACGCCGACACTCATAGATGTATTGAGGGGTGGGACGGGCACATCAAGGGAGGGTGATCCAGATTGATAACGGTTGATAAGTTTCGATAAGGAGCGTCAAGAAGCTAATTCAGCCGCATCCATTTCGCTCTCCTGACTAACAGTGGAATGTTTACACTCACACGTATTACAGGGTACGAAGACCTTAACAGTGTCTTTTCAAAACTGATAACGGCTCACAGGGGCCGATAGAGCCGTTAGGAAATGGGGAAGGTATAAAGTCCGACACCGCTTACTATTGCTATACGAGCACTGTAGTAAATGCGTCTCATGCTCAGTATTGGGTGACATATTTTGTTTGTGTTCTGATATCTGTTGCCGATGTATCAACCGCTAAATTGCTCAGCCTTTCAAGTGATGGTGCATGCCTTTTGATACTGCGATCTACATGGATGATCGATATGATAAGATTTGTGATAGCAAAGCAAACAATTCATTCTCTCATGTAGTGCCAGCAAAAATACTGGGTATCGACCGCTAGACTATGTAAAATTACAAATAAACATACATATAACTGGCATATGGATCTACTAACAATATGTATGAGATAAATGCTCAGCAAATGAACAAATTGCTGCCGCCTGGTGCAATTGAATTCAAAACTGTCGATTCCTAAACTATCTAAACTCCTAATAAAGACCACTTCAGCCGAAGGGTTAACTGATTAGTGGATCTACCCATGTCATTCCTGAACATTGATCGTCGCTTTCATTGTAACAAAAGGTATCGACCGCTAAACCATCTGGCCCTGTGAAAAATAGAGACCTTTCTTAGCGGTATTATCTTCAGTATCAGTTAATATCTATCACCTATATGATGAAAGTAGATGCTAAGCAAAAGTCATTTTCGCTTTAACTATGTTGGTTATTCGCGCAGTACTGTGCGATAGCCCAACTGGTGCATGGAATAATCGAGGTTGAAGGCTGCTTGAAATTTCAAGACTTGTGACTTCATCTCACCTGAACTACATGCAATATAATCTGTCATGCAACACTTTCGTGGCGAAAACCACGATGGCCGACAAAGCTATTTCTCTATATGTTCTGACGGGCATATAGAATTTAGCGGAAGAGATCATTGAGTAGTATGAATCATTTCTTGAGGATATTCCACAGAGGCTGGAATCATGAGGGATCCGTGTGACTTCTGTGCATGGACGCTGGAAAAATTGAAATGGACGGAAGCTATTCTAGCTTCACAAATGGTACTCGGTGTATAGAAAGAGTTAGGTATCTTATGACGTCAGCCAAATTGTCCATACACGATTTACAGTCATTTCCTATCTCATACCTTTCTGTTCCGAATAATTTCCTACATACAAAGGCTTCTAATTTATTATTTTAGCAGAGTGCAATGGCTGGTGCAGAAAGCCCAACTCTCGACCATCTTTTTGGAGAGCATAATAAAAAATAATGCTGTGCCAATAATACAGACTTCTAAGTCTGATGGTGGCCACTGCCACCGCCAGGACCGAACGGGTTGAATCTGAATTTTTCTATTCATTACTGGACGAAGAAATATGGAGAAACAATTACAGCTGTGAATACTTCAACTATAGTAGGCAAGTAAAGGCGGTTCCACTAATAGTGGTAGGTCTACTTTCTGATTTACTTTCTTGCATGTCTGAACCGCAGGGCAAAAGAAGAGACTCTGTCGAATCGATCCATTTCTCGAGATGTTCGTCCTAGTTCACTTCTGATTGCTTTTCAATCGATGTGCATTACCCTTTTTAGCTATGCGATGCACATCGTACGTCACACGGCATTGGCAAGGGGGTTTATAAGCATGAGATAATGTTCTCAGAATTTACTCAGCGTTGTGATTCGATTACTTTATGGAATCCAGATTTATCCAAGTAGACACATTTATTAGTGCGACCCAATACTCCTCTTGGTACTATAGCAGTGAGAAAGGGGGTATCCAGCTAAATGCAATTTTTGCCTAAGTTTAGCCTCGGCCCTATGTGCACACTACGATGACTGACTTAGCTGACTATAACTTTTAAGAAGACCTGCGATCGCCTTCATATTTTCATTTTTTCACAACTTTAACTTTTTCAGCCTATCCGCACTGCATATCCCTTCTGTGATAACATCTATTACGAAGTCAGCACCTATACGTGAAGCTACTTTCACAATGATAGCATGGCCCTAGACCACAACACCGAGTGGCCAATTTTCCTTCCTATCCCCCCTCATCACAATCACTCACTTGCGGACGGACAGACATAAGAACAGACCTGTCGAAGCAGGCCGACCCACATCCACCGACCGCCAACAGACGCACAAATTTATGTTGATTTAATTTAATCTGGATTTGTGTGAAAGAGTTATATGTATATTTTTTCAGAACAAACATGAAGAAGACTCTAGGTGAATAGTAATTAAACAGAGCATTGTCTCATCCCGGGGTCTCATGTTGATCTGAATGTATATTGAACAATGTGAGACTTTCTAAATTTTATTACAAAAGACTCAAAAGGCTTCCAAAAAATCGGTCTTAAAATCGCTGCATGAATTTTTTGAGCCTTACAGGCAAGCTTTCGGCGCCTAGCGCCTTTCTCAAGCCTGAAGTGGTACAAATCCAATCCTATCGAGAGACTCTATTTCAGAGCCGCTCCGCTTTATTTCTATCATCCCGACTTACTGCCACCACCGAAACACTATCCTTACTGTCTTGCTGAGGATCCCTGGTAGTTGAGCAGAATCGGTTGACCCACCCTGACCTAACCCTCAAATAGTACATAGTAAAATTCTGCTCCACTACCAGCGATCCTCAGCAAGGCCGTAAGGATAGTGTTCCGGTGGCAGCAGTAAGTCGGTATAGTACAAATAAACCAGAGCGGTTCTGGAATAGAGTCTCTCGATAGGATTTAATTTGCATTTCTGGCTTGAGGAAGCGCTGTGCACCGAAATCTTACCTACAGGGTTCAAAAAAATTTCGCAACGATTTTTGCAACCGCAACCTTTTGTAAAAGCCTTCTGAGTCTATTGGAATAAAATTTTGCAAGTCTCACATTGTTCAATACACATTTGAATAATGAACGCCAAAACAAATAATGACAATGAAACGTCAAGAAACATGAGGCCACTAAAGCGAATCTGATATATATATAGTTGAGTGATGCCTTTGTTTCCCCAGGAACGACGGCGGCATATTGCGATCGTTGCAGACGTAACACGGAAGGTGTCAGGTATGGCATGAGGAACTATCTGCTTCCATGGCATGCTCTCCGACTGTTTCTTGTACATATGAGTATGAGAAGAGGAGCGTGCCATTAGCTACCACGTCCATATAGGTAATACAAGAGAATGCATTTTTATTTCAGGTTATACCAATCATCTGTCAACGGAGACCAATGGAGATAAGCAACCCAGCACAGTGTGCTTGTCGTTAATGTTGCTAAATTATTATAATTTTGTTGTAGTGGTGCATGTAAATGGTTTAATGTACATTGTTCAAATAAAAATTGAAACCTTATGGAACGTTCACCGGAATAGAAGATCATTGCTTTCGCTGTTTCAAGATCCTCTTTTGACAGCCGTATGACGTGTGCATCTGGTCTGCTATTGAGCTTATGTAAGATCGTAGAATGCTGGGCAGATAGCTTCACAAGGCCTTGTGCAGCACCTGAAATCCTGAGCTTCAAATATCACCGAAGAGGCATGTAGTGGAAAAATACCTGAAACAATTGACTCTTTCACATGCTTCACGAAGCTGTAAGAGTTCTAAATATCGATGGCATGTGAGCCGAAAATCCTAGATCAGGAAGTGTGTTACTCCACTGCTTGGCCAGAGTTTTAAGGGTAACGGTAGGTACGTTGAGTCCATCGCGCTGAGCTTTGCTGTACATTTTCAAAATGGAGATGAGAGTTGGCTGTTTCGAGTTGCACTATGTGGAGCGCTAAAACTCGGTCAAGCTGACCTCATCAGGCAATCTAAGATTTAGTTTCTAATTTCTTTCTTTCTTTCCCCTTTCGTGAGCCTAGTGACTGTTGAAAAATTGCGTTCAAAAATGGCACTGCTAGCGGGGATAACGAGAACACACTTGGTGGCCCGCGAAGTGGTTGCGGTTCTCGTTGATCTGAGATAAAGAAGGAGGAAAATTATCTGAAAACTTCGCTCGTCGCTATATGGATGAACTTGCTGAAGAAATTGGTTATGCTCCTACCACACGAATCCACTCCTGGCCTGCTGCAGCTAGGCCAGCACACTAAACGTGAAACCGCCCTTTTATGGCTAATGTCGTAAAATGTAAAGTCCATACACATAATTTTCTCCTGCGAATTGCCCACAACGAAGAACTCCTCCGATCCATGTTTAGGTTTCCGTGACCGCTTCTGGTTATTAAAGTCCACTAAACTTCAGAGCAAAGTCACTGGGCTTGCCAAAGGAAATTATACAAAACCGCTATTCAATGGATAAAGGATGGTATCTCGCCCAAATTGACTTAGATTCCAAACTAAGTATTCCATTATGGTTGAGGTTAATTGCAAGCAGCGTCTCTGCTTCGACATCCTTCGTCTGCGCAAGCTCCACAAATCGTGTAGACCGAGTAGTGGCAGAGACCAATGATGATATCTCGTTAAAATCTTGGTGGCGTATTCACAGCGGATTCACATTTACGGAAAAACAGCGAAAAAAAAGGAGAGAGGAAGAAGCATAATGCAGTGCGATGTAGGCTAGTCTGTTCACTGAAACGTACATTAATGTGTTCACTGTTCCCCAGAACATTGGATATTCGAAGAGTATTCAATGATCATTTGCACCACGCAACACCCTTTCAATGTTATCTGCAACTTGTAGCAGGAGACCAGTGCATGGCGAATCCATGAAGCGGAAGCCACAAATGTATGTCCGATCTGATAGTCACACGAGATCACCTTGTTAGCCAACCACCCTTCTAATTACATCTACTGCCCTTCCAATCAGAGCTACTGCGAAGCTAGGAGGCATGGCGCATACCCAGAGCGAGGATGGCGAACGGTGAAGTGTTGGTTTTACTGCACTGCTACCAGAAGAACTGTTTTGAAAGCATGGGGCTGCTTCTGAAGAGGTTTTCAACGTCCTCTGTGTGACGCTGTCACGCTCTTGATCTAGTTTAAGAAAAACACATATGGTTACAAAACGTCCAGCACGGAAAAAAGTTATAACTGTTAGAATTCAAAAAACCCGCATGCAATTTTCATTTTCCTCGACAAATCCTCGACTCGCGTATCTCTCGCATTTCTCAACATTCAGAGCAACCAAAATATTCATTAAAAAGAGCAAACCTAGTTCTTCGAAAAAAAAAAACAAGTTCGGTTCCAAATGATGGAAAATGAGGAAAGTTATGACCCGGTTCTAAATGATGGAAAATGAGGAAAGTTATGACCGTTCAAACAAGGTCAACTTATGCGATTTTCGGCCATCTTTGTCGATTAGCGTGCTCTAGTTCGCACGCCGCGACGCAACCGCAGGCCTGCATTGCGTTCCAAATATACCGCGATTTTCACGTTTTTGATTTTCTAGCCGGTATTTCCTTTGTTTTTTATTTGGAATTGGTTTCTCGTATTGTTTACGTGATGCTTTATGTTTGAATGTTTTTTATGCTCATTTCATGTGCTTTTTTTTCAGATTTGCCACATCGTCGAAATCGGCACTCGACACTGACAAAAGGAACAGCGGTAGCAAGGTACGTTCCTTTTATCAGATTTTGCGATGTATATTGAATGCTTATCTTTCGTTTTGTTTACGTGATGCGTGATGAATGAATGTTTTTTATGTTCATTTCATGTGCTTTTTTTCAGATTTGCCACATCGTCGAAATCAGCACTCGTCCCGTTGCAAGGTATGTTGCTTTTTTTCAGACTTTGTGATGTATATTGAGTGCTTTTCGTAGTTTCTCGTTTTATTTATGTGCTGTGCTATGTCTGAATGTTTTTTATGCTTCTTTCATGTGCTTTTTTTCAGATTTGATTCGCTCACATAGTCGAGCTCAACGCTCGTCTCGTAGCAAGGTATGTTGCCTTTTTTCTTCAGATTATATATATATATATATATATATAGACTGCTTTTCATATTTTTCGTATTGTTTATGTGAAGTTTCATGTTTGCGTGTTTTTATGTGCTTTTTTTCAGGATCGTCGCTCGCACGTGGATTGAACTGTAAACTGATGGGAAAGAAGGGTTTGTTTTTTTTATTTTTTTTTATTTCAGATTTTGTGATGTATCACCTGCTTTTCTGAGTTTTTCGTTTCGTTTATGTGCTGTGTTATGTTTGAGTATTGTTTACGTTTCTTTCACGTGCTTTTTTCAGGAGGGTCGCTTTCCACATCGAGTGTGGCTGAAAACTAATTGGAAAGGAGTTTTGTCGATTCCCTTCCAGATTTTGTGATGGATGATACCTGCTCTTTATTTGAATTTTTTTTCGTTTCGTTATTCTCATTGAAGCTCAGTAGTACAAATGCATGTGTGTTTTTTTTTCAGGAGCGACGCATCCTCATGTCGAGTGAAGCGGAAAAGCTGTTCGGAAAAGAAGCCATAACGTATTGCACATAATGATTGAAATGTGTTTTTTGTTGAATGACTTCGCTATTTTTCCTTTTGAATAGGTTGATTTCGATTACCAGAGATGGAGAATGAAGAAACAAAAACTCTGGAAAGATTTATTTTCAGAGGGCAATCAGTACAAATACACAAAAACACAGCAATGGGATACCTAGCAATGAGACTATAGGACCTTACGGAAAACACAGCATATCTAGCAATGAGACTGTAGGAGCTCACGGAGCTGTAGATGATGAAAAGGGGTCGTATTAGGGAACCCGAAGAGGGGGGGGGGGGGGTCGTACTGAGACGGCTATTTTCCTCACCACCTAGGAGTGCCCTGGGCGTAGGGGACCGTCAGCTTCAGGACCCATCCGATAATAGCATAGCCCACACCATCAATTCGCACACCGAATGTCCCAAAGCGAATTCTGCTCTAATGGCACATACTCGCAGCATGGTCACCCAAGCGATCTTATCCAACTATGGTTGCCCTCTCACCCTTGCTAACACTGCGAAAGTACACGTTGAACTGTACCCAATTCTGCAGGATTTCATTTGATGCCATTCCACCATAACTGCTGATAAAGATGGAATCATAGTTTGTGTTTCACCTGCAATATGTCCAAAGTGTTCCAGAAAGGAACTCTAGTATTCAATCACTCCACTTGTAAATCAAAGGCAAGCTAGCTTGGCTGCAAAACAACAGGAGGCAGTGTGTAGGTGTAATGAATGTAGTGCTAGGTGTTGATTACGGTTTCCTTGAGAGGTTCTCAGAATTGACCTCTATCAACAATAGCAGAGCCATTGCGCCACCATAGCAAGCAAAGTTGTTAGCCTATGTATGAGCTCCAAAAAGATCGAGCAACATGTTATCATCAGGTTGAGCCAAATTCTTCAAACAAACATAAGATGATCTATTCGAAAACAATGATCTACACGATATTCTTACTATATATTAATTGCTTCGTCACGTCTGTCTATGCACTGCGTCCGCCCTTCGTCTGTTGCTCCGTCTGCCTACATGAAAACAACATGTGAGGATGGGTACAAGTTTGATGTGGGTAGGGCGTGGTACTAGAAGTAAGTAGCACACACGGACTAAGCCAAGCTCGCTCAGGTTGAAGGGCGAAGCGTGCTTCAAGGACTGAGGTAAAAGTGGAAGTGGTTGGCAGCAGTTAGCTTTTTGGAAGTATGGTAAAATTCAACAAATTCAACTGTGAGAAAGCTTCAGCGGTGACGGGATGAGCTTGAGCTGAAAATCCGTCATTTGGGTCCGAAGTTCTTGGCGCGGTAAAAAGAAGAAAATGATCAAAAGCGAGACGCAAATGGTGCTCACAAGGGCTGGAGTCAAGTTGCGCGAAGCTAGAACCGAAAAACATGCAACATAGTGTGAAATGGTATGGAAATTGGGAAAATTTCATCATCAATTAGGGAGCATATGTAAGAGCTATTGTTTCAAAGAAGAAGAACGACGAACATATCTGCGCAGAACAATTTATATAGATTATGACTATGGATCGATATCGATAGACATCATCGGTTCCCGTGTATAGAGGCGGGAATGCATGAATCAAGCAGACGAGTCGCCGTGTTACAGAGTAGAGTTCCATGGAACCATGGAACTCTACTCTGTAACACGGCGTTCCATGGTTCCATTCCATGGAACCACATGGTGAAGATGATAACAGTAATGTTTCGTTTCAGCGCAATGGATGTTGACGATGGATAAAGCTCATGAAAAACAGCCATTTTGGGAGCTACTGATGCCCATCGTGTGTTGCGGGCAGTACTGTTCTCCGGCCAACTGGTTTATTGTTTATGAATCTGCATAAAAACTCAGTCAAACATTATTACGTTGCTGAGTTATGGGTAAAAGCCCATAACTCAACAACGTAATAGATTTCAAGATCAGGCAAATACGAGCAAATACGACTGTATACACGTCATGGTCTGCGGTTCCTCGCAATTTACTTTATTTTTTCTAAAGCAGTGCGAATCTGTCTCAAGTCAGCCTCCCTTTCTGAACTCTCCAAATGAAGAAACTCTTCTTCTAAATTGTATCCGCTGCTGAGAAAACGTGAGGGATAGTGTTGTACGAATTTTTGAACAAATGGGTTTCTACTGTCACCCAGAACTGACCTAAATTATAATTGATTTCCTTCAACTTGGAAAAATATTAATGAGTAACTTTGCGTGACTCACATGAGAACCTCTTTGCGAGCTTGCGAATCCTTACGATACTCCTCCTCTACTTGTTCGAGCGTCATGCCGGCCTGCGAGGCTAAGACGGCGATCTCCACTGCAGTCAGCTGGAATAAGATTGAAATCTTCCTGATGGGTGTTGTGATGTTGTGACTGAGTGTGAAAATATCAAGTATTACCACCATCGATAGGGGTGCAGGTGGTGTAGTGATATGTGACGCGCTCTCATGGTGCGGGGATCAAATCCCACATCAACGCCCACCCAGGCTCGCCGAGCCTTCCATTTCTCCGGGATCGGTATATTGGCACGAGACTCGTTCGGGAGGATAAAAGCACTGACTACATCGGCTGGCCACCGCAAATCATTGTATAGGCCACATCCATTTACCAGCCACCACGATTCTGACTGGAGTAAAAAAGTGCGGCGCCTCCCAATGAGAGACTGATTATGTAAAAAAATCTTCATTCTTTTAACCTTTTATTACCAATGATCTGACATTTTCCTGCTTTTGTCACCCCTTATCCAGATTGAGACTCGAGCAAATTTATGTAATATGCAGCACGCGCATTGACAAAAATGACCGGAATACTCCGGCCTTCCCAGCCTCTCGCGCCAAATCAGCAGTACCGTCGTCATGTCGCCGAAATTACTAGCTGATCGCTATTCGTCATTCACGCCATCAGACTGAATCAGCACAACTCCTAAACAATACCGCCGCCAAGGCAGTGTGCTGCCCAACAGTTACAGCTGCAGGCTCATCTCCCGTCCAGCATTGCTGTCTACTCCGCAGCAGCTTCTAGCTGTGAGGACACTTGCATGTTATGTATTTATTTGTATCCACGTTACGTTCGCTAACCACAGATCGCCGTTCCTTGAGTTGCGCCTCGCTCTCATCTCTTTTTATCACTCCAGTATTCAGCCATTTAGCTCAAAAATCCGTGAAGCTATCCAATGCAAAGTAGTAGTCTGACTTCAAACTAGTTTGTTAGCAGTAGTTCCCATATTGGTCAAGTAATGTTTGACAGTTTTCTATATGTAGCTTTGTTTCCTAGTTTCACCTCTACTGGTAGCTTTATAGTATATATGCGGGGTGCTACAGAGTGCGGCAGAAGCATTGGCTGCCTGACGAAGCTTCACCATAATGAGAGGGAATTATGCCAGCATGAGTTTCACTGATATATGTTATCAGCAATCTGTTCTCACCAACATCCTACTATATATAATTCGCTTAGTATGTCTGTGTGTGTATGTGTTTGTGTGTGTGTGTCCGTCTGTGTGTCACGAAATTCATATCTCGCGTCGCAGTAAAGCTTGGACCATGAATTTTACAAGTGATGTAGGGGGTGGCAAGGGGACACTAATGGAGGTGGAGCGAAGGTGATAGCAGCTTATAAGGGCTGATAAGGAGCCGCGGAAGACAAAAGTCGCCAAATCCGTTTCTTCTTTCGCGTTGATCCAAGAGCGCTCACACTCATAGGTGTTTAGCAGGATGGGCCAGGGACATTAATGGTGGGTGGCTCCCATTGATAACGGTTGATAAGATTCGATAAGGAGCGTAAATAGGCTGAAGTCGTCGAATCCGTTTCGCTTCTCGCATTGATCCTGAGCGCTCATACTCACAGATCTCTTGCGGAGTGGGACGGGGACATTGATAGTGGGTGATCCACATTGTTAACCGTTGATAAAATTCGATAAGCAAAAAGGCGAGAGTCGTCCAATCCATTTTACCTTCCGGGTTGATCTCAGAGCGTTCATACTCACATAGTGTTTTGCGGAGTGGGACAGGGACATTGGTGGTGGGTGATCCACCTTGATAACGGTTGATAAGATTATAAGGAGCATATGAAGGGAAATGTCGTCAAATTCGTTTCGCCTTTCGTGTTGATCCAAGAGCGCCGACACTCATAGCTGTTTAGCAGGGTGGACGTGCACATCTATGGTGGGTGATCAAAATTGATAATGGCTGATAAGATTCGATAAGGAGCGTGAGAAGGGAAATGTCACCAAGGTCGGTTCGCTTTTGCGGCTAACAGTGGAATGTTCACATTCGCAGGTATTGTAGAGTACGGGGACCTCAATGGTATTGTTGGGTACAGGGGCCTCAGTGTTTCGAAAACGGCTCACAGTGGCTGATTATCAACCGTCAGGAATAGGATGGGATAAAATCACACCGTTTGCAACTACCATATGATCGCTCTAGCGAAAGCGTCCGAGTCTCAGTGCTATTGGGTGAGCGTATTTTATGTTCTGATATCACTCGCCGATGTATCGACCGCTAAACTTCATGACCTTCCAAAAAATGGTGCATCTCTCTTCATACTGCGATCTACACTGATGGTCATGATACACCTATATTTGTGATAGCAAAGCAAGCGTTTCTCGGAATTATTTTCTAATGCGGTACTGGTAGCACCACTGGGTATCGACCGCTAGACTACACAAAATTCCAAATAGTGAAGCATGTTTACGAAAACGATAAACATCGATAAGCGGGATATGGATCCTCCATCAATGTGTAGGAATTAAATGCTCAGCAAGTGAACAAATTTTTCCAATCGATGCATTCGAATACAAAACAATGGATCTCCAAACTATCCAAACTCCCAATGATGACCTAAACCAGTTGGCTGGCGCACACTACTGCGCGCGATTCATGTCAATAACGTGCAAAATGGGTTCGATGCAAAGCGAGTGAAGTATATTGCTATCGAAAAGCTTTTTTTTATCACGCCATCTTCTCTTCTTTTTTCCAGTTCTATAGCTCAGCTGAAAGCACAGGAAGGGAGATTTCGCTCAATTCATACACAACTGTGGACGTGCCGATCAAACCCATTTTGCACAATATGTATTGCCATGAATGGCGCGCAGTAGTGTGCGCCCGTCAACAGGTATCATAATATGCCACCAGAATTCTACAGGATTGCCTTTACTTGGTTACAATGATAAATAGAGCGAGGAAAAGCATTTTCCGTGGACCGCTGAAGATTGCCACAAAAATTGTCCCATGTAAAATTAGTCACAAAGGCAGCGAGTGACTTGTGAAGAGTAGCGCAGGCCTGCGCTACGAAATGCTCATGACGTCACAATGGAATATCCTGATACCCAAGGAAACTGGAGAGGAGCTGTTGCAAGACGGTGCGCCGTAGTACCAAAATTCCACAAATTTTCCGGCGACTTCGTCGGGTTAAAACAGACTAGCACAATCAAATCAACCATTCCTCCCTTGGTGATACCTCATCTCAAACCCAATTCGGTTGACTTCCACTAGGAAACATCCTCAATCCATGAAGCCACAAGGCATGAGTATGGCGAAAGTGGTCTCAGCACGGCCTCCACGACTTCACCACCTCACAGCAATGACCACCAAAGACATAAATCCTAATTCACTTATTGTTCCCTTCGCATTATCCCATGAGACGGAGCCTGCATTATCTTCTCCGTTTTCCTTTTCCGAATTTTGTTTTAGCGAAAGTTTGAGCGATTTGAACGCATTGAACAGAAACGCTTACCTGCGGCAGGCGATATACGCTATTCCTCGCACTCTTTACAGATGTGTATGGGCCGGAAGCGATGCTATCAGCTCTGGAGCTTTATAATGAAATGTTTGGTGATCATCTATCCTTTAAACCTTTGAACACAATTTCTAGTTGAAAAGGTAGCTCTCATCTACGCCTCATTGTGGCGAGTGGGTGGCAATGGGACTGGACTGCGATGCACAGCGCGAGTCTTTTGCTTCGGCAAATGCTCCTGGCGGGTTCAACCATGCTGAGAAGGAGTAAAGTACTAGCCAAGAGCGGACACCCCCCCTTCTCTCTAACTCGATGGTTGAGAAAGGGGCCTGCGGACGCGCTGGCAACGCTTCGTCAGGACACCAGGGAACAAAACGCTAAACCAGCAGAAAAACAGCCTCAGTACCCCGCACACCGGCTCTGTCGTCTCCGACGTCGGACGGTACGACTACCGGTGAGAGGTGAAGAAATCTCGGGTTGCGCAGGACGTCATGGACTCTGGACAATGACGACACACCTCGCACACGGCACGGAGACTCCTTCATGCTCTGCACCTATAACGCCAAAACAGTCTCGTCCAACGCCGATCTCCATGCTCTCCTTGACGCTGCACTCGCATCAAGTTCCATGTGATCGCCCTACAAGAAACAAAGAGCAGAAGAACCGACGTACGACAGTTCAACGACGGGACTCTTGTCATCCGTGGAGAGAAGATCCCATCGCGGAATGTCGGAGGCGTTGGATTTGTCGTGCACCCGTCTTTCTTCGTCCGTCACGTCGACTCTCACGAGACTCTGTCTCCTCGTCTAGCCATTCTACGCCTTCATCCACCGTATCAGAGGACCATCTCAATCATCAACTGCTACTCACCACACGCAGCAGCTGACGATTCCGAATCGGATGCATTCTATGAACACCTGGAAGAAGTCATCCGCAAAGAGAAGTCCTTCTACGAATTCGTCGTCGGTGACTTCAACGCAAGGTCAGGAAAAGGCAATAGCGAGGAACATAGGATCGGAAAATTCGGGATAGGCGATAGGAACGACAACGGAAGTCGTCTCGTTGACCTCATGTCTGCAGCACGTCTCTTCCATGGTAATTCGCTGTTTGAGAAGGAGGAACACCGCCGCTGGACATGGGAGTCATCCAATGGTACCACTCATGCTGAGATCCAACACATTCTAACAAACAGAAGATGGTGCCTCTACGACACCTCCGTGGTGCCATCTTTCCGTTGTGGATCCGATTATCGCCATCTTCGGGCCAAAATCAGGTTCGACATCCGACTGGAGAAGAACACCTGTCACCGGCCGAAGGGGAGGAAGCAAGTCGTGTATGACGAGAACCTTCTGAACGAGGCACTATCCCGTTATGACTGGCGAGTCGTGGAGGACCCGACTGAAGACTACGAGCTGCTTCCCGAAGGAATGCAAACCTGTGCTGATCTTGCATGTCTTCAACAATCAAGCAGAAGCGATCGGATTTCATCGAACACCAAGACGCTGCTCGAAAGGAGGAGAAGTTTGAGGCTGGATTCAAATGCAACTCATCTGCGACTGGTTATCAATGCCAGTTGCAGAAGTGCGTTACAGGAGGATCTTGCACAGTACAGGAAGAGAAAAATTCGAGAGGCGGCGCAGGAAAGACGAAGACTGAGGAAGTGCCGTCGTGACCTCAACGAGTTCAGTATTCCGCTATCATCATTGAAAACTGAAGACGGAACTGTCTCCTTCCCGTTTCGAGATGGAATTAATCACGGAGAAGTTCTACACCAATCTGTTTCGTTGCACACTACACCTGCCAGATCCAGACATCCCCGCTGGTGGAACACCATTGATTCTGCTGTCTGAAGTGCGAGTCGCAATTAGGAGTATGAAGAGCGGCACGGCTCCAGGGCCAGACAAGATCTCTGCCGATCTTCTTCGAGCAGGAAACCACGTCCTGCACTTACTACTGGCGGCACATATGACGTCCTACCTTCAGAAGAAGCGGATCCCGGATCAGTGGAGGAGTTCGCGCACTGTCATCTTGCACAAGAAAGGTGACAGGGATGATCTTCGCAACTACCGACCGATTAGCTTGCTGAGCGTGCTCTACAAGCTTTTCACGAAGATCATCCTAACGCGAATATCGAGCACATTGGATGAGGCCCAGCCATACGAACAAGCTGGATTACGTCAGGGATTCAGCTGCATGGACCACATTCAAACCGTTGCGATCATCATTGACGTCTGCAGAGAATACCATCTTCCCCTCGTCTTAACCTTCATCGATTACGAAAAGGCCTTTTACAGCGTCGAAACGAATGCTATCCTGTCTGCTTTGGTCGACCAAGGAGTGGACGCATCCTATATTCGAACACTGGCTCACTGCTACCACCGCTGTTCCACGACAATACAGCTCTTCCAACGCCCAATCAACATCTCCACCGGAATGGGTGTTAGGCAAGGCGACACCATCTCGCCGAAGCTGTTCACTGTCGCATTGCAGTGGGTGATGAAGTCGCTCGACTGGAACGACAAAGGCATATGTGTGGACGGGAAATTCCGAACCTTCGTTTCGCAGACGACATCGTCATCTTTCCGCGTAGTACCAATGAAGCAGAGGCGATGCTCCGAGAGCTGAACGAAGCCGGAAGTAAGATCGGACTGCGGATCAATCTGATGAAGACACAGTTTATGAAGAGCGCCTGATGCGATGGAGGAAATGTCAAAATCGACGGCTCTCCCATCGCCGAAACGAAGTCGTACGTCTATCTTGGGCGTTCCATGAACATGGACAACGACATGAAGGAAGAGTTCGACAGAAGAAGGAGAGCTGCATGGTCAGCCTACGGGTCCATTAAAGAGGCCACCGACCAGCTAAAGGATCCTAACCTACGCGCCCGTCTATTCGACTCGACAGTCCTTCCTGCTTTGTGTTACGCTGCCGAGACGTCGCGATACGTCAGCCACGGCGAAGTCCTTGCAGGTGACTCACAGAGCACTCGAGAGATGTCTTCTGAAGTACGCCCGGCTATCTCAATACCGTGCCGGGCTTCGTCCGATTTGAGGCAGATGCCTCGTCTACGAGACCCTGCGGAATACGCATCGAAGGCCAAACACCGATGGGCCGGTCATATAATGCGGAGAAAAGACGATAGGTGGACAAGAAGAACAGTGGAGTGGATCCCCTGGGATTGTCCACGTCCCCGCGAAAGACCTCCCAAAAGATGGGGAGATGTGTTCGTTGAACACGTTAAACTAATGAGAAATTCCATAACAGCTGATCCTCGTGGTCGCCACCAACGAAGTTAACGAACGAGCTGGATGACGATCGCGAAAAAACGAACCGAATGGAAATCATGTTGGGGCTCGCACAACCAGTGAAGACGGGCCATCTGAGTGTCTAAGTAAGTAAAGGTAGCACTTTGTTAAGTGGTAAGTGCTTTTGCGGCACTCTATTCTATTTGGTTCACGCATATTTGTGCAAGTTAGGACAATCTATTGTGCTCAATAATCGTATTTAGTCGCGCGTTATCATAATGTACTCGCAAGTTCGCTCAATCGCTTATCTCGCACCATATCCACCATCGTCAGATTTCTCGGGCGGTCACAGGAAACAATCGATTCACGTTGGGACATCAATCTTTATCAGCACACCTCACGCAGCCCTTCGCTCCGAGGTAGAGCATGAGAGGCCTACGACAACCGTGTGATTGCAGTTAGTATACCATCTGAATCCAGGAGAATCCCACGAAGATACTGATATCCTTTTCCCGGTGCTGTGAGAGCCATAGATTCCCACGCTTCCTCGCGATCCGCGTTTATCCACCGAACGCATTCCCCGCGGGTTATGAAAGGACGAGCTAACACATTACAAGGTCACAGCCGATTCTCGTATCTACTCAATAGTCTATTTTTTGCAATCATCTAGTTGTTCGTCAAATGAGGAATATTTCCTTTTTGCTGTTGATGAATGCCACACCAAAAAATCCCTGATGAAAGTGATGTATGTGGAAAACTTTGGCTATACCACAATTGGCATGCATGAATTTCGTAGAGCCACCATCAAGAGAGCGAATCGATTCACTGAGAGCCTTCGTTAAAGTGTCAGTGAGCAGACAATCGTTAAAGTGTCAGTGAGCAGACAATTGTGTAGAGGGAAACTTCGCTGAATAGGCGCGGTCGCGTCGCTATCCTAACTCTAGTGCTCCTTATTTCACTTATTTCATGAGGTAGGGCTCTTCGCGGGCAACGTATAAGGCTTTCGTTTATTGTTAGAAAATTGCAGGCACTTTGCGGAGGACGACAACAAAGTTTTCAATTTTAATGGCAGCAAGCGAATAACTACTTCTAGCGAGGATCTAATATTTCCTGAGTTGTCCCATTTGAGCACGGCGCTGCGTGCTCCACAGCTTGATGAATGTAGTATGGACTTGAGCGGCACTGCCTTAATCAATATCAATGTGTCTCAAATAGCCTCCATAAAAGAAGTTGGGCAAAAGCTTTTTGCGGTGATAACATTATTATTCATACTATTTCTATTGATTGCTCACGCTCATGAGATTGCGTAAGGCCAGGAGCATATGGGGAGTCATTTAATTGGAGCTAATTTTACCCGGTGATGAGAAGTTCATCAAAATCAAGAAACAAGGTTCATCAAAATTGTGTCAGTCACCCATGGCTGTTATGGTACGAACCACTCAAGGTGGATAACATGGTCACGAATAGAAGGCTGTCGTGTCGGGGTACTAGGATCCACGCTTGATATTTTGAAAGCCTGCACTTATGATACTATGATACTAGTCTACCAGAAGTAGCTCAGTAGGAGAACAAGCCAGCTATGCAGAAGGTGTAATGTGAAGAATTTCTGGAAGCCCCACTTCATCACAAAATCTTACCTCTTCTAACTGTTATTCAATTAGACCGCTTCACAAGCTATGACGCCACTCACACACCGACAGAAAAATTTCAACTCGTTCATGCTTAACTCTCCTATGTATCAATAACATAATTACCTTTCCGCAATGAAGGGCTTTTTTCGCTTTTTTGACCACTTGTTGCATTTTGCGGAGATCTTGTCGTTTATAAACGCGCTTAAGAGCAAACCAGTGATAAGCACAGAGCACCATCAGTAGAATACTCACACATAGAGCACTGATAAGACAAGTCATTCGTACCTGGAATATATTATAAATTTCCTACAGCTGCAAATTCGCTGAAAATTAGCAGCTGTACCTTTAGTGAGCTGAACTAGTCGCTGATCTCAAGGTGGTAGGCATTAACATTAGCAGGATGGTGCAGAGGTTGAGAGATGTGGAATATATGCATGCTACAGCTAGAAAGCTCTAATGAGATCAAGAAGTGAAATCAATATGGATATGCGCGCAGCGATTTATTAGTCATATGAATCATACTCTATATATAAACCAGAAGTTTGGTGTGTTTGTGTGTGTGTGTGTGCGTGTGTGTGTCCGTTTTTTGTCACACAATCCACTCTCCACTCAACTGCAACGTGGAGATGTCGGGCAAGTAGGGGATGGGTAGAAGTTGACCAAGTTTTACGAAGCTCATTAGGATCTAAGCCTAGCTCCGCCCACTATGGGCAGGGCTCGCGCAGAAATGGCCAAAAAAATTGGCCAAATTAACTAAAATTGAGAGTGGGCCTGTGGAGATCGGGCAAGTTAGAATTCGTTAGGGCATTATTTCAACTGCAGCCTGGAGGGGTCGACCAAGTTAGAAGTGGGTAGAGGCTGATCTAAGCGTACAGAGCACATAAGAACTCCTAGATCCTCCCACAAATAGGCGTCTCTCTTCGGAAACTCGAGCTGATACGCCAACGTGGAGCCGCACGAGCCGCAGGCGATTAGCAACTCACGTCCGAGCTTGCCAAGCAATGCAGAGAGGGGATAAAAGAACATCTCAAGGAGAGAAGAGCAGCAGTGCTGGCTGAAGTAGCAGAGGCTGGGAGAAGCATACGCAAAGCCCACCGAAGTTTCGTAAGTTACAAGACCAAAATGACTGGTCTCCGGCGCCCGTACGGTACAGTTACTGCTTCCCGAAGGGCAATGGAGAAGGTCATCTACGACTTCTACTCGGATCTTTTCGATAGCCATGTACGACTGCCTAGGTGCAATCTGAAGCAGGATGGATATATCGTATCATCAGTTCTCCTATGCGAAATCTGACACGCCATTTCGTCGGTGATGAATGGTGCAGCACCCGGCCCAACAAGATCAGATCGGAACATCGAAACCCCAGCCCGACTCTTCACACGCTACCTGTTGGAATGCAAGGTACCCACATCGTGGAAAACCAGCAAGACTCTGTTGCTCTATAGGAAGGGTGATCCACAACACTGGCAATTATCGTCCAATCTGCCTGCTGTCTGTAGTCTAGAAGCTCTTAACCCGTGTCACCTTGAATAGGATTGGTAGAACTTCAGACGAAGGACAGCTATGCGAGCAAGCAGGGTTCCGGAGATGGTTCAGTTCAATCCATCACGACCACACGATCACTAGGCTCATTGAGGTTTCGCGAGAGTACATGAGCTGTTATGTCTCACATTCATCGATTTGAAGGAAGACTTTGACTCCGTTGAGACAGAAGCGGTTATCAAAGCCCTGGGGAACCAGGTGTCCCTGTTCAGTGCATAAGAGTACTTCGTGAGTACTTCGTGGAATGGGAAGGAGTGGAAGTGTAGATCGGTAGCCAGCACCTACACCACCTCCGAATCGTTGACGACATTATGCTTATAACTCCGACAATCCAGCAAACGGAGCGGATGCTAGCCGATTCGACTGCGAGTGTGGAAAAACCGGTTTGCAGCTAAACCTGTCGACGACGATGTTCATGAGAAAAGAATTGGTATCTGATGCCCATTCATGCTCAACGGAACGAACATCATCGAATGCTTCAGCTATATGTACCTAGATCGGGAGTCGATATAACGAACGCATGAGCATTAGTACTGAGCAGGAAGAAAAGAGCGGCTTGGGGAGCCTTCAAGATCACCGAGGAAGTAGGGAAGAAAACGAAGTGCGTCCGACTCCGAGCCCGTCTCTTCTATTCCGCTGTCCTTCCTGTTCTAACATACCAGTCAGAGAAATGGACTTTAAGTAAGCAGGAGAAGCATGCGTCGGCGGCATCCAACGCACCATCGAAAGGACGATGCTTGGAGTATCTCGATACACAGAAGTGCAGAGGGTTCACTGGATCGCTTTGGCTCGCGATAGGGACGAATGGAGACGTTGCTGCAGCCGGCTCGAGTCTCTCGATGAGCAACGAGACGACAGGTGATACAGGTGATTAGACAAGCGATGTACCGGACTTTTCTCATCCACTTCCTGAAGACTCTTATCAGCCCCAGTAAGCCATTATCACTTCCGTTGAGTCACCATCGATGTATCCATACCGATGTTTACTCATTTTGTGATCGCTCCACTCCGAACAGCACTACTCCTGACAACTCAAAATACCTGCATGCAACTCCACTGTTGACACCTAGTACGACGTCAGCACACGCGGAATGACGGCGAGAGTACGTTATAGATGTTTATGAAGGCAGAAGGTGTCATCACTACGTGAACATATTCTAACAATGACACTCCTACATCCATCAGTTTCTCCGTATTTAGAGCGGTTTTTAGTTCTACCATTCCCTTATCACAATCACTCTGGATGACAGGCATACTGACAAAGCCACAGCCAAACAAACAGACAAATAGACAGTACCATGTCAGTGGTTTATGTAATAGAACATATGCCTATTTAGTGCACCCGTAGCCATTCTGCTGTGTGCTGACGTCGCACTAGATGTTAGCGCACAGGAAAAGCATTTGGATATATTGTGTTGTGGGAGGAGCAGGGCCGTTTGCACTAGACCAATCGAGTGGACAATTCGACAAAATGAAATGATTGCTGTCTTTTCAACAGTCCTGAATAGTTACTACAAGGATGCTGAGTTATGGGCAAAAGCTTCGGTGGCGGACGGGACTCGAACCCGCACTTCATCCTTTCCGGGGATATGTGCTAATCCATTACACTACCGACACCACCTTCACCCTAACTCAGCTTTCTGAATGGTATATTTACCATAGCTTATCAGCACTCACACGTATAACGTGTTGAGCCGGTTGGCCAATATCGGCATCGAACCGTGAAGCTGAAAGCTTTAGTAATGATTTTTGATACTTTTAATTTTTGATAACTGCTGTTTATCGCCGCAGCTCGCGATGCGAAAGTTACTACAAGGATGCTGAGTTGGCCAACCGGCTCAACACGTTATACGTGTGAGTGCTGATAAGCTATGGTAAATATACCATTCAGAAAGCTGAGTTAGGGTGAAGGTGGTGTCGGTAGTGTAATGGATTAGCACATATCCCCGGAAAGGATGAAGTGCGGGTTCGAGTCCCGTCCGCCACCGAAGCTTTTGCCCATAACTCAGCATCCTTGTAGTAACTTTCGCATCGCGAGCTGCGGCGATAAACAGCAGTTATCAAAAATTAAAAGTATCAAAAATCATTACTAAAGCTTTCAGCTTCACGGTTCGATGCCGATATTGGCCAACCGGCTCAACACGTTATACGTGTGAGTGCTGATAAGCTATGGTAAATATACCATTCAGAAAGCTGAGTTAGGGTGAAGGTGGTGTCGGTAGTGTAATGGATTAGCACATATCCCCGGAAAGGATGAAGTGCGGGTTCGAGTCCCGTCCGCCACCGAAGCTTTTGCCCATAACTCAGCATCCTTGTAGTAACTTTCGCATCGCGAGCTGCGGCGATAAACAGCAGTTATCAAAAATTAAAAGTATCAAAAGTCCTGAATAGCTCTGTAAGCTGTCATGATGCGCGCAGAGCGTCGGCGGTCCGCTCCTTAGTAGTGCTATGTGACGCGCGAGGCATATCGCGTAGCTAAAACTGGCCATTTATTAATGGGCGCTTTAGCGGCGAACCAGTAGTGGCCTGTCCGCTCCGATGACACAAGCTCAACGGCGATTTTTGACGACACCCCAAATTGGCCCACATCGGAGCTTCCTTTCCTTGATTATCGCTCATCACAGTGTAAAGAGGCGTCTATTGAATCGGCGTTTCAGAGCTTCAGCTTCAAGAGTCGCCATTTTACACCGGTGAGCGAAGATCATATGCACTGCTTAGAAAGAACCTTTTCATTTTTGCGCACATTGACCGCTTGCCAACGGTCGGTATCATTCTGCACTCAAGCGTCTATCAGCCTAAGCCCTAGTGAAGAAAGGAAAATCAAGGGTCTATCAGCCTAACACGGGAAGGACCCCAGGTCGAAGTGGCCATCCGGAATGGGATACATATGGTGCGACGCATTTTCGGACGTTGATCCCGAATCTGTACTCGAAATTTGCAGAACGATTCTCTGAGCAAAGTTATGGAGGTTTTTCTGTGACGAGGCACTTTTACATCAGCACGGCCGCTTGCGAAGCAAGAAACGGCCTTAGTGGCTCACTAGATTATATGGGGTAGTGTTCCGGATCTGCAGGACAAGGGTCATGGGTTTGCTCCCCGCCGGTGCGGGTTTTTTTGCATTTTGTGTTTAATTGTCAATAAGTGCTTTTCTTTCACTTTTGGACGTTTCCTTGTACTGGAACCTACCGCACCCATCCCTCTGCCGCTTTATTTATAACTACTAACATCACTCACAAGGGAAGGATGCGAAGACGAAGAGATTCTCACACCACACGAATTAGGCGTTGTTGCGTAAAAAGATTATGATATTCGGGCACAGGAGGTCGAATTACCCCTCTGTGCAAAATTTCAGCCAAATCCAGTTTTTGGTCCAACTTCGGAATATTGGGGATGGCTAGGGGGTAAAGCGGTAGTTTTTGAATTTCTTCTACAGAAAACCCTGCAACCTGAACAGGATAGCCTTTGCATACCTTTCACACTTGCCCATCGCACTAAATGTACGAAACAAGCATCAAATAGGAGACAATAGCATCAAACAAGCATCAATCAATTTCCTAGGCAAGGGTCAACGACTTCTCCTTTGTTCAATGGGTTGCCAGCCAGTAGCCCGTCAATTTTTCCGAGATTTGGTCAAATTCTCGAATTGGCTGAAAACTTGTCTCATAGGGTAATTTAATCCCCTGAACACGAAAATCACAGTGGTTTTGCATTGAAACGTCTGGCTCGCGTGCCATGGGCTTCACCTACCATATGATAGTACTGTTTTTTCAAAAAAAACCTCCATAACTCCGTCCATAGAATCGTTCTGCAAATTTCGAATACAGATTCGAGATCAGCGTCCGAAAATACGTCGGACCATATGTATCCCATTCCGAATGGTCACTTCGACCTGTGGTCCTTCCCTTGTAAGCCTTAGTGAAAAAAGGAAGATGTTTCTGTAAAATTTGCGATCACAGTTGTGAGAGCCTCCCTCATCGCGATGGCGCACAAGTGCCATGAGGGCAAAAAATAATGGTTCCAATGAGATATTTTGGATGAAATTTTTAGCGATGTCTTCCAGTATAAGTTGGGACGATCGGTCAAAATTTTTCGCCATTTAACAGCTGTGCGTTGGCAAAATCGTGCATTAAAAAGGACCAGTGTTGGATCCCTGAATGCGTTGATCTGCACGAAGGGATCAACGTCACGGTAGGTGGTCTAGGGACCAGGGGTCAATGATCTAGACCGCCCATTTAGGACTGTATATAAACCCGTTGTTTCGTTTATTGTTTATTCTACTCTCTGCTCTAATAAATCTGCCGACTTCTCCGTCTCCTGTACCCAGAGGCACAACACTGGCGATCAGCAAGGACTCACTATTATGGACGCTCTTCCCGCTATTCTCCAAGCCGTTCAAAAGCAGTTGGACCTCCAGTCGCGCCGTATGGACGAACAAGGAGACGCCATCAAGAAGCTCATGGAGAAGATGTCTGTGACGCCTGCAGTCAACAGCCCGCTCGTAATCAAGGACAGACATGCGATATTCGACCCCCTCCACCGTCGAATAGAGAAGTTCACCTACGATCCAGACCGAGGCCGCACCTTCGACATATGGTTCAAGCGGTATCAGGACCTGTTCGACAACGAGTGTGGCGACCTTGACGACAAGGACAAAATACGCTTGCTGGTCTCTTCCATGGACGAGGACTGCCACCGAATGCTGACAGCAGCCACATCGCCCAAGCAACCATCGGAAATGTCTTGGAGCGAAGTTCTGGAGGTGCTGGAGCGGCAATTCGGATCTGCAAAGACGCTGTTCCGCCGGCGTTTCGAGTGTTTCAAGATGAGGTACGAAGGTCAGGAGTTCAACAACTACGAGCTCCTAGTCAAGACGAAGTGCACGGAGGCCAAGCTGGATGCCATTGACTTTGACGGAATCCAATGCTTATTCTATGTAGCTGGATTCCAAGGGCCTGACTTCGCCGATTACCGTACCCGCCTCCTCAGGAAGCTGGACCAGACCGAGAAGGTCACTCTGAAAGACCTTACTGCGGAATGCCAGCTGCTCAAATCGTACAAAGAGGACTCCCAAATGCTTGAAGGCGATCCTTCAGTCAATTTTATTCGCCGCAAAAGGGACCGACGAAAGAAGTCAAAGCAGTATCAGCAGCAGAAGTACCAACCTCGATGCGACAAGGAGGAATCAAAACCGCAGCGTGAACCGGCTATGCGCTTCCGCCGTAATCGAAGCATCAACAACGTCATAGCAGCCCTCAAGAGGGATGACCACCCACATCTGGACGTTCGCATCAATGGTCACCCGACCCAGCTTCTACTCGATACTGGAGCTGAAATCACTATAATCTCAGTTCCGAAATGGAAGCAGCTTGGAGCGCCCGCCCTTCAGAAGGCAAACGTGACCGGATTTGCAGCCAATGGAACTCCTCTCAAATTTCGCGGATGTTTTGAGACGGAATTCACGGTCACAAATTCATCTGGAGGACTATTTCCCGGACGTGGAACTTGCTTCGTAACCGAAGATGAATGCAACGTCTTCGGAATGCCATGGATCAAGCAGCTGCCCGATCTCTACAAGGCCGTCAGGAAGTACCAGATCCATCGGACGATAGTCGTGGACCACGTATCTGCTTCCCGAGACGACATCGTTGCCAAACTGAAAGCAAAGTTTGCAACAGTCTTCGACCCTGGTCTCGGACGATGTACGATAACCAAGGCAACACTGAAGTTGAGGGATGACGCCGTACCGGTTTTCAAAAAGAAACGTCCAGTACCGTACGCCAATGTCGCCGCTCTGGACGAGGAGATCGATCGGTTATTAGAAGAAAAGGTGCTTTCCCCTACCACGTACTCCAAGTGGGCCGCACCGATCGTGGTGGTGAAAAAGGCAAACGGAAGTCTTCGCTTATGCGCTGACTATTCCACTGGCCTTAATGATGCCCTAATGCTGCATCATCACCCACTACCCACGCCCGACGACCTCTTCACTAAGTTGAATGGTGGAACGGTCTTCACGAAAATCGACTTCGCCGATGCTTACCTCCAAGTGGAGGTTGACGATGCTTCGAAGGAACTACTGACGATCAATACACACAGAGGGCTGTACAGCTACAATCGTCTTCCTTTCGGAGTGAAATCTGCTCCCGGAATTTTTCAGCAGATTATGGATTCGATGATTGCTGGATTGCACGGATGCGCCGCCTATCTGGATGACGTTATAGTCACTGGACGCACCATAGACGAACACATGGCAAACCTGAACGCTCTGTTCGAGAGGATTCGTCAATTTGGTTTCCGTGTTCGCAGCGAGAAGTGCAATTTCCTCATGCCGCAGATTCGCTATCTCGGCAATATCATCGATGCAAATGGACGACGACCAGACTCTGCTAAGACAGAGGTCATCAAGAAGATGCCGCCTCCTAGGGACATCAGACAATTGCGGTCGTTTCTAGGACTGCTTAATTACTATGGAGCCTTCGTTGAGGAAATGCGCCAACTCCGAGCGCCGCTGGATAAATTACTCAAGAAGGACGTTCCATTCAGTTGGTCGGCTGACTGTCAACAAGCCTTCAATCGCGCCAAGGAGGTCTTATCATCGGACTTGCTCCTCACCCATTACGACCCCTCCAAGGAGATAGTCGTAGCAGCTGACGCCTCCGACTATGGGATTGGAGCAGTCATATCGCATCGCTTCTCGGATGGTACGGAGAAGCCGATATGTCACGCATGCCGTACGCTCACGCAAGCCGAGAAGAACTACGGACAAGTGGAGAAGGAAGGACTAGCCCTAATATTTGCGGTCCGAAAATTCCACCGCTACCTCCACGGGCGCCATTTCAAATTGCTGACGGACCACAAACCGCTCTTAGCAATTTATGGAAGCAAGAAGGGCATACCTCTCTACACGGCGAATCGACTTCAACGGTGGTCGCTAATCATGCTCAACTACGACTTCACGATTGAGTACCGGACCACTAACAATTTTGGACAAGCGGACGCGCTGTCTCGATTGATTGCAGAACAGTCAACGCCATCAGAGGATGTGGTCATCGCCGAAATCAACGCCGATGCCATCAATATTTTTGCGGATACATCCACTAAACTTCCAGTCACTGCTGACAAGGTTGCCGAGGAGACCTCGAAGGACCCCAAATTGAAGGAAATCCTTCACTACGTCCAGACTGGAAAATGGCCAAAGAAGCCAAAGGACATCAATTCGATGCGCAACAATCTCACTACACAGAGGGGATGTCTACTGTTCGGGGATCGCATCGTGATTCCGCGTAGCCTGCAGGCCGTTGTCCTTACGGATCTACACGATGGCCACCCAGGAATCAAAAGGATGAAAATGTTGGCCAGGGATTACTGCTATTGGACCGGCATTGACAGAGATATCGAAGAAAAGGTAAAATCCTGTTCCCGTTGCCAGGAAAACGCCAAGGACCCCACCAAGACTCTTCTTCACTCATGGCCAGCCGAAGGGAAACCGTGGAACCGAATCCACGCAGACTTTGCAGGGCCAATCGATGGACGGATGTTTCTGGTCATTGTGGACGCCTATTCCAAATGGCCAGAAATCATTGAGATGTCGCACACGACATCCCCTGCAACTATCAAGGAATTCCGCCGTATCTTTTCACGGTACGGATATCCCGAAATACTCGTCACAGACAATGGGACGCAGTTTACATCAAAGGAATTCAACGACTTCTGTGTTCGAAACGGAATCAAGCATTTGCGTTCACCGCCATTTCATCCGCAATCCAATGGCCAAGCGGAACGCTTTGTAGATACGTTCAAGAGAAGCCTTCGTAAATTCGGAAGGGAAGGGAGAACCCAGGATGCTCTACAAAAGTTCCTCTTCAACTATCGCCGAACGCCATGTCCCACCTTGTCGGGACAATCACCAGCTGAAGCCTTTCTCGGACGACGCCTACGTTCAACGCTTACACTTCTGAAGCCCACCGAAACTGTCACTGAGCCTGGACGGAACACACAGATGGAAGCCCAATTCAACAGCCATCATGGTGCTCGCCCGAAAATATTTGAGCCAGATGACCTTGTGTGGGCCCGGGACTACCGCGCCGGATCGCCAAGATGGACTCGTGGACGCGTGACGCTTCGTCGTGGACAATGCCTATACGATATTGAGGTCGATGGTCAACTCTGGAGAAGACACGCCAATCAACTGCGCCCCAGACGCTACCCGAGCGATACGACCGGAATCATTGAGCAACTCGACGTCCCGCTACTGCCGTGTGGGAACGCCGGTACGCGGACACCGCGCCAGAATGGTGAACAGGACGAGGACCGCACCGCGACTCTACCTGCCGTCGTGCCAACTTCGACTCCACGTCAAGCGCGGACAAGACGCCCTCCAACTCGCTTACAGATCAATCCGAAGAAGAAGACTTATACTGGTAGTATTCGTCTTAGGAGGGAGGTGTTGGATCCCTGAATGCGTTGATCTGCACGAAGGGATCAACGTCACGGTAGGTGGTCTAGGGACCAGGGGTCAATGATCTAGACCGCCCATTTAGGACTGTATATAAACCCGTTGTTTCGTTTATTGTTTATTCTACTCTCTGCTCTAATAAATCTGCCGACTTCTCCGTCTCCTGTACCCAGAGGCACAACAACCAGGAAATTGGAAAATAATGCTAATTGACTACGAATCGATGAATCTTATAAGAAAACAATGACTCGTTGCTCACGAATAGAAATGAAGGTCAAAACAAGGCAGGAGATATGTAGAAGAATGAAAGCTAGCCGTCAGTAGTGAAGAGACACAAGAAATTTCCTAGAAGGAATGTAAGCACAACGGTCAAAAACCTGTTAGAATTCAAAAACTCAACCATTTCGGCTCTGATCGGCATCACGCATGCAGGAAAGTTTCTTCTAGAAAGCTGATCGCCCTTATTCATATCAGTTGTACCCTGTATCACATAAACCATTTATTTCATGTGCCTGTCCGTCGGTCGGTTAGTTTGGGTTTGTCTGCCAACGGCAACTTAGTCATTCTGATAAGATGAATGATGGAGGAAATCGACCGCTCAACGTAGAAAGCAACCAGATAATCCTTGGGTGTCAACCTGAAGCCATGTCATCGTTCCTAAAGCATCTGTCGCGGCGTTTTCTCAATAAGGAGGGCGCACTTTACTGAACGTTGAGAACTTCACATGACAGTAGTGTCAAACATGCCAATCATTTTGAAGTGAGATATCTCTAAATAAAAATTACACGATCAACCGCAGTAAATGAAACAGGTGAGAAAGAGGCCTTCCAAACTTGAAAAAAAAATCGGCTGCTCCTACTGTATATAATCGGCTAAGGTTGTCTGTTGGTATGAGTGTCTGTTTGACCGGAAATTCATATCTCGCGTCGCCGCAAAGCTGGGACCATGAATTTTGCAAGTGATAAGGGCGAGGTAAGGGGATCATAGAGGTGGTGGACTAAAAGTGATAGCAGCTGATAAGGGTTGATAAGGAGCCTCGAAAGGCAAATGCAGCCAAATTCGTTTCACCTTTCAGGTTGATCCTAGAGCGCTGACACGCATAAGTGTTTTGAGGGGTGGGAAGGGCAGATCAGTGGTGTGTGATCCAAAGATTGGATCACACACCACTGATCTTGGATAACGTTTGATAAGATTCGATGAGCAGCGTCAAAAGTGATTGTCGCCAAATCTGTGTCGCCTTTGGCGTCAATCCCAAAGCGCCTACACTTAGAGTTATTTTGAGGGGTGGGACGGGCACATCAATGGTTGTTATCCAAATTGATAACGGTCGATAGGACTTGATAAGGAGCGTCAAAAGGCTACGCCAAATCCGTTTCGGTCTTCTGGCTAACAGTGGAGTGTCCATACTCACAGGTATTACAGGGTATGGGATCCTCAATGGTGACTTTCCGAAAGTGATAACGGCTTAGGGCTGATGAGAGCCATTAGGAAACGGGAAGGAATAAAATCCGGTACATCGCCACTATACAACTGGTATACTATTAGGTTGATTCATAATAAATCCGACAAATGGTAGTGATGATTTCTAGAGATCATAACTCAGTAACGAATAAACGAAAATGGACGCGCGAGGTACCGTTGGAATGAGTATGAAAAGCTCTTCAAAGTACCGCGAAATAATCACTCCAAAGTAAATTCATTCCGCCACAATGCCGCACGATTTGCAGCGGTTCAGAGACCACATCCGCAACGTCATACTATTTATATCGCTACCTGGCCAGGAAACCGCGGATATCGGCAGACGTCTGATAGAAGTTCACAAGAAGCATGCCCCCGGCAGAAGTACACTGTAGTTGTAGCATTCGAACTTTGCGTCAGGCGACTATTCCATCGAAGACGAAAACCGCGGTTGGTGGAGCGTACACGGCGTAGAGTACTGGGAGCTGCTCGATGAAGGTACCGCAGTATCCGCCGAAGTCTACGTTCGTCAACTACGAGAATTGAAGGCCAATGTCCAAAGTTCGCTACGGCCGCGGTCACATGTCTACTTCCAGCACGACAACGTGTCTACTTCCACAGACCGCACCTCGCAAGATCGACCAAGGCCGAGCTGCTGTCGTACAGTTGGACCGTACTTCTATACCCACCGTACTTCCCAGACCTGGCCCCTTCAGATTTCCACCTTTTCTCCCACAGCCAACGCCATCTGGACGGCCAAGACTTGCGACGAGGTCAAGGCGGCACTCGGCAACTTCTTCGAGCTCCAGCTTCCGGCCTTCTGGAGCAAGGGCATCCATGATCTGCCTATACCGTGGCAGAAGGTCATCGATAAAGATGGAGTATATTTCAAGTGAATCCCTGTTGTCGTAAAAAAGTTGTACGACAATGATTAAAATTGGTCAATTTGTCCGATTTATTATGAATCAACCTAATACTAATTGCGTCTAATGTTCAGTATCACTGGGTGAACAAATTTTGTTTATGTTCTGACCAGCCGGCGGGCGCACAACTGCGCGCGATTTATGACGATGTTGTGCAAAATGGGTTTGATCGGCACGACCTACTTGTGTATGGATGGATGGAAATTTCCTTGTCTCTGCACTCAGCTGAGCTATTTATTCGGTTAAAAGCAGAGAAGATGGCGTGATAAAAAAAGCATTCCGGTGTTATTATACTTCAGTCGCCTTGCAACGAACCCGTTTTGCACGTCATCGACACAAATCGCGCGCAGTAGGGAGCGCGAGCTTACTGGTTTCGGTCGTCATTGAGAATTTGGATAGTTTAGAGATCGATAGTTTTGTACTCGACTGCATCGATTGGTCACAATTTGTTCACTTGCTAGGCATCTAATTCCTACACATCAATGGTAGATCCATATATCGCTTATCGATGTATATCGTTTTCGTAAACATACTTCACTATTTGGAATTTTACATAGTCTAACGGTGGATACCCAGTGTTGCCGCCAGTACCGCATTAGAGAATGCTTCTAACAATAAGCGAACCGCTTGCTTTGCTATCACGAATATAGGTCGTATCATGATTATCAAAGTAGATCGTAATATCAAGAGAAATGCACCATTTTTTCGAACGCTAGGCAATTCAGCGGTCGATGCATCGGCCAGTGATATCAGAACATGAACAAAATGTGTTCACCCATTGGCACTGAGCTTTGAACCTTTTGCTAGAGCGGTCGTATAGTAGTATCAAGCGATGTGAAGTATTTCATCCCATTCAATTCCTTACGACTTTTATCAACCACTGTAAGCCGTTATCAATTTCACTGAGGTCTCTGTACCCAACAGTACCATTGAGGTCTCCGTTCCCTACAATACCCGCGAATGTGAATATGCCATTGCTAGCCACAAAAGCGAACCGGCGCTGGTGACATCTCTCATCTCACGCTCCTTGACATGGTGACATGGCGTAGTACGGAGGGGATTACGACTCTTGTTCTATAGAAAAGACAGTCATACAGTAGTGACAGGGGAGGCAAAGAGCATAGTAGCGCGATTTGCTATGTGAAAGTCTAGCAAGCTATTTATCATTGCAAACGTACTCCATGACGTACCTAAGAGTTTCATCTTTCAAACATTCGTTAGCCACTGTTTCAATCGAGACTGGTATGGCATAGCTGATAGCGCGGCATGTGGCTTCCACGTCTCGTCCAATGACGACATCTTCAGGAAGAGTCCTGTTTTCAGCAATAAATCGCGAGAGTACGTCGGATTGTCCTGAATCTGAGGTCTTCCTATACTCGATTTTGAAATCTTAATTAAGAAGTATGAGGGACCAACGAATCAAGCGGTTTGCTGCGTAGACTGGTATTCCATTTTTGTTGCCGAATTGGCTTCTGGTCGGTGAGAAGAGTACTGTCGTACAAACAGATATCGATGGAATTTTCGAACTGTATACACTAATGCAAGTCCTTCTCTCAATTTGAGCATATTTCTTTTCTGCATCGGTTAGCTCCTACTGGTATGATATATTGCTTTTTCCGTTCCATCAGGAAAACCGTGTAGAATGACCGCACCAATACCATAGTCAGATGCGTCAGCCGCTACAATAAGTTGCATTTCGGGATTATAATGAGTGCGCAGCAGGGATCAGGTCAGAATGTCCTTGACTTCTTGAAAAGCTTCTTGACATCCATGGGGGCGCGTATACGACGCATGCCTTCGATGAAGGCCCTGTAGTATCTTATCATTTCCCGAGAAGTGAGCGAAGATGATTCACATCTTTCGGAGCTGGCACTTCAGTTATAGCTCGCACTTTCTCAGGGTCTGATCGTCGTCCTACTTTGTCTACGATATTGCCCAAATATCGCGCATGACTTCACATTGTGACAAACACAGTGAGCGCTTGCTCAACAGGTCTCCCTACAAAAGTCGGTCATTATTTGGAATTTCACGTAGTATCGAACGGAAGATTTCCATTCATTTCTATCACATAACGAAGTACGTTCAGTCGTCGAACGTTTAGTGCTCAATCCTTGTGGTGTTTATCGATAATCTATTCATTTCCCCCTGCATATCGCTTCCCCAAGGAGGACCACCACTTTTCGAAGGTACAGATGATTTACCGATCGATACCTTTGTCACAATGATATGACTATCAGTGTGAATGAATCAGGAGTGAAATGTGTTTATCCACTAATCATTCGGCACTTTGATGAGAGGTCACTGTTGATAGTTCAGATAGTTCAGAGATCGATGGCTTTGTGTCCTATTGCTCCGACTGAGAGTCAGTTTTCTTTACTCAGTGAGCATCTAATTCGTGCACATTGGTGGTAGATCCGCATGCTTATTGTCGTTATCCAGTTATCGATGCTTATTGTTTTTGTAAACATGCACCACTTTTTCGAATTTCACATAGCCTAGCGGTCAACACCCAGTGTTGTTGCTGGCAGCACATGAGGAAATGATTCACCTGCTTCACCATCACATATATAAATCGTATCCTAGCATGCACTTAGCGGTCGAAACATCGGCAGTGATATCAAAACATAATCAAAATATATTCGCACAATGGCACTGTTCATCAGACGCTTTTATTGTAGCGGTTGTGTAGTAGTAGTCAGCGTAGTATAGATTTTACCCAACCCACCTCCTAACGGTTCTGACAAAGGTTCCTATCAGCACTGAGCAGTCGTTATCAGATTCAGTTCGTCACCATTAAGGTGACGACGACCTTCCACAAGAACTATGAGTTTGGACACTTCACTACCTGTTGCGAGAGAAAGCGGATTTCACGACATTTGCCTTTTCACTCTTCTTATCAAATTTTATCGACCGTTATCAACACCTGTAGTGCAAGCTACAATTTGGTGCAATGCCACACACCTAGCTGATTATATAGAGTAGGAAGGTGACAGTGATAGGGAAGTAGTGAGATACTCATTTCTCACCCATGCTATCACAGATCTTCGTATTTATTCCATTCTAGAGAGTTTAGCGGTCGATCAAGCTTCTTCTGTTGACCCGGCACGGGCATAAAGTGTTTTTTGCTGGATCTCTTAATGGCACGTGATATTCCGGCTATGTAGATTCTATTCCAAGTCATAGAGGAAGTATAGAATTCGAGTTTATGTGTCAGTATGTACTGTGCATCACAACGAACAACAGCGCTTATTATTTAGTAAACGTGATTTTTTGCGAAGCTCATCAGATAACGTAGTAAGAACGGAGGGTCTCGCTCCCAAAGCTCACTTTGAATGCTTCCAGTGTAATGCTCGCGGCAATTAGTACTTCATTATACATACAACAATAAAACAAATTTCTACCAGTAGTCGGAATCGCACGCACTTCAATGGTCCAAAGATCGCATTACAACCAATATCGGAGTGCGAAGTATGTCACTACTAATTGTAAGCCTTCAGTGGTTGAGCTGTAGGTTGCCGATAATTAGTTAATTACCACTTCATATGGCACCGCTGGAGGGAGCCACCACTTTTTGGAGGTCTAAATGAACTAGCGATTAAACTAAATGGATCATGAATGAAATGTGTTTATCCACTAATGATTAATCCTTCGGCCGAAGTGGTAATTATTGGGAGTTTAGATAGTTTAGGAATCGACAGTTTTGGATTGATTTGCATCGATTTTTAGCAATTTGTTCATTTGCTCAGCATCTATTTCTTACATATTGGTGGTAGGTCCATATGCCAGTTAGACACACATCGTTTTTGTAAACATGCACCACTACTTGGAATTTCAAATAGTCCAGTGGTCGATACCAAGTACTGTTGCTGGCACCGCATGAGAGAATGACTCGCTTGCTTTGCTATCACGAATTTGGATCGTGCTTGATCATCCATCCATGTGGATCGCAGTATCAATAAACATCTTTCATTATTTGGAACGCCAGGAAATTTAGCGGTCGATACGTCGGCAGCAGATAGCAAAACAAAATATGTTCAGATGGTACTGAGCATCAGACGCATTTACTATAGCAGTCGTTTAGTAGTGTGAGCGGTGTACCGAATTTTACCCCTCCCCATTTCCTTATCATTCTTATCACCCCATGTAAGCAGTTCCGAAAAGTCGTCATTAAGGTCCTCATACCATGTAATACCTGTTAGTGTGAACATTTCACTGTTAGCCGGAAGAGCGAAAGTATTTGACGACATGCGCCTTTTGCCGCTCCTTATCGAATCTTATCAACCGTTATCAATTTGGATCACCCACCATTGATGTGCCCGTCCCACCCTTCAAAACTCCTATGAGTGTCGCAAGTCTAGGATCGACCCGAAAGGTGCAACGAATTTGGCGACATGCGCCTTTCGAGGCTCCTTATCAGGCCTTATCAGCTGCTATCACTTTCTGTCCACCACCGCTGGGATCCTCTGACCTTCCCCTATATCATATCTAAATCCAGAATCCTGTCTTTGCTGCGACGCGAGATATGAATTTCCGGTCAAACAGACAGACACACAGACACACCAGCAGACAGACTTAACCGATTATATAGAGTAGGATTTTTGCACGGTCTTCGCAATTTCAATTTCGGAAAATCATGACTCGGCTCGGACTGCATCTTTTCTCGCTAAATGAGCACCATTCGATTCGCTACACTCTTGTCAACATAACGCATACCTACATGTCTCAATTTGATCAAGAGCTGATGATTTGTATTGCGCGAAACGAAGAAAGTCGACTTCAAACCACCATGCTTTTTGAACACACTGGTGCTGTAGAAGCTGTCCAGATGTTCGGGAAAGTAGGGCTCAGTTAACGCTGGATCTGGTGGATATGGTGGACGATTAAGGGCTACAGCCTGCCACTGCTTCGATCACTGGAAAAGGATTTGTGGAAAATGCGCTCGGGTATGACTGCCCCGAGGGGTCCCGCGGCACCCATTTATTGGGTTTTTTTCAAATCGAGGCTACTTGAGGTGGTTGGCCAAATTAGTGTGCTGAGGGCCTATACTTTTCGACAAGTATGAGCGCTTTCTGCCATTATAGTTAAAGCGATTTGGTCAATTGAAAACTCGAGTGACTCGTTCTCATTTCCGCACTTCTGAAACCAAGGACAAAGTGTTCATTCCAATGCTTCACCCCCTCCCTTTGCAGCACTTACATTTGTGGTCACCATCGCTGGGACTCGGCTGAACAAGAACTCGTGAAGTGAAGTCATCTCAAAAGTGCCATTCTTGCAGTACTTTGAAATTTCCCTAGTAATTCGAAAACCTTGTGGCATTCCAAATAAAACATATATTCAGAAAAAGCAACTGTCTATCTAAGGAGCACAATATGTAAGCTGATTCATGTTGACGCGCTCTGAGATTTGAATTTATCTTGTGAACGCGAAAAACCGGCCAGAACTTTCCTTACAACCTGATACATCTTCTTGAAGTCCTCACTCCAGCAGATAAGTAAAACTGGTCCTCAGACATAAGCCTGTAAACGACGGCCGTCTTTTGGGAAAAGCTCATATAGAAAGAAACGTACTTTGAAAAATACGACGATCTGTGTGCTTTCTATTAAGTATGGGATACCTGTTCAAAAGTTGTGAGATAGTATCAGGGGACGGATTTGCCTAGCGGTTATAATCACAGTGAGCGTGGATCGCTGATGAATGCCCACAGGTACTTTGAAGAAGTGAGGTAATCAATGTCAGGATCTTCCGAATATTGAAGTTGATTAGTAGTAGAGCTTGACAAGATGAGTTCAGAAGTATATGCTTTTATGTAGAAATTATACAAAGAAATAGTTATAACGAAAAAAGCAAAAAAAAACGAGAATCTATTAGGTTGATTCATAATAAATCGGACAAATGGTAGTGATGATTTCTAGAGATCATAACTCAGTAACGAATTAACGAAAATGGACGCGCGAGGTACCGTTGGAATGAGTATGAAAAGCTCTTCAAAGTACCGCGAAATAATCACTCCAAAGTAAATGCATTCCGCCACAATGCCGCACGATTTGCAGCGGTTCAGAGACCACATCCGCAACGTCATACTATTTATATCGCTACCTGGCCAGGAAACCGCGGATATCGGCAGACGTCTGATAGAACTTCACAAGAAGCATGCCCCCGGCAGAAGTACACTGTAGTTGTAGCATTCGAACTTTGCGTCAGGCGACTATTCCATCGAAGACGAAAGCCGCGGTTGGTGGAGCGTACACGGCGTAGAGTACTGGGAGCTGCTCGATGAAGGTACCACAGTATCCGCCGACGTCTACGTTCGTCAATTATGAGAATTGAAGGCCAATGTCCAAAGTTCGCTACGGCCGCGGTCACATGTCTACTTCCAGCACGACAACGTGTCTCCTTCCACAGACCGCACCTCGCAAGATCGACCAAGGCCGAGCTGCTCTCGTACAGATGGACCGTACTTCTATACCCACCGTACTCCCCAGACCTGGCCCCTTCAGATTTCCACCTTTTCTCCCACAGCCAACGCCACCTGGACGGCCAAGACTTCAAAACTCGCGACGAGGTCAAGGCGACACTCGGCAACTTCTTCGAGCTCCAGCTTCCGGCCTTCTGGAGCAAGGGCATCCATGATCTGCCTATACCGTGGCAGAAGGTCATCGATAAAGATGGAGTATATTTCAAGTGAATCCCTGTTGTCGTAAAAAAATTGTACGACAATGATTAAAATTGGTCAATTTGTCCGATTTATTATGAATCAACCTAATACGTTTTTGTGGTCATTTTTGGAAACTTAGGGCGTGTATTGTAGTTATTTTTAGGCACTCCATCGAAAGCTTCGCGTTCAGTAGGGCATTCGTAAACTTCACAACTGTTGAATACAGCGAGGTCGTTTCAATGACCCATGAAGTGCACTGCTTTGAGCTAATACCACAGCACACGTTCGAGAGTGCGCAGCTGAAATCTTGGAGCTTTTCTTTGAAAACATTGCCACATCCCGTGGTCAGTGCTCAACTAGTTCCTCTTCAACGATATCTGTTCTTTTGCTCAGCGACTAGACAAAAAGCTCAGAGAGAGCCCCAGAGATGATCTTGGTTCCTTCATAATCTCCCTGGAGAAACGCGCATAGTTTGCCAGTACTTGCCAAAAAGTCACCCACACTGGTGGTTTCTACAGGAATGCTTTATATTCGAAAAAACTTGATAAAAAAATAATTGCCAGAATTTTTGAGACAACCTTGCACAATTTGTTGCAATCTGGTAATCTTGAGGGCTTATTTGCAAACAAGAAAGGTTGGAGGTTAAAGGCATCGGAGTTTTCTGAACTGTTGGTCAGGAATTTCAAGATTGTCAATGACTGCAGAAAAATTGTTGGAGTGAGTGGAAACTAGCTTGGACGCATTGTCAAAAACATCAGTGGCTTTATTGTTTCAAGAAGACACCAGTGAGAGCTTGGCTCTTGAACGAAGCGTCAGTAAAAGTGCAATCGAACGAAGCAAACCCTCTTGTTCAGCTATAAAAATAACAATGTTGCGGCGAAGATATTAGAAGGAGATGAGCTGCTCTAGATAGCCTTCATACTGGTCACCTTTGAGTTTATGTGGAAAAATGGAAATGGTGGGTAGTGTTTGAAAAAAGACGCGTATCGATTGGAAAGATCATGAAGTTTGCGTTGTTGCATCCTTGCGAATGTTTCAGAATGGCGAAAAAGGACTGATTACGTTCGTTCGGTTGAGAAACTTAGAGAAAGGGAGATTTCACGATTCCACATTTCCACAGAAACATAAAAACGTAGACTTCACAATCATTCCGATTCATACATGTCTAATTTTCACTTCTGGTTCAGAAACGGTCATTAAGTACATGTCCCTTATGTGATTGCCCTGTATTACCATTATGCACGCACTTGATCGAAAACTGGAGCGTATGGAATCAGTAAACACTACGAAGCTTGTTGCCTCCAGTAAATCGCAAAGTTTCAAGAAAGTGGAGAAAAAACAGCAGTTCTGGCTATGCGATGCATCAGGCGCGTCGCTAGGCACTGACGAAGAGCGCCAATGTATAAAGCAATGTTGACAGAAGTTCTCAGCGATCTGCTTACGCTAATATAGTGTATACCCTTCTTGAACTCACAATCATGCGAGTAAACTTAATCCTTGTGCGACGCATTGCTCATAAAAATTAGAGTTCTTGTAACCAGAGCCACCATCCGTTTCCAATCTTTTGCCACAGTATGATGCTGACCACGATGAGTTTGCTATGCTTGTGAGAAAATGGAAATGGAAATTGCTTCCACTGACTAAAAAAGCAGTGGTAGGGATAATGTCAGCAACGACGAACTCTCAGATCGAGTCACCCAGAGGGAAAGTGGGGGTTCAAACAGGCTCTATTTGGGGAGGGGGTGGGTTCCGATTAAGGCGTGCCTCTGAGATTTGAAAGAGGCACTGCTAGGCTCCGACTCCTATAACAGAGTTTGCTTCCTAGGACCGATTCCGCCGAACAATGATTGAATAAGAATAAGAGCAATAAGAATGATAGCAGAGTGGTAATTATCGTAATGTATACGTACCACAAACAGTTGCTTTATGATCCTGAGGTGTTGCTGAACCCCATCGCTTGAGGTCCCCCGTACCTGTCCGCCTGAGGTCCTGAATGAATTCGTTCATTCGGGTTAAGTTGTCAGCAAGCCCCAGTATGTTGACTCTCTTGCGTTCTACGTCGGGATCAGGATCTCACGCAGTGAAGAGGAGAGCGGCCTTATAAACTGCCATTGCCCCAAGTTCGCTTGTCCTTGTTAGATGTAAAGCCCATGGGTTGTTGATCAATTCTATAATTTACTCTCTTTCGTAATCGTAGAGTATTTCATCTTTTTGCTGCATGTGCTCTGTGGAGCGCCTTCGCATGCATAAATAAATAAATAAATAAATACCTGTCGAAAAGACGTGGTGCTCGACGCGTCGGCTCTCGTGGTGAAAACGTCCATCGGTCACCACCAAAGATTTTTGTGAATGATACGACTGGATTATCCCTACCTCTGACTTTAATTACTCGATACATTAACAGGTCTATTCCAAAACGCAAGGGTACACGATAAGTGTTTGCCCTAGCATCCCACTTTCTCCCTACTTTGGGCGATATTTTGCACTGTCGGTCCATAATCACAATTCCTCACTTGTGAACGGACATACATATATACAACCAAGATTCGCTTGAGCAGACCCTGGTAGACTTCACGTTAGCCAAGGTGTGACTTATAGCGCCTTAAAGGAGTTGCACGCATTAAGATCGCTAGTTACATAAATGTATGCATTACTATAATATATGGCTCATATGCCAGAAATCGCTGTTGAAGCTTTCCTACGGGTCCCTATCAGTGACTTAGTGCTCTCAAGAAGAGCATACTTCTGAGTGATGAGTGAATTTGGGGTCAAAGGGTGTTTTCTGCTTTGCATGTGTGCCAGCATTTGCTTCTGAAACTATTACACAATAATGACGTTTGAGCCCTTATGTGGAGAAAACTTTTACATCCATACCTTCACCCCAATCCAATCACCATTAGTTTCCCTTCATAACCGGTCAGCCATTTGAAGCTGGATCAGCGCGTTGGCAAAAACAGGGCAAACAAGCAAAATTCGCAGCACAGGCCCTGACATCGAATCGTAGGAAAACTACGAGGCTGAAACAGCCAGTGATATAGAAGTAAAGCGAAGGGTCGAGCGCTTCCGAAAATGTAATGAATCAGGTACATGCATTCCGAAAAGGGAATGATAATGAGGAGGGTGGATTGAAATAGATAGATATATGAGGTTTGATGGATTCTGAAAATAAGTGTTGATTTTTACGAATACCGCTGGTGTAAATACCCCACTCTGATCTTCTTAATACGCCGTCTTAATTCTATCGGCTGTCCATAGATCCTATTTCCACGCAGCAATGACTATGACTCACATCGAGCTCACGGCTAATCAAGTTTCAGAAGAATAAGGGTACGCTGTGTGTGTGTTTGTGAAATTAGAGTTTATGGTAGAGATGATACAAAGATTATGTGCTTCAAATGCTGGGAATTAAATCTTCGTTATGGAGTCGAAGATCGGCATGTCGACTCTGAATGGAAATGTCGCACAGGGCATCAGTTAGGAAAACATAACCTGATGATTGAGGCAGGCTACACAGGAAACACATTTGCTCCGAAAAGACAAGCAGGGGTACTATAGGGGAGGAACGTTTTTTTCCTGCAGGAAAAGATCAGAGCGATTCCAATTGTAGATATGGATAATTCTGTGAAAACCAAGAAAAGGTGAAAGGGGAAGGTCATGCTCAAAACAGTGGACAGATGTAAATAGAAGAGAAAGCCCGAAGAAGGATACTAACAATCACAAAGAAAATGGTGGAAAATTGAATGGAACATATAATCAAGAAAATTAAGGAAAACGGCGGCACAGGGCTAATGAAAAAGCAGAAAAATCTTGAGAGGTCAATGAAGTAGTAGGAAAGTAAGAGAGACGAGACACGAATCAATGAAATCAGAGAGAAAATATGGCAGATCGAGGAAGGATTGGTTTCGTCTGAGAGCTTGCTGCTCCTTCTCGCAAAGTAAGAGGAAAAGCAGGGCTGAGTTTGCATGATTTAAAATGAAATATGACCCCAATCATTGGAAATTTCAGGCTACCATTAACCATTAGGTAAAAATTGCAGCGAAATGTCATTTAAAGGATGTCTGCTGAGATTAGGTTGGGATTATCAGTGCAAATACATTATTATCGATTAAACAAGCAGGACAAGAGAAACGATACCAGTTACAAACCAAACCAATGATTATTAAAGGGGATTAGTTAGTTAATGACTAAAGCTCAAAATGGCTGACAATGGGTGGAAGGTGGGTAAGGTGGAGGTGAAGAGCAGTGCGCCACCATCACTACAAGTCGCGAAATCTATTGAACGCCTCCGCTTCCGCTTACCATTATAGTAATTCCATCAACAACACCAGCGTCCACTCGAATCTAGACAGAGCTAGTGCTTCTGCGAATTACACATTGCTCTAAGCGAAACATGTTACAAGTACTAGTTAGAAAAACAAAATCACGAGAAGGGTTGGCAAACAAAACTGAAGGGATTTATATTGCTTGAGGACGGATACACTTTTCAATATATACATACACAATACTTAGTACAACTACCATCGAAATTAGATTCAGCGGCCCCACCTACAACCAGGCTCTACTTTTCAAAATATTTCCAGCCTCATCCCCAACAGGTTTCGAAAACATTGACTTCACTTCGTTGACTGGTAGGCGGTCCCAAAAAGATATAGCTCGTTCCGAAAAACTACTTCTGTACGTGTCTGAGTGAACTTTCTCTCAATATGAAGACATGACCTCGTTTAAGAACTACGGTCAAGGATTTTCGAACATGACGCCTAAACCCGACATCGACATCTTCTTGAAGGCACACCACGCGATAACCGAAGTGGTCCTTACCTTCTCAGGGCAAGTAGACCCTTGTATGGTTGTGAAGATTGCATCCTTTTCGCGGCGCCACGGCTCGCCCCCGCCGCTTACGGCCTGGTCTACCTGAGTCGAGTTGAGCCCACCGAGCCGAATTACACCCGGCTTAGACGAGAGGGTATCTTGCGATAAGACAAGATAAGGCAGCGATATCAATAGCGAAGGTAACTTCAATAGGGAAGAACAGGTGATATCGCAGCATTTTGCGCATATGATCGAGCAAAAACTCAATTCCAATCTCCCATACTCGTACGAGGATCGATGGTGGGGAGCTTTATTTTTGGTAGTTGTGAAGGGGTTTGATTCATTTTTCTTCACTGATAGGTACACCAGGGCCTCTACATCCTGTAACACACGCGGTAGCTCTCATAATTTTTCGCGAGGTGTGCCTTCAAGGGAGCTGGGATAATACTTCGTGGTCTGTAACTTTTCGTTTCAAGTATAGTTGTGCTGCCTTCTCGTCCAAAAATTCTCTCATTCATTTGGATTCCCTCGATTTGACCAACTATGTGGCAAGATAATGGCGATCAGATTGGTGAACAATACAGTGCGTTTCATAATTATAAGGTCACCCTCAAATTTTCGGTTTTCAAGAGAGGCAGCCGACCGAAAATTTTTCAAATATTTTTTATAGATTCCTCATCATAGAAAACCTTCCTATACTAGTTTTGATAACATTAGCTTTTAGTCCAACATTTTTATGAATATTTTCTCATTTTTGTGCCGTTTCATAATTATAAGGTCACCCCGAAGAAACAGAGAATTTGCTGCAGTTAACAGCGCATGCGAAGGAGCTTATAGTCTGTGGCCCTCTCCTGTTTGAGAACGACATTAACAAGCAGATTCGGTGAACTAGAAACTAAATTTCGGAGAACCTCACCACAGATATTGTTCCAGTCTTCAACGATTGCCTGTTTCAGCAGTTTTGCTTCCCAGAATTGACAATTATCGGGGTAAATATTCGAGGTAATGTCTTCTAGATCTCCCTAATAAAACTGGGACCATGACTATATGTTATCTATGGCTGAGCGTGCGTATTTCGGAACTTTAACCGCGATTACATTGAATGACCTACGTGAGCAACAGCATTGCCATACTTTAAGATGCAATTGTGAAGAGCCGATCGGCTCCAAAAGGCAACCGATTTCTTCGTAGGATCTTCTAGCAGTCTCTGGAGTCTATTCTGCAAGTTTCAGAGGCAAGGTTCAGTGCAAGCTCACTGCCGAAAAGAACTTAGACCATCACCCTTCTCCTACAAAAATTGCCAAAGCTCCCGTAGATTGGCGCACTTCTCTGACCAAGCTAGTACCACCTCTGCACGACAGCACCATGCAAGTAGAATATTTTTAGACTCAAAAATGCAATTCAGGTGGTATTACTCGCATGCAGGGTGCAACTGCTATGCAAATTCAGTTTTGTTCAGTCCGTGCCCAAGAACAACTTTATGACTCAAAGTTGTGCCGCCTCAGGGTGTGGTGTGGGCTTCGGAAACTTCTTCATTATCTCTTTGGTGATGTTTCTGCTCTTCCTCGCTACTGTGCGCGCTGTGGTTCCAGACAAGGAATGGTTCAACTCCAAATAAATCTGCTTAATGAAGGAGGTGCTGTAGGAAGTGGTCCCCAAAATCCCTTTCTCGCAAATGACAATGATCTCACGTGGGAGTCCAGAGCATGAAAAATATGTGAAGACACCGAATGATTCAGATGTTATCTAATTGAGCGCAGGAAGCTTCCGATTTTTTTGGAATTACTCTCAAACTAAGCTTGGCACCACAAAAATCCCAAATCTGGGCTCTTGTCCCGGGACATAGCAGCTAGCCACAAGAAAATTGAGCATTTATCTCGAAGATGAACTTGGAAGACATATGCATCTTCACAGACTTGCTGGAGCCTCAACATTATTTCTTTTTTCAGGGTGACCTTATAATTATGAAACGATGCAAAAAACGAAAAATACTCTTAAAAACATAAGGTAAACGAGACTGCAACCAAAAATCGGATACGGGGTTATTTCAGGTGAGGAATCCGTCTATGAGACTGAAAAGATTCCTTAATGGGGTGTTGTTGAGAAAACATAAAATTCAGGGGTGACCTTATAATTATGAAACGCACTATATTCTAGAGAAGGTCTCACGAAGGCGGTAAGAAGCATAGTGTTGTTCTGTGTCGAGCGGAAAAGGCCCGCATAATGGAGTTGTATCGAGATGTAGCCAACTATTTGATACCCAATATAGATTCGTCAAAATCAGGTTTTGTTTTGTAGATGATCTCTGATAATTTGCTGTTCTTTTACTGCAAACCAAGCGGAAATCAAAGAAGGCGCTTATTTCCATCACGTAGGCTTTTTCACAGAATATTTTTAATCCCCAGATTATAAGCCATTGCCACAATGCTTCCAGCGAGAATCGCATAACTGTGGATCATCAGTGGTGAACAACTCAACGTCATCCGCGTAATTAGTGCAGTTTATCGAGTGAGACAAATATTACTGAGGAAGACCACTGATGTAAATCGAGAACGTGAGAGGTCCTAAGCAACTGCCCTGAGGCCCGTCGAAAATTTTATGCGGTTGCGGAAAGCTCGATGTGACAAATATGATGCTATACATTTGAATAATAAACCCAGTGCCTTGAACTTCGCAAACAAAGAATTTAGCGCAACCTAGTTGAATGCCTTTTTGGAATCGAAATAGGTCGCGCATAAAGATTCTTTTCTCGTTTGACTTTTGCCATACTATGATTCTTCATCCTATACTCCATATAATCTGTGTGTCCGTAATCTGTCACGAAAATCATGTCTCACGTGACAGCAATGATGCATTCCTTCTTTTACAAATGATATATGGGCTGGTACGGAACTCAGGTCAAGATGAACTGCAAGCAGTCGATAAGGGCTGATGAGGAGCTTCAAAAAGGATGTCATCAAATTCATCTCTCCTCTCGCGTTGACCTAGAACGGTGAGGCTCGTAGAACTTTTGCCAGGTGGGACGAGGACATAGATGACGTACGATCGAAGTATTAGATAACGGTTGATAAGATTAGGTAGAGAGCGCGACACAGCGAATGTCGCCATGTCCTAGCGGCGTTTGCAGGTGACAGTGGAATATAGTGGAGTATGGAATATAGTGGACACTCATAGTTCATGTAAGGAGTGTTGCAGAAACCCTCAATGGGGACAGGGGCAATAATAGTTACTAACAGCTAGTGGGAAATATACATCGCCAACTATCACAATATCAATTATAGCTGAAGTGTGCGACCTTTAGTGCCACAGGACGAGCATATTTGCAATGTGCTCTGGAATCAGTTGCACCAATTTATCGACCGCCAAACTGTTTAGCCTCCTAACAATGGATGGCGTCTGTTATTTTACATACACTGCGATCTACACGAATGATAGATGATATCTAGATCTGCAAGTGGACCACCGTATCCTACTATATATAATTCGCTTAGTATGTCTGTGTGTGTGTTTGTCCGTCTGTCACGAAATTCATATCTCGCGTCGCAGCAAAGCTGGGGAGCTGAATTTTACAAGTGATATAGGAGGTGCCAAGGGAACCTCAGCGGTGGTGGACCGGAAGTGATAGCAACTGATAAGGGCTGGTAAGGAGCCTCGGAAGGCAAATGTCACCAAATCCGTTTCGCCTTTCGGGTTGATCCTAAAGCGCTGACAGCCATAGGTGTTTTGCGGGATGGGACGGGAACATTAATGGTGGATGACCATCATTGATAACGGTTGATAAGATTCGATAAGGAGCGTAAAAAGGCTAGAGTCGTCAAATCCGTTTCGCTTTTCGCGTTGATCCAAGAGCGCTGACACTCATGGGTGTTTAGCAGGGTGGGTCAGGGACATTAATGGTGGGTGATCCAAACTGATAGTGGTTGATAAGCTTCGATTAGGAGCGTGAGAAAGGGAAATGTCACCAAGGCCGGCTTGCTTCTACGGCTAACAGTGGAATGTTCATATTCGCAGGTATTGTAGGGTACGGGTACCTCAATGGTGCTGTTAGGTATCGGGGCCTCAGTGAAACTGATAATGGCCTACAGTGGTTGATAAGAACCGCTGGGAATTGGATGGGATGAAATCCTTTACATCGCTTGATACTGCTATACGACCGCTTTAGCAAAAGCGTCTGATGCGCAGTGGCATCGGGTGAACATATTTTATTTATGTTCTGATATCACTGACCGATGTATCGACCGCTGAATGCCTGGCGTTCCAAAAAAAATGGTGCGTTTCTCTTGATAATGCGATCTCCATTGATAATCATGATACAACCTATTTTTGTGATAGCAAAGCAAGCGGTTCACTCGGAATCCCTCTATTATATAAACCATTTACTTTGTTCGTCGGTTTGTATGTCGGTTTGTATGTCGGTTTGTATGTCGGTATGTATGTCTGTCCGTCCGCAAGTGAGAGATTGTGATTATGGAGTGATAGAGCAAAACAACCGCTCTATGTTGGGAGAGACCGATGGGTGTTGGAGTATCACTGTGCGGCTATGTTGTCGTAGTGATAGCTCCTACTGCTTATATAAACACCTATTTCGTACTCTCGCCGTCATTCTGGGATGTGCTGACGTCTGGAGGTGTCGGCACACTGGGATGGCATGCAATATGTTGGGTCTTGGGAAGAGCACTGCCGTTTGAACTTAACCGATCACGGAGTGGTTAATTTTGTAAATGGAAACGATTGCAATATTTTTTACAAAACACGCCCCCCTCAGACAGCTATCATAATGTACTTAAGATTCGGAAAGGGATGGTGAACCTTATCATCACATAGTACGCTCTTTGATTTTTGTGACGAATGAGTGGCACCAGTAAACGTGTGGAAGGGTGTGGATTCGACAAATTACCAATGTCGTGTGACGCGCGAGGTACATCGCGTGGCGAAAACTGGTCACTTTCTAATGCGGCACTTGCAGCAACACTGGGTATTGACCGCTAGACTATGTAAAATTTCAAGTAGTGAAGCATGTTTACGAAAACGATAAACATCGATAAGGCCATCAATGATTAGAACGATCGTACGTACGAATTAGATTCTCAGCAAGTGATCTATTTGTTACCAATCGATGCAATCGAATACAAAACTATCGATTTCCAAATTACCCACACTCCCAATGATGACCAGTTGGCTGGCGCCCACTACTGCGCGCGATTCATGTGGATTACGTGCAAAATGGGTTCCATGCAAAGCGATTGAAGTATACCGATACCAAAATGCTTTTTTATCACGCCATATTCTCTGCTTTTTTGCAATTCAATAGCTCAGCTGCTCCGCTGTGGTCGGGCCGAACACACCCATTTTGCACAACATCGCCATGTATCGCGCGCAGTAATCTGCGCCAGCCAACTGGTTTTATATAATCGGCTAAATGTTGTGCATGTGTACAGTCCATTTCGGAGCGCCTGATAGGGAGTGGTCTGCGGACTTGGATGAGTGTATCAAACTCTCTCACCCTACCACACTCTCACTCTCGCTACGTACTCTCACCACTCACCGAAGTCCATAGGTTACGCCCTATCAGTCGCTCCGAAATGGACTGTATGTGCAGGTGTAAGTGTATGTGTATATGTATGTATGTGTGTGACCTGAAGTTCATATCTTGCGTTGCAACAAAGGTGGAATCCTGAATTTTGAGATCCTATAAGGAGTGGTAAGGAGATTCTACTAGTGGCTAACCTTTAGTGGCTGACCAAAAGCAAAAGCAGCTGATAAGAGCTGATAAGGAGAGTCGGTAGACGAATGTCATCAAATCCGTTTTGCCCTTCGGGTTGATCCTACATCGCCGACACTTTCAGGTGTTTTGAGGGGTGGGACGAGGACATTAATGGTGGGTGATCCATAATGATAATGTCTGGTAAGGTTCAATAAAGAGCGTCAGTAGACGAATGTCATCATGTGCAAGTCTCGTTCCGGCTGACAGTGGAATATTCACATTTACAGGTGTTGCAGGGTTCAGACACCTCAATTGTAACTTATCAAAACTGGTAACGGCTTACTGGAGTTGATAAGAGGGTTAGGAAGTGGATTGGGTGATATCGATACACCGCTTACCATTACTATATACTACACTAACTAGCACGATTTACTAGTACGACTGCTATTACACATGCTCCTGATGCTCACTGCCATTCAATGAACATATTTCGTGTTCCATATCGGTTGCCGATGTATCGACCGCTAAATTGCCTAGCGTTACAAATAATGTTGTATGCCTCCTGATATTGCAGCCTACATGGCTGATCAAGATACGATCTGTATTTTTGATAGTAGAGCAAGTAATTCATTTCCTCATGCGGTATCAGCAATATTACTGGGACCACTCTTGTCCCCATCTTCTCTGATCGTTTTTCATATGATAACCTAACTTCCTAGCGGCAGTTAGATCGTATGACATGCTCTGTTTTTGTATTTTTGCGATTGTAAATGGTGCGAATGCAGTTCTCGAAGATTTTAGCGTTCAATTCTTTAGTTTTGCTCAGCTTCTGTCGGCTTTTCAATCCTTCATGACTTCTTGCCCAATATCGCGCGTCCTACCGGAGCTTGACTGGTCGTACAGAGCCGTGTTTTTGATGTAAAGCTTAGCAAACCAATTGGAAGCTGTCTTCCGAGGCACGTTTCCACGTCCGTGCTCTCAAGTGACGTTCAAGTTCTTGAAAGCATTCTTAGCATCATCTTTCCACAAGTACAACATGATCAACACATTGAACAGCAAGTAGGAAATAACCGGTTTCTGAGAGTGACAATCCCGGAACAAACAAAGACAAACGTTAAGCAAAACTTTGTGTGAAACCGACCGAAAGGAGAAGTACGGTTAAATTTCCGTTATTCATCTTAGTGCACAAAAATGTATTACCTCATGAAAAGAGAGCTCTATGCCGACTTTGAACGGCTCTTAAACTCTCGTTTGCTTTTGTGCAATGTAAATGGCGGAAATATTATGGTCATGGGATTGGCCGCCTTATACTGAGAAAAGAATGAATAAGAGACATAAGAATTTCCGCCCAATATAGAGAACGATAGAAAAAGGCATTGAGATCTTCTTGAGTGCCTGCATTCCTCGGTAGGGTGGATGACTGGCAGCCACAGAAATTAAACATAGAAATCCGGTACGGACAAAGCCATGGATACCTCAACCTTGACCTCCACTTACAACTGCTGCGCTGGTCATCAGGGTACGCCGCGTAAGATTTTAAGAAATACACATCCCCAAACCGGCACCACTACTGTGCGACGATCCCCTTCCCTTCCACAAGACTGGTATTACTTATTGGTAGAGGTGTCTCCCTAAGGAAAGGTACGGTCCTCATAGAATTAAAGAGTACAACATAAACGCAGTACAAACCATAATAGCATGATCATCGTTTGACGACCTTATCTTCAGAGACTAGCTCATTTGCTCAAAAATCTTTGAAAAAGTGGCAACTTTGGACAAATTTTGAAAATTATGACTCCCTTCTCCATCCGGAAAAGGATCTCTATGAAAACTATACCAACGGCCTCGTCTCATTTCGGTTCAACAACAAGCCAACGGATTAACAAGCTGTCTAATGCTCTCGTACTTCTCGCGGAATCTTAGCCGGCTCCTGTTATATTCGGTGCTTTTTCCACAAGACTAGCGCATTTCTGAGAGGAACGTCAGGCCAGTTCGGTGCTCCGCCTCCTGAGCACAGCCGGGCATGCACCCTATAAAAGCGGGCCTTGACGAATGTGTACCACCGATTCAAAATGATTCTTTTACTCGGCACAATTTATCTACTCACTTTCGCAGCACATGCAGAAAATCAGGTACGCAGGTATTTCGCCAATGAATCCTTCTATGATGTTTTTCTCAAAACGTTCCCAGAGCTACATTTCCCTATACAGCGCCTGTGGCGGGAAAATTTCTGAAGTACATTGCTATCACTTTGTGTCACTACCATTTTTGTGAAGTGACTCGGGCGGATACGCAGTACTTTTTGAGTTGTGTTTGATATGGAGGGAATACTCTTCGAAGTTGAACCAAAGATCTCAGCATCCTAGCATCCCAAATGCGAAAAATCCCATAGCTGAATGTCTGATTTCGGAACATGATTGTACCCACCCCCCTCCGTCAATAAGAAACAGAAGTACTCAGAGATTCGCTTCGTTTGTTCTGATCATTCCTGCCTGTTTCTAGATCTCCAGATTGTTTTAGTAACTTCAATTATCCTGAATCCCTAGTTCTGCAAAAAATAAGTAAGATGCTGTACAGTTGATTTGTGTCATACTCGTATTCCACAGTAGGCAGCACGTCCTTCAAGTGCACTGTGAAAGAAGTTAATACACGTGCTGGGTAACGGCTTGTTACATATCCGAATCCTTCTCGCTATGCTCGCACTGTAATTGTGCAGCCCTACTACTCGCCTTCTCCCTTCCTTTCAGAGCAACCAGCCACGGTTTAATGCTGATAGCGGAAAGGCATTTGACCCCTATTTTTGAAGGGAACTTCGAACCAGCTGCCAACACTTTACTACACAACTGATATAGCGTAATGGCTTGAAAATGACTGATTCACGCAATCAGTTGACTATCGCAATCAGATGCACAGGTGCTCTTACGCCGCCGTCTCCATAGGTTGTTGCCATAAATGTTTCCCATACAAAGAAGCTGAGTGCCCTGCCAACAGCGCCCACCGGGAATTGAGAAGCAGCAGAAGCGGGGATCGTAATTGCAGAAGTCAGCCATGATCCTGAATTGCTTTGTGTGGTACCCTGTGTATATTAATTCTAAACGAATGCTTCGTGAATGTTCTTTCTGCAATATGCTTCGCAAGAAGAGATGCCTTGTCTGAAAGGCCCTTCTTACGAGAGAAGTGTATAATGAGGAAAATGTAAGTTGCCTTTGTGCTTTTCATGGGTGTCTTTTACTAGTTTAATTGTGCTGTTGGTTAAGAAGTGCGAGCACAGGTTAAAGTGGGGCGTATTTTGTCCCGGTAGCGGGTTGTATTGAAACGACCATTTTCCTCGACACCTAGGAGTGCCTGGAATGCCAAAGAAAGAACCCTAAGCGCTACAAAGACTCCTACACTGCTTCCATTTTCAAATTGCCGACCTACCTAGTCAGATCTCTAGTCCCCAATCAGGGTGCGAAATAGCGATTTTTGCTCAACCCTGCCGCCCTTTTGGGATCAATTTGTCCCATTTGGCAGGCTTTTGTGAGAATAACAATTAAACAAAGCCTCACACTGTAGCTATTTCGCTTATTTACTTACAGTCATACTAAGCAAATCATATATAGTAGGATATTTACTTGTTTGTTCGCCTCAGTGAGAACTTAAGTTGTCAGAGTGCATATTTCATTACAGACCCATCTCTCGGAAGAGGTCTACCGCGATAAGCGTTGCTGTTCGCAGTACTCGACATCATGCTGTCCTCAGGTTGATATATTTGTGATCGAGTGAAAGTCCAGAGCATCCTTGATTCCGGTTGCAATGTGGGGGAGGACAAGACAATGGGCGAAGGGGAACTTCAACAGGCCGCGCGCACAGCTTTTCTACAATGAACGATTGAGAGTTGAAACCTGTGGACGACGCCGCATTGGCTTTTCTTACACCATAACCGTTTGAAACGTATTACAGTCGTTACATTTTTGAATGCAGCCACTTTGGTTTTCACACATGTTACGAGGAATTGAAATATTGTGTAAAAAATCAAATTCTTGAATTCGTAATTTCAAGTGAGATTCTTTGCGTAGGCAGTCATCAAAGCCGGAAGCAAAATCTATAGACTACGATTAAACTGCGTGGTTTTTCTTCCACTGAAGGAAGAAGAGAAAAAGAAGGGATCTCTACTGAAAGCATCTGAATAATTTTTTCAGCCTGTCTGTCTCGACACGTGTCAAGCTCAGTGTATTCCTCAGTGCAAGACACAGGTGTGCATCACAGGTAGTGAATTTGAAACTATGTGAAAAAACTTGCAAATCTATTTTTCTAAAGACTACAAAGCCTACTACAATGACGAACAGTGTAGGTTTGATGGCAGAACTTCTTCTTGTCCGCACGGTGAAATGAAGAGAGTTCAAAATGGGTCTTTTTGCAACATCATTCGACGCCTTCATTTTCAGAGTAGTAGAGGCGCTGAGTATTTTTTATGACATCGAGTGGGTCATCGCGATCAATAATGAAACCTGTGGCTAATAAGTGTGAACCATGAGAACATTTGCTTTGTACTCTTGAATACATCGGGAGGAGTAAATTTGTAGGGAAAGTAGAGGTGCCCAGCTGTGTAACAGTGGAGAAAGAAAGCAATAAGGTGGTGAAAGCCACGAGAAATAGGAACCAAAAACCCTCTTTTCTTTCGCGCCTCTCTGGGTCACTAGCCGGGGTAGGTTGAAGGGGAGCTGGAGGCTAAATCGGTCATCCACAAACGATGTCCCGCGTTCGCCGGCAGCTCGCCCGGCTGATGAACTGCAGAGGGATGCGCCGTGCTAAAGGATTGCACATCGTAATAAGACCCCTGGACGCGCTTCTTCAAGGCGAGTTTCGTCACACATCACCTCTGAAGTGGAAGGTTTTTTAGAAGACATGCATTCCCAATTCCCACTTTCTCCTTACCCCTCCCGGTGCCGGTAAAGGAATCGTTCAAGGAAATTCCATGGCTCAAATTCTTTTCGCTACTAGATACAGTCTATGAACATAAACACGAAAAGATACAGAAGTTTTCTTCGTTGCAAAGAAGGCATCAAAAATCTAGAAGAGGAGCAACTCTTACGAACTCCCACTGAGTAACACTTGAACCGCCGATGGCTGACACAGTGCCGTTCAAATTTTGCCAGCTGTGTCAATTTGCAGCGTCGATTTGTCTCACTGTGCGTCTCTGAACACGTGACCGCCGCCTCTTTGGGCCTCAGGTCACCAGCGTCCATACCCACTCAGACTCCCCACCTCATCGGTTGATTTTTGTATTTTCACTTGGAACTTTGCATGCGGCCTTCGTCAAATATAATAAATCTGTGTGAAACAGGAGAATTGAATTCCCGTAAACGATTCTTTTGAGCGATTCATGGGCTCTTCTTGTAATCTTCAACATCTGCTATTGTACGGGTTCTCTCGCGGGGACAAAACCGGACAAAAATACTCGGAGGAAGCCAGAGGGGAAGAGGCGAGTGACCGACGCAGACCACATAGTTGCTAACCCTATTACCGACCAAATGCGCCGAGGTGTGGTAATATATACTACTCATAACTATATAAATGAAGATCTTGAAGGCATATTCCAGGATTATTGGGATATCACACCTCCTGTGGTGGATGGATAGTTCGACCCAAGACACGTAGGCTGTACCTTTGCCGAGGTGTGGGGGTCAGTTTTTGCAGAGCCAAGGAATCAGCGCAACAGCTCGGCCCCGCCCACCCCCGCCGGGGGTCTGCCTTTACTCTTCGACTCTTATCTTTGACATAGGTAGACCAGCTACATGGTCAAGATCTTGAAACTGGCAGTCAAGCAATCGTCTCGTGAAGTAAATCCACTGCTGAGTGGCCTGACCCCACACTAGGCACTCTAACATTTGCAGCACACCCCCGGCTGGGGTGGGCGGGGCCGAGCTGTTGCGCTGTTTCTTTGGCTCTGCACGCTCCAGAAACTCACCCCCACACCTTGGTAAAGGTACAGTCTACGTGGCTTGGGTTCCATCCACGGCAGGAGATGTGATATCCCAGTAATCCTGGAATATGCCTTTAAGTTTTCATGTAGATGTTATAAATATAATATATAGTGTGGTACACATATAGTAATTACGTAGTTAGTTATTCAGTTGGTTGAGCGGCCTCAGCAGTCTTGATAACTGATCGTCATGCCGCCGTGACAGTGCAACCTTGTGCATACGATGAGCCTATTTCGATTATCCCCTCAGTTTACTACATTTCGGTTCCTAAGACCAGTCATTCCAGGAAGTTCTTCCAAAAAGTTGCGATGATTTTTCAAGTTTTCTAAATTGTAACACGAACCAATGTTTCAGGCTGTATAACTCTCTGCCAAAAGGTCTGCCCAGTTCCGGCACAACCATCACCACCCTCACCACCGCCGCCACCACCGCCACCACCTCCACCACCACCACCGGCGCCACAACCAATTATTATTGTATTGCCTCCAAAAGCGTCCCAGACCTGCCAGCCGGTGTGTGCGCAGTCCTGCCAATCCAGCTGTCCGACCACCATGTGTGTTGAACTGTGCATAAAGAAATGCGACACAGTGTGCCAGACATGCTGTATGCCAGGACCTCTCCCTCCTCCTACAACACCACCTCCGCCACCACCTCCGCCACCACCACCACCTCCAGTGCAGCAGGTTGCACTAGTGTCGGTAAGTGCCTTCACCAATTTGTCGAAAAAGAACAAATGTTTCAATCGTTCAAGTATAAAATACATTAGAAAAGAAGTAGCATAGCGTTGTATAGCGGTTAAGTTCAGCACCATTCGCACCTCCCTCTACGTTTCGAATTCGCAGACCAGCTCACGGGCAGCAATATATATGTGTATAAGGTTACTGTATGAGAGAATAGCAATCCTATCATACAGCAACCCAATACAGAACCTCTGTAAACGAAACTAACCAACGAATTTTATACGGAACCACTGTAAACGAAGTATTATTCATTATACTCGTACCCGCTTAAACATCTATTTTTGCATCGGGCGAGCGAAGTTACACAATACAGAGGTTTGGACTGCATGTAAAGTTAGCAGCAGAAAGTTGCAGTCACAAATTGTGCTGGTATATTTCGGAAGCTTTCTGCTCTTTATTTTTACAAATTGTAAGTTAGACAGTGTCCTTACTACACATTGACATAATTTTCATTCCTCAACCATCGGGTGATCGCATACTTAGCTATCAAATGAAAACAACAATTCGAAGATCAAAGCTCATATTAATCGTATTGGGTTGATGACCGAAGTTCTCATCTTAATGGCGCAACGCAGGGAAGAAGCAAGTAGATATTAGGGAAGGAACATTTTCTTTCATTTCGTTACATGCGTCGAAACGCGTGGCAAAGCGAAAAGTATCCTACCAAAAACAAGCACGCCGTTTCTATATGTGTACTATACTATAGAATATATGCTTTTTGTAAGTAGTTTAGTTTTTATAAGCGCTGTGCAGCTAATGAGTGTTGCCTTTTCGAATACTTTTTTATTTCAAAAGCTCTGTTTATTCTCGAATTCTCCGTGCCCACCTGAAAGGTAAAGAAATTGCTCTCTGCTTGTAAACGAGGCAACGAAACGGAAGTTTGAACTCTCTGCCGCTCTTTTCCAACATTGTTTGAAACCCTCAGCAGTCATTTTCCACCGGTTGATCTCTTTGAGACGGACTCGCTTGTGAAGGACTAGGTTCATTTGAAGTAGCGCTCGAAAGTCTTCCGCCAAATGATTATTTTTTGCCATAACATTTTTCCTGCTGGACTAAATTGGGCAAAATTTCAGGTTGTTGTGCGCAAATCTATTGCGGATATTTTCTATCACTTGTGTGCCGTTAGACTATTTTCGTGGAATTTAACGGAAACGGAAAAGCTTCATCGAGAAAAATGGGTTTCTTTTGAAGTAGAAAATCGGCAAAGGGTAGAAAACATTGATATTTCTCTCGATCCAGTATGTTAAATATGTTATGGACTCAATATATTGTCAAGCAAATACAAATACACCTATAAGTGATGCAATTGGTAGACTTCATAGGCGATCGACCGATTGCACTTCTCGAACCAGGGTTGAGCTCGTGTAACAATATTAACGCATAAGGTAACGTGAAGTGTCTTTCTTTAAATTAAAGTAAATAGGATGAACACCCTGCTTAAAGACACGGGGAGGTGGCAATTTTGAGCTACTGTAACTCTTGCATTTGGTTAGGTCGTAGGCATTGCACGCACGACACCATTCTATGAAGTCGAGGGTTGATTTAATAAATTTTTTTACCACGAGCACCTTTTTTATTCCCTTTCGCTTATTCTCCCATTCGTCGTTTCACTTGATTGCTGCTGCTTGTTGTTTTACTTATATCATTATGAATTGATGAAATACACCTTACGAGACAACAAATGACAAAACAAATGACATCTTTCACAGATGGCAGTTCGGAAAGGTGATGTTGCAGTTCGAAGGGACGTGCGGGAGATGCGAATACAAACCACAACGTTCCGCTTTTGAATCCGGGTTTCTCTACCGATTATCGCTTTCGAACTTGAATGTTCATTTCAAAACGATCACTTTTACCGATTTCCCTCTTACTCCCGACCCCTCCCGCTTCCTTTAATACAGGGGTCAGTAATGTGACCTTCAGCAAATTAATGGATGACCATTATTTCAGATACAAGTCTGTGTAGCCGCTTGCATTGAACCGTGCCAGATGCGCTGCCAACAGACTCAACCACAGGCAGTTTGCATTCCTCTCTGCCAACAGACTTGTACTACTACTTGCCAACAGACACAGCAGCCTATGGTTTGTTTCGTTCCATATGAAAAACTCCATGACGAACTCAAGTCTCCAGTACAATATCTCACCAAAAAGGGGAAGAGCCTAGGGTATTTGTTAAACAAAATTCGAATCATTGCAGACGTTCTGACAAAAAGTTTACATATGATGAGGTCCAACAGCATTGGTTTAAAAATTGAAACAGAACCTCGAAAGGGGGATATTACCGCGTTTGATACAGTCTACACTCCACGACAACCAGATGAGTCGGCCTACCTCCTTGGGGCAGTGGGTGTATGCCATTGGGACAGAAAATTCGCCCGGCCGCGTTAAGTGCGCAACGTGATGGTGCGACGTCGTATCGGTTGAGTTACATCTGGAATGGAGCGTAGGGCACCGTCATCACTTCGAGACCTATTCAATACGGCGCGCAGAGCTCGCACCATCGCGTCGCACACCGATCGCTGCAAAGCGGATTTTCTGTCCTGATGACATACACTATTGGGTATAGTATCCTCCAGACTGCACCTTTTGCGCAGTCACAGTGTGGCATCACGGCGCTACACCTGCTCGAACCCACTCCGACCAACCCACTTGAGCTCCTTTATTGGCTGACTAGGCAAGTTGGGTGTGACTGAAGTGAGTTCGAGCAGATGTCGCGCAGCGATGGCGTACCGTACTGGCGTGTAAAGGGTTCTGCTAGATTACATCTCGAGGAACTGCTAGTCTAAAAAAGCAAGTCGACCTATAAGGTTATCATAGAGTGTGTCTTTGAAGATTCGCGTTGTATTCTAACTGAAACCATTCCTCTGAGCTGAGACGAATGGGGCTCCTATTTCACTCCCATTCCATGAGGGTTAGTTGACTTCCACCAGTCAATCATCCGATAGTCTGTAAGGCATTGTAAATTTTTTAAATCATCGCGCGTATTGAAAGCTGCTGATTTTATACGAGGAGAGATGTAAAGGTTTTCGAGAATGTCCAGAAGCCGAGGTGCGGCTTTGAGTCAAAAAGGAGTTCTGCCCGCAGCCGAGTACGTCTTCAAGAACATTGCATCGTTGCACAGTCTAGATTAAAGTAGCGTAGCTTTCGAATGCTACTAGGTTCTTCGAATTTGGAAGTACCAAAAATTACTGCCTCAGAGCAGAGTGAGATTTCTGAGAATTAGAATCCGTGACGAGGAGCTGGTACCACGTGAAAGTAGTGGGGCAATCATCATCACGCACAGCGCCAAAAGAAGGTGTCGATTCATCAGAGCAGCTTACCGGATTTCTTTATTCTGCTTGACGTTCCTAAATATGTCAACAAAACCAGGTACTCGAACACGGCCAAGCCTCGCAGTCACCTTCTTGCTTTTCCAGGTTCCCTGCCAATACACCAGTGGATCATCCGCATGCATCTGCAATGCAGGCTACTCACCATGTGGCGGGATGTGCTGCCGTGTGTGAGGTTTACGCCAGCACATCAACAACACATTCTTTTCGTATTTGTATATATTTGAATGTCCGCAATAAATTTAAAGCCGAGTGATGTTTACCTTGGGAGTGTGAAGAACTCACGTTTGAATAGACGTTCCTCTGCTTGCCCAAGTGGTCACCGGACCGGTTGTACCGACAAGAAGCGTTACACGGAGGGAACCGGCAGTGCGTGGTTAACTGTTGTTTATGTGTAAACTGGTGAATGGAAGCTTGAGTACGTTAACAAACACGACACTAAACTCGGAACCAGTAAAGAAGGAGGTGATCATCACAGCTTGCAGTTGTGCCTTCGCTGGTCTCCTAGGAGGATAGGTGGGGAGGGGGAAGGGGAAAGGAAAAACATTGTAAATCGCTGAATGATAAATAATACTGAGAACGGAAATGGTAAGACGGATACGATTCGATTTATTACGCGGAAAAGATTATAACGGATAGAGTTCGACTAAGACCTTTCCCTCATTGTACTGTAACAAGCTGCATGTCCATGATCCTTGTGTGAGTTAAATAGCGAAATAAGAGGGGATAAAAAACGGAGACAAAAAATACAGTTTTCAAAAATCTCTGAAATAAAGTCCGTGGACCCAAACTCCCATGACTTTACAGCGAGTTGTCTCGAGATTCAGCTTGATGATATCGCGTAAAATTCACGGACGTCACTTGCTTTTAGATAGCACTAGCCCCATGTTTCATTCTTATGTGCCATTGCCAACAAGGCATGCGTCAGGAGTGTCAAACTAGTCACTAAAGACTGCGAATTGAATGGCCGTAAGCGACGACTTCTTTGCTGGCTCTATTCCTAATTGTTTTGTTCCAGTTCACAATGGGACCAGAGAGGAGCTTGTTACGCAAGATGAACTAATTCGTATGCGTGATGAATGGTGGACAGTTCCAATGCACACCTTTGCCACCGCTGCCACTTCTCACCATCGTAGACGAGAAAATCCGAAAAACCCTCAGGCCACGTTCTTTCCTTGCGCGTCAATTTGACGCCAGCATCGGCGGCGACGGCGTCAAACTCCAACCATTTGCTCGCCGCCGGCGACGGCATCCATAGATAATGTGCAGCGTTTGCAAAATTCTTGACCCAGTCACACTACAGTATGGTGATTGTGGCCGCTTCGAATCTTGGCGCTGAGCCAATACACGAAGCGGCCACGATCATCATATTGGCACAGCGCCAAGATTCGAAGCGGCCACAATCACCACACTGGAGTGTGATTGGGTCAAGAATGTTGCAAACGCTGCGCATTATCCATAGACGCCGTCGCCGGCGTCGGGCAAATGGTTGCGTGAGTTTGACGCCGTCGCCACCGACGTCGGTGCGCAAAGTATGAACGCGGCCTGAGGACAGCTTCGACAGCCAACCCCTTAACTCATACGCACCGCCTCGTGGTCCGCAGTATCCTTTTTGACCAATGCTATATAAACAGGAATCAGAGATACATAGTACACCTAGCCACAAACATTTTATTTTGATGTTTTCGAAAGCCAGCAAAGAAGAGATGAGTCACAACCTATTGTCTTCCTGATTCAACTCCAAAAGTTGCCTTCGTTCCAGCAAATCGTCAAGCTGCTTGTATTCAGTGCTTGACTTGTCCAAAAAAGACATTTCCAATGCATTTCTGGACACTTGCCATAGATCTTCAGCGGAAAGGTTAAATGCCTGCGATGCTTTCCAGTACTCGGTCGACAGGTCGCAGTCCATTAGACCTTTGTCATCCGTCTGTAAAGCAAGATGAATTCCATTTTGTACCATTTGTTGAACGTGGTGATCATACTCCGCCAAGAAAGATAATGACAATCTCACAATGCGTGCAGTACAAGTTGAAGTACTGCAGAAAATTGACCCTCAATCTGATCATTTTGACAGATCACCGCCTTTGGGCGCAATCTTTGTTGTACCATGCAAGCATATGTATTAGGTCCATGCAGAATAAATGGCCAAAACGGACCACTTTCTTCAAAACGCCATAACTTCGCTCAGACACAACTTTATTGTCGAAATAAAAACCATTCGAATCTACACAACCCTGCCAACGATCTGGTGAAGAAAATATGCCATCATGATCAAATTCTGGATTGCGAAAATTAATGAAGTCAACGATGGCATTTTCAACATGCATCGTTTCGGCGAACTCCTTCTGACCCAGGTTTGCATCGGAACCGGGAAAAAGTGGTAATTCGTCAGAGATAGGTCTGAGGAATAAGGGGGTGAGGGAGAATCTCGATCAGTTTCTGCCGGGTGATTTGCGAACTGTGGGGTTTTGCGTTGTTTTGCGCACCAGTAAAAAAATGATGCAGTTAGGCATCGAACCTCTCCCTCACCCCCTTATTCCCCAGACCCATCCCTGACGGATTACCACTTTTTCCGGGTTCCCGATGCAAACCTGCGGCAGAAAAATCATGCACGGTAAAAATGCCATTCTTGACTTTATTGACTCTCGCAATCCTCGTTGGCAAAATTCTGTAGATTTGAATGGTTTTTATTTCGACAAATAAAGTTGTGTCTGAGCGAAGTTATGGCCAATTACGTTTCGGCCATTTATTCTGCATAGACCTAATACAACAACGTGACTCTCTGATATGCACCGGTTCTAGTTAAGCCTCTTTGCACGAATTGCCTTTCAGTCGTGCCATCATACTCAGTATGACAGCACCATCAGCCAGCTATTCATGAACACATTACAGTTTTAAAGTTTACAGTTATTAGATCTCATTTCTTCTTGAAAATACTTACACATAAACAAAATGGAACCATCTTTTCACGCCAGAACTGTAAGTGTGAGTCTGCCACGGTAGCTGTCGTCATGCTCATCACGTTTGATGTCAAACAAATCTCTGAAAATAGTTCTCGCGAGCTTCTGTCGATGTTCTTCGCAAGCCTTACTATGCCTCAGAAACTAGAGTTGTCATGAACTTGTGCTACGTGAGCACGATTTCGGTCCTTATGGACGAGAATCATAGACAGAAATGTAAGCATGAAACCTGTGTCGCCCTAATGCGCGGTCTTCGGTGTGAACCGTCTATACTCCTCTAGCATACAGCCGCTTGGCGGTGTTACATGCATGACCCGGTTCTAAACAACGAGTGTACACAGACAAGACATGGCCCCGTGCGCTATTGACACAACCTAATCGCGAGGGTGCACTTCTGACAGATAATCCAAACGCGATCATGAAACATATATACCGCACGAGTACTATAATAGAACTAGTGAAAGAATAAAAACAAAGGAACTTAAAGACACACCACGCGATAATCAGATTAGTGGCTTACTTTCCTGGGGCAAGTAGGTTCTTGGATAATTGCTCACGCTGCACCTTTGTTGATGCTGCACGGTGCTACCTCACCATGTTGTGCCTGCTTGAACACAACCGAGTCACGCCCACCCAGTCAAATCACACCTGGCCTAAAACAAATAAATTTTCAACGAGGCGCTAACGTGGAGAAGGAAACTTGCAGTAAGAGAAGGTACTTCGATGAAACAGCCATTTCGATGACGAGAGCAGATTCCACATTGGAAATTGTTCGTCTGAGGTCAGGTATGATTCGACTGGGTGGGCGTGACTCGGTTGTGTTCTAGTATGCACAACACCGAGAGGGTGAACCGTGCAGCCGCAACAATGATGCAGTCTGAGCAGCTATCCAAGGACCTACTTGCCCCAAGAAAGTATACCACCAATATGATAGTCGCATGATGCGCCTTCAAATTGAGGAAAGATAACTTGACCCAAAGCAAACAAGCGGTGCGATCACTCCATCGGCAATTACATATTCAAGCGAACGCTCGCTGCTTGAAAGGATGTCTGTCATACAGCAGTTTTGACATGTGTTGGGCGAACCGGGACATTCGAACCGGGGTTGTCTAGTGTCGCAGCGGCCATGCCCTTTCACGTGCAAACAATTTCCAATGTAAACAGCAAGGCATTTTCTGGGCGCGGTGACGCAATGGACATGAGCAGAGAGCCAATTCGAGTTTTCTGGCCTGCACCAATCTCCTCTACTGTCTCCATTTGCTCAATTCCTATGATAATGGCAACCGTACGATGCGTCAGCACTAACAGAAGGCAGAAAGCGGCGCAAATGCTTTGCAACTCCAACACATCTTTGAGAGAGGGGATCGTGAACGATAGTTAATAGTTACTTTTATAACAGGTGTCTCCTTCTCCACAGTTGAGGCAGATTTATCTGACGGCTTAGCGAATGAAATTGGCAACACATAGTTCACTTCAAGATCTAGCTGACAAGGGAAGGACCCCAGGTTGAAGTGGCCATTCGGAATGAGATGCAGATGGTCCGATCTCTTTTCGGACGCTGATCTCGAATCTGCATTCCGAATTTGCAAAACGATTCTCTGAACGGAGTTATGGAGGTTTTTCTGAATGAACGGTTCATCAGCATGGCCGTTGCTAGGTAGCCAACGGCCTCAGCGGCTCAGTGGTAGTGCTCCGGATCTGCAGGAGAGGTTCGAGGGTTTGCTCCCCGCCAGTGCGGGTTTTTTTGCATTTTGTGTTTCATTGTATGTGCTTTTATTCCACTTCTGGATGTTTCCTTGAACTGGTACCTATCACACCCATCATTTACTCTGCCACTTTATTTATAACTGCTAACATTACTCACAAGGGAAGGATACCAAGTCGAAGAGAATCCCGCACCACACGTATTAGGCGTTTTTGCGTGAAGAGATTATGATATTCGTGCACAGGGGGTCGAATTACCCCTCTGTGCAAATTTTCAGCCAAATCCAGTTTTTGGTCCAACTTCGGAAAATTGGGGGTGGCCAGGTTATAGTGGTAGATTTTGAATTTTCTTCTACAGAAAACCCTGCAACCTGAACAAGATAGCCCACACATACCTTTTACACTTGCCCATCGCACTAAATGTACGAAACAAGCGTCAATTAGGAGCATTTCCTAAACAAGGGTCAACGACTTCTCCTTTGTTCAATGGGCTGCCACCCTATAGCCCGTAAATTTTTCCGAAATTTGGTCAAATTCTCGAATCGGCTAAAAACTTGTCTTCTGGGGTAATTTGACTCCCTGAACACGAAAATCTCCCTGGTTTTGCGCAAGAAGGTCTGGCTCGCGTTCTATGGGCTTCCAAACCTACCACAATAGTATTGTTTTTTCAAAAAAAAAAACCTCCATAACTCCGCTCAGAGAATCGTTTTGCAAATTTCGAATACAGATTCGAGATCAGCGTCCGAAAATACGTCGGATCATATGTATCCCATTCCGAATGACCACTTCGACCTGGGGTCCTTCCCTTGTGAGAATTGCTCGAAGTCCACCATCCTGTCGTAAACCTCCATGCTTTTTAAAGAAATACTAATTGACGTTGATTAACAAACGGATTCTTCAGAGGGTTATACGGCTGATACCTAATCACCGAATACTCATGCGCCCAAGAGTTCGGCTCGCGTGTCATGTCCTCCGATTGCAAGCACCACCGTTAGGTCACTCTTTCCCCCTCCTGGTATGTTTCACTGCTCTTGCGCTGCAATTTAAAATATGTTAGATATTGTAATTTGAAACCTAACCAAGGTATTAAAGACACCGTAAGGGAGTAATTTTGGCTTACGGTAGAACAGACGTAGTGTGGACGAGTTCAAGTGACCGCCATTGCACAAACTCGCCAATTTGACGCCTTGGCATGGTGCCAAAAGAAGATGTTTCTACTATGAATTTGTTTTTCCTTTACTTTTTACTTTGTTATTTTTTATATTGTTTCTAGAGGTACTTACATGAATGCTAATGTAGTTGGGAATGGCCACTCCACTGCGCTGGGAGTCAGGTGCCACAACTAAAGTTGGCCCGCGGCCGTCTCCTACAGCGAACAACTCGGAACGCCAGTGCGATGATGCGAATGAGGCGCGAATACACACCGCAGCGATGCACTTTTGAGTTCGGGTTTTTTCACCGATTATCGCTTCTAACCTTCTGCGTTCGTTACGAAATGCTCATTTACTTGTATGTTTCTCTTGTTTCGGACCCCCTTCCGGTTCCTTTAATGTCTAAAACCTCGAAACACAAGAGAATCAAGAGTTTCAAAAGCACTCAATCGAGCGAAGGAATTTTTTTCAAACCTAGTGGAATCCGTTGACTGACCACCTGTTCAACAAAGGTTTCATCAGTATGTAAGTAGGTGCCGTGCCCAATGCGATCTGGACGGAATACCAGAAACTCGTCCACTTCCTTCAATCCACTGAGCACCTGTGAAAAAAGACTATTAGCATGAGAGGTCATCCCCTAGACCTAAGTAAGCGTTGCACATGATGGCGTATGTTCTTGGTAGGAGATATAACCATACTGATCATCTTAAACGCGTTAAACTACACTGCATCTTTCAAGGAAGGATGCCGCCATTGAAAATCTTAATGGAATCTCAAACATTCTGCGACGTACTTCAGCTAAATGTACTGACACTTTCAATCCAGCAGCACGCGCTTGCTGTAGTACTGGTATGAAATTTCGCCCGTCCACAGATGGATCACCGCTCAGGTCGATCCCAACGATCACACCAGACTCTGGAATTTGTAAAATGCAGTGTAGAAAAGTATAAAAATGGGCCACAAAGTAGGAAATTCAAAATTGTAACTGCTTGGGTGAATAAAAAGACTATATCGTACAAGAACCACTTCGTATTAAATTTTGTGAAGGCTTGTTCATTCACTATGTTCTGTGTGGAGGCTTATAAAAGCAGGAAAGGGGCAAAACCTCCAGAAAGTAGAAAACCTCAGAAAAGGCCCCTTCTTTGGATTACTCATTCATGGCAAGGTTAGACTTCCTAACCATGCACGGGCGTTTTACCGAAGGGAACTCTTGAAAAATATGCAAACCCATAAGAATCAAGGCTGAAGACCCTTAAAGGCACGTCCCTCAACTTATCCGTAAAGCAGTGAGTAAATTCGCTTACGCTCGCACATATATGTTGCATATAAGCTTCCTCCTCACAGGAGACCTCTGTAATTTCGTTTCCAGCCATCTATTCACTAGCATATGTGGTAGACGGGCTTGCAATTAGAGCTGTAAGCGCACTGTTTGTGACATATCTCATTTCAAATGACCATCATTCTTTTGCTGATCCCCGATCTGTGTTGGAGAGTACTTAGTGAACTTTCTGGAAATAAAACGTAGGAGGTGGGAGCTCTGAACCTAAAAATCGCACAGTGTCGTCGTATGTAAGTGTCCCATGAGCGGGTATAGTAACTACAACGTGAAACTCCCTCATCTCGCCACACACTCTCATCGCCACCCAGGCCATGCCCTATCTGGCGCTGTGAAATGGAGAGTATTCAGTTGCTCGCCTTTTCGAAACTTTGCTCAATTGAAGTCAGCCGTTGCGGCGCCTTTCACTTTTTATCGTAGCTTCCTATTCTGAAGAGGTAGTTTTAAGGGTTCAGTCGTTTTCATAATTTATCATTTACAAACTCAGCAAATTAAAATATGCGGAAAGGGGTCAGAATGTGTTTTGTATGGCCCGAAAATTGTTCAGAAAAGGACAAATCACGTTAAAAATTTTCATCGTGTAATTCCTCTAGAGTCCAGTAGGGCATTCCTTGTCCTCTGCTTTTTAACAGTGGTGTTTTGTGCATAAAGCCTAGGTCTCTTGACTGCTAAGAATAGATATGGAACTTTGAAAAGCTATTGTAGAAGTAGCCATGCCGCGATGCAGGAAAGCTAGGCGTCGAAACTAATCCAGTAAACTGCACTCTAGCAATTTAGGTTATGTAATGGAAAATACGAAAGCACGCAAGCCCACTCCAATTTATCGCATCGCGCACAGTCCGCCGTGGTGCGACTTTTTGACCTAATGGATCTCACACCAACCTTCGACTGATTCCTGCTAGAGAACATTTCAAGGTTGAGTAAGGCAATCCTTTGACAGCTCAATCTGATGATTCCTTTTCAGTAATGCACGAACACAACTAAAAAATCTTCACACTTTGCAAACGCATGAAATACCACTGACTGTCGGTAGCAGCGATATCCACTGTTTCCTGGGACTCTTCGATTGACTGCCGCCTGTCTACGCTGAGCATAAGTTTAACAACGATTCCACTGTCTCTAGATGATTGCAGGATCCCTAAACACAGACGATTTGTACTTGTGAGTGAAAATCCCTAATTCAAGATCATACCATCGATCACTGCTTCAACATACTCTCTCCTTGACATTTCTGTAGTGCTTTTGGGGGTGGATCTAAGCTCCAGATAAATAACACCATCACTACGAAACTCCTTGATCACATCTTTCGTTGCCTGAGTGTGTTTAATGGAAGCGATTACTTTCGAAGTAATTTCTGCTGATTCTCACTGCAGCTCACGATACGAAAGTTGTTACAAGGACGCTCAGTTATGGGAAAAACCTTTGGTCTCGGACGGGACTACAGCATGGAATTTGAGTTCCCATGCAAAAACCAAGCTCCTGCCATTAACTCAGCATCCTTGTAAGATGCAGTAGCCTCAATCAAGGATGAAAACAAATGTCTGACAGATAAAGACCACGTATGCGAACCTACCACAGTGAGAGCCTGTCGCGATGTTGTTAGCGAATGAATCAGAGGAAAAATCTTGAACACCCTGAAATCTTTCAATTTTGAAGAAGCTGCCTTGAATACGTTGCATGGGAACTATTATCGGTTACAGCGCTCAATATGAAAATGAGGATGCGAAAGAGCGCTTTCATACTTTGAGGTGCCAACAGGTGGAGCGAGCAAAGAAGCAGAGCACGATCTCGCGTTCGCAGCTGCAAAGTATGATGGCAGCCAAATGATTGACTGGATAGGGGTGACACATTCGTCTGTGGAGCGTTATCCCTGTCAAAAGACATATTCGGCAATTTTTTTTATAAGTTTCATCCGAGGACGTATGAAGGTGGTCCTCTGACGGCGTGCGCTTTTGTTCGCCTGAGGTCTCTACAGTTTTGCTGGTGTATTGCTTGTCAGTATTAGGTCATCAGTGATGAAAAATGTGAAACGCCTGAAACACGATATCAGGTCCTCCCTATGGCGTTCACTTATGTAATTGCGCAAGCACAAATTATTTTTAAATGAGCCTTTCAATATAACTTAAATACATGACGGAACTTCTATCCTGCTCGAATGGTTATTTTTATACTGACTCTTCTCAACAAAACATTGAACAACAGTAAAGTTGACCTATATGTCGAGAACATATTGCATCCTGCGTGCTGTCCTACATACAGTCCTTTTGGAGCGCTTGATGAGGCGTGGCCTACGAGAGTGTATCGAACTCACTTACCCCGTCACACACTCTCACTCTCGCCACCCTGGCCACGCCCTATCTAGCGCTGTGAAATGGACTATGTATACCCTGAGAGCTCTGATGCTCTCAGCGCTCACAAAAGAGGTTTGTGTGTATTCTAATTGTCAGATAGGCTCTCAGTGCATGAAGAGCCGATGCCGCGCTCGAAGTCCCAACGGGAGCCGAGCACAGTGAAGCGACTTCTTAGTCCGCAGTGATGTATAGTTTCCATGAGCGATGTCCCTAGTAGATCTAGAACGGATCGCTGGATTTGCTCTCTTACCAGGATAGAGTTTCAGCTTCACATGGACCTCTGAAATGAGACCTAGTCGCATCTATATGGTCTCGAATGTTGATTGCAAATAGGAGAACCGAAGTTGTGAAATGACGATCAGAAGCAAGTTAAGAGGAGGCAAAATTGATTTGTGAGGCCACTGATAGAGTACTTTAATTGGCGCGATTCACCAGAAGGAATAATCAAGCGGGAAACTCAGCGTTCATCACCTCTTCAGCAAGAGCACCACCAGAGCCGCTGCCGCACACACGGTTAGCCTCATTGAAGCATCGCTCAAGCAAAGTACCCTGCCGAAGAGTGAACGCGAGCAAGCTCTGATCACTCCTAAGACGCTCGGTTCGGAGCGAAATTTTGCAATTTTGATTTCATGTATAATGTAACCAGGACTCTACCAATCCATGTGCGTCTCATTTCAACATTCCATCGAAAGCTAAAACTCTTCCCTGATTAGTTCGTTGCGTTCTGTGCGTTGCTCTTCATATTCGGAAGCACGTTAATTCCAGTACCAAAGTGAATCAGTTGAAATAGTTGCTGCAATTATGGTAAGAGTAATCTTGGAATAGTTTTTCAATGAAAACTTCGCAAGAGTACTGTGAGCTCAACCATCGCAGTAAAAACCTGAATGGATAGGCTGTAAAAAACGACGAAAAGTGTGACACGCACACTGCCAAAGCACGCGCTCTAAAGCTAAAGTCACCGCATGGAGTAAGGAGAAAGTGAGAACTAGGAAGGCATGTTTTCTGAAAAAACAAACATTCCGCTTCAGAAGAGGTAATGTGAGGCGGAACTCGCATTGAGAAAGCGCGCTCTGGGATCTTATCACGATCCTCTAGCAATCTGAATCGCGCTGTCACTGTGCACGCCAAACGCGTTGAAGATTGATATATGGTGCGGAGCCGCGCGGATTTCAGTACATATAGACATAATTGTTCACACTTTATCTTTTCCCTCGTGAAGTTTATCAGATGCTAAGCTATAAAAGTATTGAAGATTGCAGTGAAGACTACCATCCTATCTGAAGGGTTATCCTGAGTTGAAACAGTTGTCAATGTGATCAGAAAGTAGACTTTAGCTTTCGCGAGTTCTCTGATGAAGCTGGGAGCTAATGTAGTTCGGTGAAGACAACTCCATTGTGCTTGGTAACCGGCAGTATTTTTGCCCGCTTTTGGCCTTAGCCTTGGTTGAAGGAACCGTTCGCGCTCGCTGATGGGAGGAGACACAGCTGAATCTCATTGGTAGTCGAGGGCTGGGGTCGAATCGCCCACGCTTCATTGCAGGCAATGAGGCGTGGAGAGACCGTCTTGAAACGCCCAACTACCTATGATGAAAATCAGCTCGCGAACGGTGCCTATAAGGAGGACCCCCTACCTCCCTCAATTAAGGTTAAAGGCAAAAATGTGCATTCCAGCGTTCAATTTGATGATTGTATTAGGTCGGCAACTAAGACATTGCGGATTTCACTCATAGATGGCTTTGTTTGAATACTTAGCTTTACTGGCGTAGGCCAAATATCAATCAGTAAAGAAAGCTCCTTGATCGGTTGCATTATTTTCGTTTGGCGTGTGCTGAAAAATGGAGAATCAAACAATCATTTTCGTCATGTATTGCTTTATTATTTCCTTAAAGGGAAAAAGCATCACATGCTCTCAAAAAGTTATGTGCTAATTATGGTGCCGAAGCCTTAAAAGATCGGCATTGCCGAAATTGGTTTGCCTGATTTCGTTCTGGTGATTTTTCTCTCAAAGATGAGAAACGCTCTGGTCGTCCAGTTGGAGTTGAGAACGACCCAATCAAGGCAATACTTGATTCGGATCGTCACAGCATAACACGCGAGATTGCAGAGAAGCTACAGGTATCACATACATGCAACTTAGGTACGTGTCAAAACTGGATATATGGATGAAACGCATTTAATGCAACGCATTGACATCTGCGATTTGCTAAAGAAACGTGATGACAATGATCCACTTCTAAAACGAATGATCACTGGCGATGAAAAACGGATCGTTAACAATAAAGTCCAACGAAAAAGATCGTGGAGCCGCCCAGGTGAACTAGCTCAAATAAGAGCAAAAGCTGATATTCATGAAAAGAAGGTTTTGTTGTCAGTTTGGTGGGATTACAAAGGAATTGTCTACTTTGAACTCCTACCACAACCAAACGATCAATTCTGATGTCTACATTGCACAATTAACAAAATTAAGCAATGCAGTTCAAGAAAAGCGACCCGAATTAATTAACCGAAAAAGTGTTGTATTCCATCATGACAATGCAAGGCCACACACATCTTTGGCCACTCGGCAAAAATTATTGGAGCTTGGTTGGGATGTTTTGCCACATCCACCATATAGCCCTAACCTTGCACCATCGGATTACTTTTTGTTTCGATCATTGCAAAATTCTTCGAGTGGTAAAAATTTCAGTAGTGATGATGAGGTCAAATCGTACCTGACTCAGTTTTTTACTGATTTAAACCAGAAGTTTTATGAACGCGGAATTATGATGCTGCCTGAAAGACGGCAAAAGGTCATTGATAAAAATGGGCAATACAATACAGAGTAAAGTTATTTAGTTCTATGAAAAAAGGTCCTTGATTTTCTAACAAAAATCCGCAATTAATTAGTTGCCAACCTAATAGTATGGTAGCAAATGAAAAGCACGAAAAGGAGTGCCCCGTCCCCTCGCTACAACTACTCTAACACCGAAGCTGAAACCTAAACGCTGTTTACATTTTCACCGATGCTGATTTCAATGATGGATCAAATCAAGATAATGCCAAATGTGTCAAGAAGGAGTGATACCGTTTCCCAATCTGCTCTCCAGAATAATATCACAAGGACTCCCAAGATCCTTCACAGCTTCACGCTTTCTATATTTGATCTCAATGTGAATATGGATTGCATCCGTTATCAAGAGAAGAGTAAAATGCGGCGAGAAGATATGTGGTTAAATTACAACATTTGTGTTTGACCTCAAGTCACGGCTAAATTGTACGAGACAGTTCAAGAGCGTACAAATGTATGAAAATGGACCCCCGTAGAGCTGGAGGGACACCATTTCACCACTATCGTCCCTTATCTGGTACCATACTACAACCATCATTTACAGTAGCGCTCAAAAGTCTTCGGCCAAAACTTTTTTGTCATAACTTTTTTTCTACTTGACCAAATTTGACAAAATTTTGATATGTGGTGCCTGAAACTATTGTCAACATTTCCCTTTACTTGAGCGACGCTTGCCACTTTTCATGATTTTTTACAAGAATTTACTCCAAGACAACCCAAAAAAAGTAAAAGGCTTGTTCAAGAAAAACGGCTTTCTATACAAAAACAAAAAGATCAAGCCTCAAAGAACATTAATATTTTGTAGAAAAACCACGATCTTTGACAGCGGCACAGCGGGACGGCATAGCGATGGCATGCCAAAATTAAAAAATTTCATATAACCATGTAACCTACACCGTTGCGCGCCAAAATAGTATATTAAGTATGCAGTGCCTCCAATTACAACATACTAAAATTTCTCTTAAATCGGTGCAGTTGCAAAAAAGTTACAAGTGAAAAAACCCAAGTGAAAGACCATTTCGCCGAAGACTTTTGAGCGCTACTGTATGTATATTTTCACCCAGGCCTCCAAACGGGAGAGGGTATTGATTTTTCCCTCGACTAAAGCTTAGGCAAAAACCTTCGGCACAAATAGCGCCGAACGCCGAGCACAGCGGAGTCCCCTTATCCTCAACTACATCAGTACTAAAAAGTGTTCCTATGAATGACAGGACGTTGCAGACTAAAATAAGAGAGCATTGTCAGTGTACATTTATAACAAGCGAGAAATGCAGCATAGATTATAGAGAGGGGAACATCCTACAGAGTCTTTTATGGGAATTACGGCGTTACCCGCGCTGTCGCGCTTCAGGTATAGATACGACCCTCGCGCGCCCGCATCTACCCGACCGGCTAGTGATGCAGAGGAGCGCGAAAAGAAAGGATTGGGTAAGGTGGTCTTCAGGTTCTTATTTTTCGGATTATCCGACATCCTATTTCGTTCATTATCAACTGTTATACTGCTGAGCATCTCTACCTTCACTTTTCAGTAACATCATGTAACCAATCAGGAACTATTAATTCGCCCTCAACGCTTTCTTGATTCTACGTGATAAGGCTTAGTTCGCGACAACTGACGTACTTGAGTCCGCTGAGATGTCCGCTTCTGCAACTGCGAACAGTATATCCTTTACGAGTCTGCAGCGTTAATCTAATACCGTGTTCATACTTTCGCAGAGACGCCGACATCGGCGGTGCCAGCGGCATAATCATGGGCTCACCACTGATCACGATCGCTCCGTTTGTTAAACGCTTGATCCAATCACACTACTGTTTCATGATGGTGACGAGAGCCCAATAAATAGGATTCGAAATTCGTATAGCTCGGCACTATGCCAAGATTCGAATTCCAATTCGTGAGCTCTTGCCACGATCATCATTCACCAGTTGGCTGGCGCACACTTCTGCGCGCAAATCATGGCGATGCCGTGCAAAAAGGGTTTGATAGGCCCGACCACAGTTGTGTATGGAGTCGAGCGGAAATTTTCTTTCCTCTACTTTCAGCTAAGCTATTGAATTGGAAAAAAGCAGAGAATATGGCGTGATAATAAAGCATTTTGGTGTTAACATACTTCAGTCGCTTTGCAACGCATCCATTTTGCACCTCACCGACATGAATCGCGCGCAGTAGTGTGCGCCAGCCAACTGGTTTACGTCATCATTGGGAGTTTGGATAGTTCAGAGATAAACAGTTTTGTATTCGATTGCATCGATTGGTAACTAACGTTCACTTGCTGAGCATCCAATTCCTACACATTAATGGTATAATGGTGGATCTATATCTTTATTATCGTTGTTAATCGTTTTCGTAAACATGCTTCACTACTTGGAATTTTACATAGCTAGCGGTCGATACCAAGTGTTGCTACCAATACCTAATTAAAATGATTCCGAGTGAACCGCTCGCTTCGCTATCACAGATATAGGTTGTATCATAATTATCAATGTAGATCACAGTATCAAGAGTAGTGCACCATTTTTTGGAACGCAAGGCAATTCAGCGGTCGATGCATCGGCCAGCCATCTCAGGACATAAACAAAATATGTTCATCCAATGGCACTGGGCATCGGACGCTTTTGCTAAAGCGGTCGTATAGTAGTAGCAAATGATGTAAATGATTTCATCCTATCCAATCCTAATGGTTCCTATCAGCCACTGTAAGCCGCTATCAGTTTCACTGAGGCCCTGTACCCAACAATACCATTGAGTCCCCCGTACCCTACAATACCTGCAAATGTGAACATTTAACTGTTAGCCGCAAAAGCGAACCGGCCTTGGCGACATTTCCCTTCTCACGTTTCCAATCGAATATTATCAACCATTATCACTTTGGATCACCCACTATCAATGTCCCCGTCCAACCCTGCTGAACACCCATGAGTGACAGCGGCGACATTTGTCTTCTCATAATCATTATCAAATCTTATCAACCATTATCGATTTGAATCACCTACCATCGAAGTTCCTGCCCACCCTGCTAAACATCTATGATGTGTTAGCGCTCTAGGATCAATGCGAAAAGCGAAACAAATTTGACGACGTTTGTTTTCTCATATTTATATCGAATCTTATCAACCATTATCACTTTAACTCACTCACACTAAAAGTCCCTGGCCTATCCTGCTAAACACCTATGAGTGTTAACGCTCCAGGATCAATGCCGAAAGCGAAACGGATTCGACGACTCTAGCCTTCCGACGCTCCTTTTCGAATCTTATTAATCGTTATCAATGCGGGTCACCCACCGTTAATGTCCCTGTCTCAGGACTTAGAACACCTATAAATATCGGCACTCTAGAATCAACGCGAAAGGTGAATCGAAAATGACGACATTTGCCTTCTCATGCTCCTAATCTAATCTTATCAACCGTTATCAATGCGGATCACCCACCGTTAATGTCCCTGGCACACCCTCCGAAACACCTATGAGTGTTAACGCTCCAGGAACAATGCGAAAAGCGAAACGGATTCGACGACTCTAGCCTTTATACGTTCCTTATCGTATCTTATCAACCGTTATCAATGCGGATCACCCACCATTAGTGTCCCCGTCCCACCCCGCAAAACACCTGTTAGTATGAACGCTCCGGGACCAATGCGAAAAGCGAAACGGATTTGACGACTCTAGCCTTTTTACGTTCCTTATCGTATCTTGTCAAGCGTAATCAGTGCGGGTCACCCTTCATGAATGTTCCCACCCCATCCCGCAAAACACCTGTGAGTATGAACGCTCCGGGACCAATGCGAAAAGCGAAACGGATTCGACGACTCTAGCTTTTTTACGCTCCTTATCGTATCTTATCAAGCGTAATCAATGCGGATCACCCACCATTAGTGTCCCTGTTCCACCCCGCAAAACACCTGTTAGTATGAACGCTCCGGGACCAATGCGAAAAGCGAAACGGATTCGACGACTCTAGCCTTTATACGTTCCTTATCGTATCTTATCAAGCGTTATCAATGCGGATCACCCACCATTAGTGTCCCTGTTCCACCCCGCAAAACACCTGTGAGTATGAACGCTCCGGGACCAATGCGAAAAGCGAAACGGACTCGACGACTCTAGCCTTTATACGTTCCTTATCGTATCTTATCAAGCGCTATCAATGCGGATCACCCACCATTAGTGTCCCTGTTCCACCCCGCAAAACACCTGTTAGTATGAACGCTCTGGGACCAATGCGAAAAGCGATACGGATTCGACGACTCTAGCCTTTTTACGCTCCTTATCGTATCTTATCAAGCGTAATCAATGCGGATCACCCACCATTAGTGTCCCTGTTCCACCCCGCAAAACACCTGTTAGTATGAACGCTCTGGGACCAATGCGAAAAGCGATACGGATTCGACGACTCTAGCCTTTTTACGCTCCTTATCGTATCTTATCAAGCGTAATCAGTGCGGGTCACCCTTCATGAATGTTCCCACCCCATCCCGCAAAACACCTGTGAGTATGAACGCTCCGGGACCAATGCGAAAAGCGAAACGGATTCGACGACTCTAGCCTTTATACGTTCCTTATCGTATCTTATCAAGCGTTATCAATGCGGATCACCCACCATTAGTTTCCCTGTTCCACCCCGCAAACACCTGTTAGTATGAACGCTCCGGGACCAATGCGAAAAGCGAAACGGATTCGACGACTCTAGCCTTTATACGTTCCTTATCGTATCTTATCAAGCGTTATCAATGCGGATCACCCACCATTAGTGTCCCTGTTCCACCCCGCAAAACACCTGTTAGTATGAACGCTCCGGGACCAATGCGAAAAGCGAAACGGATTCGACGACTCTAGCCTTTTTACGCTCCTTATCGTATCTTATCAAGCGTAATCAGTGCGGGTCACCCTTCATGAATGTTCCCACCCCATCCCGCAAAACACCTGTGAGTATGAACGCTCCGGGACCAATGCGAAAAGCGAAACGGATTCGACGACTCTAGCCTTTATACGTTCCTTATCGTATCTTATCAAGCGTTATCAATGCGGATCACCCACCATTAGTTTCCCTGTTCCACCCCGCAAACACCTGTTAGTATGAACGCTCCGGGACCAATGCGAAAAGCGAAACGGATTCGACGACTCTAGCCTTTATACGTTCCTTATCGTATCTTATCAAGCGTTATCAATGCGGATTACCCACCATTAGTGTCCCTGTTCCACCCCGCAAAACACCTGTTAGTATGAACGCTCCGGGACCAATGCGAAAAGCGAAACGGATTCGACGACTCTAGCCTTTTTACGCTCCTTATCGTATCTTATCAACCGTTATCAATGCGGATCACCCACCATTAGTGTCCCCGTCCCACCCCGCAAAACCCCTGTTAGTATGAACGCTCCGGGACCAATGCGAAAAGCGAAACGGATTCGACGACTCTAGCTTTTTTACGCTCCTTATCTTATCTTATCAAGCGTAATCAATGCGGATCACCCACCATTAGTGTCCCCTTCCCACCCCGCAAAACACCTGTTAGTATGAACGCTCCGGGACCAATGCGAAAAGCGAAACGGATTCGACGACTCTAACCTTTTTACGCTCCTTATCAAATCTTATCAACCGTTATCAAGGTGGATCACCCACCATTAATGTCCCCGTCTTACCCCGCAAAACACCCAAAAGGGTCAGCGCTCTAGGACCAACCTGAAAGGGGAAACGACATTGGTGACATTCGCCTTTCGAGGCTCCTTATCAGCGCGTATCAGCTGCTATCACTTTCGGTCCACCACCGCCTGGGTCCCCTTACCACCCCCTATATCATTTGTAAAATTCAGCGTCCTAGCTTTGCTGCGACGCGAGATATGAATTTCGTGACAAACAGACGGACACACCCACACACACACGCACAGACATACTAAGCGAATTATATAGAGTAGGATAATTTGGCACTATGCCAGGATTCAAATTCGAATTCGTGCGCTCTCGCCACAGTCATCATACTGTGGTGTGGTTGGATTGAGCGATTCACATGGCGAGCACGTCACCGAAGAGCCGCCGTTGTCGGCGACAGGCACATGATTTTGCAGCCGGTACCGCCGGTGTCGGCGGGGGTACGCGAGGTCTGAACACGGCCCAATACGCCGTGGTTGCAGATTTAATGACGCCCTGCTTCTCGAGGTGGCCAACACTTATCAACGATTGACCAGCAAAAATGAGAACTATGTGACCAAGAAGAAAGTTACCAGCTGCGACAAGATGGGATAGTGGCACTTCTGATGGCAGGCCGCTGATAAATGGAAACTTATTCTAGGATAATATTCTAGGTGGTAACATCACGCAAAACTTAAAGGAGTCGTCCACGAAAAATGAGTTTTTGTGTTACACATATATTTATGTTGTATTTGCCTAATGTTAGCCTCATGCAAAATTTCACGCGAAAAAATGTGAATCTGGCTGAGATACAGCACCACAAAGTGCGGTCCCAGTGGGCGGGGCCTCCGCGTAAAAACCTCGTTCCGTCTTCCGCCGCCGTTGGGAACGGAGAGTGGGACTGTTTACGTAACCTTCTGTTCCTACAATGCGTCTCCAACCACGGCGGACGCGGTACGAGGCTTTTACACGGAGGCCCCGCCCACTGGGACCGCACTTTGTGGTGCTGTATCTCAGCCAGATTCGCATTTTTTCGCGTGAAGTTTTGCATGAGACCCACATTCGCCAAATACAACATAAATATATGTGTAACACAAAAACTCATTTTCCGTGGACGATTCCTTTAAGCGGTAGCCTGCCTCAGGTTGTAATATTTCCGAAGACCAAAGAACTCTTTTCAGCTTTTGAGTTCTATAAGGTATATTCTTCATTCACGTGTTCTGCAGCATTCCCAGTGCGACTGTAGACGAGCATAATCGTAAACAGCGCCAATGAAATGGAGCCAGTGTGTGAGAGCGCTAATATTGAAAACAGAATCATATTCCGTGATGTAGAAGAGAAGCAAGAGTTCTATGAAACAGCAGTTACATCGAAGAACCAGAGGACTTGGTTGACTAGACGAGACTATCCCTTAACGATAGATCATTTGAATTTTCTGCGAGCTACGAGCTTTCACCACCGGTAATCCTCAATTATGGCTCTACAGAAGCGAATATTTCAAATCACTTTTACCACTATGCTAACTTTGATTGCGAAAGCTATCTGATTGAGAATGAGCAGGGTGAAAGGCTGTCTGAGTTTATTATGTTGATCAACTTCATCCATGGTAGCTGCTCACAGTTCCAAAAGCCCTCTCTTCTGCGATGGACTTGGGAGTCACCCGGTGGACGATTCCATAATGAGATCGATCATCATCTTCAATCGAAGGTTTTGCCTGACGGATGTCGCTGTTGACGCGAAATACCTCTTTTCGATACGTGAGAGCCGCGAAATGAAGGAGCGAAGACCCAAGACAGTCATTAACTGGGAACACTTCGTTCTCTCGCAGGTGTATGGGAGGATTCCATCATCAAAGCCTTCGACGACGAGTACAACCGGCTCGATGAGCAAATTCACGATAGTGCCAGCAGGGTAGGGAGTTTGAAAACACCAAGAGGCGTTCCTCTTTGGAAGCTCTCCAGCTGATACGCCAATGTGAAGCCGCAAGCCACAGGCGATAATCAACTGACGTCCGCACTAGCGAAGCAAAGCAGAGACGCGGTAAAAGAAGATCTCAAGGAAAGAAGAGTAACAGTGCTGGCTGAAGCAGCAGAGGTCGGGAGGAGCATCCGCAGTGCCCGCCGAAGTTTCGCCAGTTATAAGACCAACATGACCGGTCTCCGGCGTCCGTACGGTATAGTTACTGAGTCCCGAAGTGGAGAAGGTCGTCTACAACTTCTACTCGGATCTCTTCGATAGCCATGTCCAACTGCCTGGGAGCAGGATGGAGTCGTCGACGTCATCCAACGCGCCATCGAAAAGACGATAACCTGTGGCATAGTTTTTAATAGTAATATCCCTGGGGGCTCCCATGAGTAATCTGACCTAACCTTCGGGGCTTAAAACACATATATAAGCACCGCCGTAAAATCCCAGCTCTAGGTGCCAGATACAGCTCCACATTTCTATAAGGTTAGCGAGTTTCAGTCCACGGATCTCCTCCACCGAGGGACTTCTCTCGCTGAAGGATCTCGAGCCGTTAAGTGGCAAGGCTACGTGGCGCGACCCCAGGTGGCGGATAGGGGGCTAATCGCAGACCAAAAGCCACCATGTACCTGCCCTGAGACGCAGGTGGATCCAGGGGATGGACTCCCTGTTTCTACTGCGCTGGGCTGTTTCATACCCTCTGTAACCATGCAAACGTTTCTTGCATACGTGTGGGGGCGTTCTGTATGGGGCAGTTGGTATCCTGCATTCGGTCCAGCCAAAAGCTTGCATTCTAACGAGTGGGAGGTACATGGGAGGCGGTCCGGGGTCGCCTCCAACAAATGAACCCCATGTCCACTTCGGGATAGCCTGGCTAACTACCCGGAGTATACCCAGCCCCCACGACAGAGCCCGACAAGCTACTCGTGGATCTCTATCTTGCTGAAAACAGCAATAAAAATGGGCCTCATTCCCCTGAACCTGAGGGAGCCCCCAATACGACAGTGTTGGGTGGACCGCTCGGGAGAGGCTGCTAAAATCTCAGGGCTACGACAGGCTGCCTAAATCGAGAAGGACTAAGATGGCGATCTGTACTTACAACGCACGAACTCTTGCATCGGAAGCGAGTATCGAAGATCTGATGATGCAAGCCAGGAAGATCAAGTACGACGTCATCGGACTGACCGAGACGAGGAGGCACCGCCCGCTACACGCCGTGTACGAGACTGGTGAAGAACTGTTCCTTGGAACATGCGACAGGAGAGGCGTTGGCGGTGTGGGCGTTCTCGTCAACACGCACTTGGCCATGAACATCGATTCGTACGAAAATCTGACAACCCGATTCGGACGTTTGCGATTGAAAAGATGCGGTTCAATCCCGGCTTTGATCATCTCCGTAGCCTACGCACCAACATCAAGCTACGACGAGGACGAGCTCGAAGCTCTTTATGTGGAATTGGAGAAGTTCTACAAGGAAGACCGCACCTTCTTCAAGGTCATCGTCGGCGACTTCAACGCCAAGATCGGCCCTAGAAGAACAGAAAATGAGCTTCACATCGGGACTCACGGAACGGAATGGAATGGGCAGGGTGAAAGGGTGTCTGAGTTTATTATGTCGATCAACTCCATCCATAGTAACTCACAGTTCCAGAAGCCATCTCATCTACGATGGACTTGGGAGTCACCCGGTGGACAATTCCATAATGAGATTGATCACGTCATTTTCAACCGAAGGTTTTGCGTGACTGACATCGCTGTTGTTCCGAAGTTCTATACGGGATCAGACCATCTATTCATCCGCGCAAGATTCCTTTTTTCCTATACGTGGAGAGAGAGCCGCGAAATTCAAGGAGCGAAGGCCCAAGAACAGTCATCAACTGGGAACACTTCGTTTCTCTCGCAGGTGTATGGGAGGATTCCGTTATTGAAAACAACGACGACGAGTACAACCGGCCCGTTGAGCATCTTCACGATTGTGCCAGGAGGGCAGAGAGTTTGAAAGTCACAAAGAGGCGTCTCTCTCCGGGAACTCTCGAGCTGATACGCCAACGTGTAGCCGCACGAGCCGCAGGCGATTACCAACTGACGTCCGAACTTGCGAAGCGATGCAGAGAGGCGATAGAAGAAGATCTCAAGGAGAGAAGAGCAGCAGTGCTGGTTGAAGCCGCAGAGGCTGGGAGGAGCATTCGCAATGCCTGCCGAAGCTTCGCCAGTTGTAAGACCAAAATGACCGGTCTCCGGCGTCCGGACGGCACAGTTACTGCCTCCCGAAGGGCAATGGAGAAGGTCATCTAGACTTACTCGGATATCTTCGATAGCCATGTCCAGCTGCCTAGGAGCAATCTGAAGCAGGATGGATATGCGTACCATCAGTTCTCCCTTGCGAAGTCCGACACGCAATTTCGTCGGTGAAGAATGGTACAGCACCCGGCCCCGACAGGATCAGACCGGAACATCTGAAGAATCTTCCGCCAGTTATCGTCAAAACACTGGCCCGACTCTTCACACGCTACCTGTCGGAATGCAAAGTACCCACATCGTGGAAAACTAGCAGGACTGTGTTGCTGTATAAGAAGGGAGATCCATACGACATCGGCAACTATCGTCCAATCTGCCTGCTGTCTGTAGTCTACAAGCTCTTCACTCGTGTCATCTTGAATAGGATCGGTAGAACTTTAGATGAAGGACAGCCATGAGAGCAAGCCGGGTTTCGGAGAGGATTCAGTACAATCGATCACATCCACACGGTCACTAGACTCATCGAAGTATCGCAAGAGTACAAGATGCCATTATGTCTCAAATTCATCGATTTGAAGAAAGCCTTCGACTCCGTTGAGACAGAAGCGGTTATCAAAGCCCTGGGAAACCAGGGTGTGCCGACTCAGTATATAAGAGTACTTCGTGAGCTCTACAGCAACTTCACGACCAGGATCTCGCCATTCTACAAGGAAGTCGTCATCGACGTGAAGAGAGGGGTTCGACAAGGCGACACTATCTCGCCTAAACTATTCAGCGCCGCTCTTGAGAACGACATGCGTCAACTGGAATGGGAAGGAATGGGAGTGAAGGTCTATGGCCGGCATCTACACCACCTCCGCTTCGCTGACGACATCGTGCTAATAACACCCACAATCCAGCAAGCGGAACGGATGCTAGCCGATTTCGACTGCGAGTGTGGAAAGATCGGTCTACAGCTGAATCTGACGAAAACGATGTTCATGAGAAACGGATTGGTACCTGACGCCCCATTCACGCTCAACGGAACGAACGTCACCGAATGCTTCAGCTATGTGTACCTAGGTCGGGAAGCCAATATGATGAACGACTTAGCACCAGAGCTGAGCAGGAGGAAAAGAGCGGCATGGGGAGCCTTCCAGGCCATCGGGGGAGTAGTGAAGAAGACGAAGAACATCCGGCTCCGCGCCCATCTCTTCGATTCCGCTGTCCTTCCTGCCCTAACATACGCCTCAGAGACCTGGACTCTACGTAAGCAGGAGGAACATGCCGTCGGCGTCATCCAACGCGCCACTGAGAGGACGATGCTCGGAGTATCCCGATACACGCAAGTGCAGAGGGGAATCCGGAGTTCCGAACTCCTTTGTCGATCAAAGATCAGGGACGCCGTCGTATTTGCCAAGGAGTCGAAGATTAGATGGGCCGGACACGTCATGCGATATCGTGATGACCGTTGGACCAGAGCGGTTACCGACTGGATCCCTCGGGACGTCAAACGAACACCTGGACGACCGCCGGCCCGATGGTCAGACTTCTTCACGAAAGCTTTGCGCGAAAGGAACGAAACGCTGCGTGTCCCTGGAGCCAGAAACGTTCACTGGACTGCTTTGGCTCGCGACAGGGACGAATGGAGACGTTACTGGCGCCCGCTCGAGGCTCTCGATGATTAACGGGACGACAGGTGACAGGAGTGTATCTTTTATGGCTGATTCACCCTTAGTTTTCCTTTGTAATTTGAAGTAGGGTAATCGACGTTTTGTATCGCTTATATGTTCTGGCTTTCCAGGCTCTAAAGAAGGCCATTTGGCCGAAACGTCAGCCGAATAATCTGTATAATAAACATTGTAACAATCTCGGAGGCTAACCACAGCGTATTAGTGATACTGTAATTTGCCGAGATTAATGGAGAGTCGGACATGGAGCATATTGAAAAGACGATGCTCGGAGTATCCCAATACACGCAGATGCAGAGGGGAATCCGGAGTTCTAAACTCCGCCGTCGATCAAAATTCGGGGCGAAGTCTTATTTGCTGAGGAATCGAAGATTAGATGGGCCGGAAACGTCATGCAATATCGCGATGACTGTTGGACTAGAGCGGTTACCGACAGGATCCCTCGGGACTTCAAACGAACACCTGGACGACCGGCTGCCCCATGGTCAGACTTCATCACGAAAGCCCTGCGCAAAGGGAACGAGATGCTTCGTGTCCCCGGAGCCAGAGAAGTTCACTTAACTGCTCTGGCTTGCGACAGGGACGAATGGAGACGTTGCTGGCACCCGCTCGAGACTTTCGATGAGCAATGAGACGACAGGTGATACAGGTGATCTGATTGAAAATTCATGCACAGGAGTCGGCCCTTGATGGCGAGAAAGTAGCTATTAGGTTGAACCATAATTTTTGTCACACAATGACAAAAAATTTCAAATTTATTTTTCTTTATTTGTGTCTAACTTCAGTCAACAATATGTACCATTATAATCAGCAATATATTGCCAGCGAGTAGGCAGATAATACATGCCTTGCTTGTAGAAGTTTGGAGATTTATGGACGAAGGAAGTCTGGAGGTCGATTTTGAGATTATCGTCATCTTTGAACTGCCGTCCGTCTAGGAAGTGGGTCACAGATCGGAATAGGTGGTAGTCAGTTGGGGCCATGCCCAGAGATTACGATGGATGAGGGAGCTTCGTCCAACCAAAGTAATGGATCCTTTGACACGCCAACTTTGCCACATGTGGGCGAGCGTTGTCGTGGAGGAATAAGTCTCGGGCCTTTTTTCCGGTAAATTTTGCGGCTATGGTGTCAAGTGCCTGCAATAGAGATCGGCAGTGACTGCCGTGTTGGATGGTAACAGTTCGCCTTTTTTGGAAATCTTGAAAAGAAATTCTTTTTCTCTTTGCAATTTTTGAAATTTTTTTCCGTTTCAATTCGAGTCGATCGAGCCATTGGGTTGCCGCCATATTAGAGACAGTACCTAGGCCCTCGACTGGTTGTTTCGGTTAGTGGCCTTGCACACTGAGGAACCAAGGCGGTGTTCGTGAATTTCGTACCTCTCGCGAAATTGTCGTAGATTCATGCTAGTTGAAGCCATAGGGAATATGAATGTGTGTAGCCCTTTTCACTCGCTTTATATACCCCCCACTACCAAATGTTCCAGAAGCTCCCACAGTTTTTCCCAAGAAAAATAAAAAGTGTGACAGAAACTATTGTTCAACCTAATAGAAACGCTGGCGCAAGTTGCAGTATAAGGAGTGGTTTTGGTAGCATTACTGGTTGTTCGGTATATCTTATATCTTCGGACCTACCAATATAAATTGGCATTTTAGTCAAAATCGAAACTTCTTACTCATCCATCGTCGTCGGTTGTTTAAGTGTTAGAGATTCCGCGGAATTTGTGAGGCCTCTTCCATCATCTGGCGCACCGTGCAAACGTCGAAGTTTCTCTAACGTATTCAAAGATATGCTCCCATTCAAGTGAGCATGCAGCTCCTGAAAAAAATGGCTTCGGAAAATGTTTTTCATTCAGAATGTAGCAGATGCTAGACTATGGTGTGGCTAGCCATTCGACTTTATCTGGGTCAAAGCGTGTTACATGTTGAAAGTCCTACCGAAGGAACCGAATTTCAGCAAAAAAGGTGTAACAAAGGTATCGAAAGAATTAGTATGTAGCACAAGAAAGTGAATTCATCTGAAATGTCGTGATTTCGCTCGCTTCAGAAAAGCAAGCGAGATTCATGCAACTTTGGCTGCAGCCAGCCTGCTCTAACTGGTGACGAGTTAACTCAAGTATTCTCCAACGTCCGATCGATTCGATCGCATTGTCTGATTATAAGCGTATAATTATGAGAAACAAAATCACCTTTTGTGAGCATATCTCATCCGTTGATTAGAAACGATGGGAACAAAAGTTGAGACAACAGCCACTCCAACCAATTTTCAGAGTTGATCTAACGAAGAGTGAGCTTTTGGTCGACGCCGATTTGGCTGGAAGGTTGCATTCGGGAATAGTGTGGATCACGCAATATGAGTATGACTTTTTCGTAGCTCCAAATCACAGTGCCCTAGCCATATGCGCAGCCAGCCAAACACCTTGCTTTATCAGTTCCTTTAAACTAGTCCCGAAAACGAGTTCAAAGTAATCGTGCACGATTTATGTGTTTCCCTGCTACCCATATATTTCTGTTGTATTGCTCCATAAGGGCCGTATGCAAAGTTTCACGCGAAAAAGTGAGAATTCGACTAAGATACAGCTCTTAGAAGTGGTGGCTGAGGGGGTGGGACCCCAGAATAAATGCCCACTATGTCATCCGTCGCGGTCGGAGGCGAAGGGTGAGACTGTTGATGTGACTTTCTGCTCCAACCATGCCTCTCCGACCCCGGCAGATGACGTGACGGGCATTTACTCCGAGGCCACACCCTCTCGACCACTACTTAGAGGGGCTGTATCTTAGCCGGATTCTCACTATTTCGCGTCAATCTTTGCATGCGACCTTTACTGGGCAAACACAGCATTATATGGGTATCAAAGAAACTCATTTTTTCCGTGCACAATTCCTTCAAGCTACCGATGAGAACGTACATCGTGTATTTGGTGTGGAAACGAATACATCAGCACATTCAGTCAGGAAGCCGAACTGTCTTTGAGAGGAGTTTCAAGAAATTAGTGATGCACCATCTCCAGAAGATGGCGCCTGTGGCGAGGGCCCATAAGTTTGATGTGCAGGGAATGTCAAACCCGTATTTGAGAAGCCGTTCTGTTCCGAAATTTTTCATGCCAAATCGAGATCGACATACAGTAGCGGTCAAAAACATATGCGGTTCCGGATTTTAACCATAACTTTGGTCAGCGTTTACATATCTCGTTCAAATTTTTTTGTGTTTTGAAGGCAACTGTCGTTCAGTGAAAGAAGTTATATCAGCCGAGTAGGGTGCAGTGTGAAGGTGGAAAAAATTATTTAACTGAAAACACTGAAAATGATCAACACCGCGCTTCGGTGCTGTCAGGATTCCGAAGGACGGGTAATATTGTTCTTACCTCATTCCGCACTATTTTTTGCATAATGGCTCGTTTCGTTGAGTTACAAGCTTTTTATGGCTAATTAAATTTTTGAAAGGTTCGGCCATTTTTAGGGCTTCCAGATAGATAATTTATCACCTTCACACTGCATCCTACTCGGCTGAGATACTTTTTTCATGAAGTAGCAGTTGCCTTCTAATTACTAAGAAGAAGAGTTTGTAAGCATCGGCCAAAGTTATGGTTATGTCCAAAACCGCATATATTTTTGACCGCTACTGTAGTTCATCTCTTCGTCACAAACAAATTCGAAGGTGGATAGCTGTGCGTGGAGTGTCGAATTTTGTTATGCTTCAATCGCTTTCTTCCTTCCGATCTATTTTACATGTTCGCAGAAGGCTGCACTATTCTCACAGTTACACACCTTATAATCAGGCGAATTGGCGGGATCGACAGTAATCACCATCGAAAGATCAAGCCTGTCTTGCCAGCCCGGCAACTATTATTATATGTTGGCACTAACAAGATGCGTTTCGAATGTTCACTTTCTGTATTATTTTTTGGTTCTTCTCCAGGGTTGCCTATACGAATAAAAGCCAAGCTTTTCACTCTATTCAAGCAAAGTAACGGTCATGCCCTGGGAACTCTGTATTTTTCTCAACCTCCAATACAAAGTGGACAAATGACAGCTATCCACTATGTCCCCTACATCCTTCTCTGGTTTACAAATGACCCATGTTTAGAGCGCGATGAGAACCAAATTCCGTGAATAATCGACGACGCGCATATAGTTGGTAAACAGCCATAGCTTTATGGATCCGGCGATCTACTACGGCTGGAAAGGACTGTGAAGAGCTAGCGAGGTGCACCGCAAACTCAGATCATGAGCTCAGTATTGAATAGTAGGCAACTTCTTGCGCTTTGAATATTCCAGTAGGAGGGATTTTTTTTCACGATAATTTTCTCCCGGCCTTCAAATCATCCTAGACACAAAACCAATATTATTGAAGTGAATATCATCCAACTAATAACACGCTCCTCTCACTGTTCGCGGCTTTTCGCTCATATTAAGTGTGTTCAAGACAACCAGCCTGCATTGGAAGCGAGTTAGGAATTGGTGTCGCACAAAACGCTTATTCAGCGTGCGCTTAGCCCACTGCGCCCAGGCATCTTTCATGACTATCAGAAACTCATGGCTGACCTTAACCCATCTTTTCCTCACGTTTGGACCATTCTCGAATCGAACAAACAATTTTCGATCCGAAACCAACGCTGCAGTGCACGCTCCGCCCACTGAGGGCGGACCTTGATTCGGTCCATGTGTGCTCTTTACTCCTTGTTCCATGCCCTACCCATCCCAAACTTGCCCCCACCTTCACAGGTTGCCTTTCGTGTCATGCCTAATTTCGTGATAGAGAGACGGACGGACAGACAAATAGGCAGACAGACAGACGAGCAATTAGATCTATTTCATAGATGTGCTTATTTCCAATAGATAGGCTTATTTCCAGTCAAAGCGACGCCGGGTATCCATGATATTCCATCACTGCTTTTCCCAATCTAAGAGTGTGACATTAGAGAGCATTTACAAATGGCAAGGCAACCGTGCCAAGAGAGCGACACCGATGATTCTTCACCAGGTAAAACAAAAATCTTATTTCGCAAGAAACGTAACCCTAAATGCTGAGGCGAAGAAGAGCAAGTGAGCCGTTTGAAGTGTGAGTAAACAAAATTTTGTTGAGTACGACTGAGCTGAACAAGTGTCTTATTCGTTCATAGAACACGTAAAGCATGTATGGGCAGTCTTCATCCAGCAATTATGGCATTCGCTGTGGCATTGTGGCATTATCTTGCCGTATCTTCGACCTCTACTCAAGCCGTAGCGGTCCTACATCTGTACAGTGCGTTTCATAATTATAAGGTCACCCTCAAATTTTCGGTTTTCAAGAGAGGCAGCCGACCGAAAATTTTTCAAGTATTTTTTATAGATTCTTCATCACAGAAAACCTTCCCATACTAGTTTTGATAACATTAGCTTTTAGTCCAACATTTTTATGAATATTTTCTCATTTTTGTGCCGTTTCATAATTATAAGGTCACCCCGAAGAAACAGAGAATTTGCTAGAGTTAACAGCGCATGCGAAGGAGCTTATAATCTGTGGCCCTCTCCTATTTGAGAACGACATTAACAAGCAGATTCGGTGAACCAGAAACTAAATTTCGGAGAACCTCACCACAGATATTGTTCCAGTCTCCAACGATTGCCTGTTTCAGCAGTTTTGCTTCCCAGAATTGACAATCATCGGGGTATATATTCGAGGTAATGTCTTCTAGATCTCCCTAATGGAACTGAGACCATGACTACATGTTATCCATGGCTGAGCGTGCGTATTTCGGGACTTTAACCGCAATTACGTTGAATGACCCACGTGAGCAACAGCATTGCCATACTTTAAGATGCAACTGTGAAGAGCCAATCGGCTCCAAAAGGCAACTGATTTCTTCGTAGGATCTTCTAGTAGTCTCTGGAGTCTATGCTGCAAGTTTCAGAGGCAAGGTTCAGTGCAAGCTCACTGCCGAAAAGAACTTAGGCCATCACCCTTCTCCTACAAAAATTGCCAAGGCTTCCTTAGATTGGCGCACTTCTCTGACCAAGCTAGTACTACCTCTGCACGACAGCATCATACAAATAGAATTTTTGTAGACTCAAAAATACAATTCAGATGGTATTACTCGCATGCAGGGTGCAACTGCTATACAAATTCAGTTTTGTTCAGTCCGTGCCCAAGAACAATTTTATGACTCAAAGTTGTGCCGCCTTAGGGTGTGGTGTAGGCTTCGGAAACTTCTTCATTATCTCTTTGGTGATGTTTCTGCTCTTCCTCACTACTGTACGCGCTGTGGTTCCAGACAAGGAATGGTTCAACTCCAAATAAATCTGCTTAATGAAGGAGGTGCTGTAGGAAGTGGTCCCCAAAATCCCTTTCTCGTAAATGACAATGATCTCACGTAGGAGTCCAGAGCATGAAAAATATGTGAAGACACCGAATGACTCAGATGTTATCTAATTGAGCACAGGAAGCTTCCGATTTTTTTTGGAATTGCTCTCAAGCTAAGCTTGGCATCACAAAAATCCCAAATCTGGGCTTTTGTCCCGGTGCATAGCAGCTAGCCACAAGAAAATTGAGCGTGTATCTCGAAGATGAATTTGGAAGACATATGCACCTTCACAGCTTGCTGGAGCCTCAACATTTTTTCTTTTTTCAGGGTGACCTTATAATTATGAAACGGTGCAAATAACGAAAAATACTCTTAAAAACATAAGGTAAACGAGGCTGCAACCAAAAATCGGATACGGGGGTTATTTCAGGTGAGGAATCCGTCTATGAGACTAAAAAGATTCCTTAATGGGGTGTTGTTGAGAAAACCTAAAATTCAGGGGTGACCTTATAATTATGAAACGCACTGTATAATTGTTTATATGAGGAGTCAAAACAAACTGATTCCCTGCTTCCACCAGCAAACAGCTATCCAATGACGTACTGCCCGCATTGTTCAACAATCTTGTGTCATAAATTCCGAGATGCATCCAGATTGCGTAGTAGCACGACCCTGCTCCCTGTTTCAAGTTCATGGATGAATCTCGCTTGGTTATTACTTGCTGAGGTGCTCTATTTCATATGCATTGACGTCTTCGGAGTTTACGGAGTCCATTTCTTCCAAGCTTGTAACATCTTTAATTGGATGTACCTTGGCATCCGCCGCAGTTCCTAACATTTATGGGCTCCATATAAATATTCTCTGGGGCTAGACTTGTGTCGTCTTCCAATACAACTGTTTTACCAAGAAACCAGTGATAAATTATCCTTTGTTACATAACATAGATGGCAATCCAATGAGACCGCTTCCATGACACTGATATCTTTCTTCATTGATCTGGAGAAGCATTAAAACCCATCTTTCATCATGTCAGGTAACTTCCCTGTACACCGATATGCGATATGCGGGGACTGACGCCACGAACGTGAGTTCTTGGCACATGCGCCTTCAAAGTATTGTTGGTGAACCCTCTTCTTCATAACTAGGAGAACCTGGCCTACTGCAGGAGTCCTACTGCATATGTGAGGCTATGTCAGAAACGTTACTTCGTCATTCCTATAACGACCCACGTGACCCCATCACTATATTTCTCTTCCCACTTATTCGTTGAATCATTAACATCACAAAAGCAGATAACACTGCTGGGAGAAGTACGAAGAAGTTCTCCGGTATTTGTAGAACTGTAGTTTCTTTTGGCAACTTCCAGTTTCATCATGCATTAGCTTCCGTTTTCGCTGCCTCTTCAGAGCTGTGAAACTAACTCCATCCACAACGTTGAAGGCTTCGAACGACTTTGCATCCCCTGATGTGTTCTGGTGCTTCGGACCGAGTGGACTGGCTGGGTACGTTCTTCCGATCTCGCTACTCGGTCGTATTCTCTTATCTCAATTTCCCGCCTGCGGGTTGAAGGTGAAGTGCTCTGGGACGTATACAAAATTCAAGCACCAACTGCACCTTCCGGTACAGATACACTTCCATAAATCTATGCTCTGCAGTCAACTTAAAATAAGCTGTAAGTGTGCTATTTAGTTTGGTAGTTCCTTCCTCTTCCTCTTCGCCAGCTTCATCCTCTTTGCTACTTCTGAAGATGACAGTGTCGAGATACCAGACGATCGGTGGAATCTCTATACAGTATTCTTCGGATTGGAGGAATAAGCTGTGAACGCAGACTCGAGCGCAAACACTATCTGGCCTTCATAAATGCATGAATCTCATCACTTTGTCTCCTCTGATCATAGCCTTTTCCACTTGTCACATGTAAAGCCTTTCTACCAGAACCTTCACACGCATGACTGTATGGGTTGAAAGTGGCTAGTTGTTCGCCGGCCACATAGCTAACAATAACACATTTCATTCGATAATATCGAGATTGTGTTCGCGAAGCGTTAGGCCGCGGTCATACTTTGCGTTGTCTGCGGCAGGGCGTGGCCGCATATCTTGCGTCTCCACACTGCCTCGTTGCCTGCGTCATCTCTGCACCTCCCCCGTGCCACTCTCTCTCGCTGCCTGTGAGAGAGAGTGGCACGGGGGAGGTGCAGAGATGACGCAGGCAACGAGGCAGTGTGGAGATGCAAGATACGCGGCCACGCCCTGCCGCAGACAACGCAAAGTATGACCGCGGCCTTATCAAGCATACATAAATTGTTAAACTGCGAGGGCTGACAAGAGCTAAATAAATGAAAATAATGAAAGTTAGTAGTAAAATAAAAAGGAATGATGGTCACATCAATGAAAGCATTTATTTCGCCGTCCAAACTGATCATGTTTGTCGAAATCTTTGATATTAGGTGTATGCAGAATGAATGGCCAAAACCGACCACCTTTTTCAAAACGCCATAACTTCGCTCAGACACAACTTTATTTGTCGAAATAAAAACAATTCAAATTTACACAACATTGTCAACGATCTGGTTGAAAATATATGCATTCATGATAAAAATGTGAACTGCGAGAATGAATCAAGTCAGCAATGGCATTTTCAACTTACATAGCATCGGTGAACTCCTTCTGAGGCAGGTTTGCATCGAGAACCGGAAAAGCGATAAACCGTCGGGGGTAGGTCTGGTGAATAAGGTGGTTAGGGAGAGTCTCGATGCCTAATTGCATCAGTTTTTGCCGAGTGGCTTGCGAATTGTGGGATTTTGCGTTGCTTTGCGCACCCAGCAAAATCTGATGCAGTTGAGCATAGAGATTCTCCCTCACTCCCCTTATTCGCCAGACCTATTCCAAACAGATTACCACTTTTTCCGGGTTCTTGATGCAAACCTGTGTCAGAAGGAGTTCGCTGATACGATGCAGGTTGAAAATGCCATTGTTGACTTTATTGATTCTCGCAATCCAGAATTTCATCATGATGGCATATTTTCTTCACCAGTCGTTAATAAAGTTGTGTAGATTCGAATGGTTCTCATTTCGACAAATAAAGTTGTGTCTGAGCGAAGATGGCCAGTTATGTTTTGGCCATTTATTCTGCATACACCTAATAGCTTCAGGCGATGTGCAGCTGCTGAATGGTCACTGTCGCTCACTTCCTTCGAGACGCTTACCCTCTAGCTAACAGCTATGCAAGTATTCAGTAGCATAGATCATTGCACGTAACTTAATGTCAGCGGATCGTTGTGACGGGATGGATTCCGTTAATATGGAAAGCAGATATGAGATTCAAAGTGTCGCTAAGCATAAATGTCTTGTTTTGCCCGCTCCCATTCCTAGTAAACAGGTACCTACATATTCATGGTTGTCTTGACTGTCTCAGGAATTTTTTTGAACATGTCGTTTATCACATAGGTATATCGGGTGATTCATACCGCGCTAACTGATAATGTCAATATCGGGTGCGCATCCTTCTATTGCGGCGATAATGGGTCACCGCACGCAGCTGACGATGACAGTGGAGAATTAATGGTAACCACTGAGGGCCTTAGGATGTACGTCGTTTGGCGCGGCTAGGATGTACGTCGTTTGGCGCGGCCCCTTGAATAATTTGCCATTGGGGCCCACGGGCCATTGCTGCCACCCTAACGCCAACCATCGACGCATTTTCTCCGACGGATAACTCGCCCACATCACCGAACACCCAGATGTTCGTAATTGATCAATGCCATACAAAAGACTCCGTTAAACAAAAAAGCAAACTTCACTTTTACAAGCCTCATTTTATTACACTGGCGAAGTAAGCGTGGATTCTGCCAATTTTTACGCTTTCGTCTCCCCTACATTTTCAACAATGAAAAAGTGTTTCCTCCGCGATAGTTGTATTACAGGCAATTAGAAGTTGTGATACGAGCTTCCTCTCAGTAAATAACAGTGCTTCTTTGATAATACCCTTTATGTGGTAATTGTCACTCACGTAAATCCGAGAGTTCTGTGCTGTGGACGAATTGCCTGGTGGTGAAGATGCGTAGAATGGTCGGTGTCCGGGTGGCAACTACAGCCCAGATGCCCCATTGGCAAATTATCTGCAAGGGGCCGCTCCAAACGACCTCCCAGGGCATTAAAGTAGTCCCTATACGCAGTGCCATAACACTGAAGTATTTTCGAACGTGCCGCCTGCTGCGTGGTACATACGTCTCACGGGTGTGTGCAGATACGACAGAGAATCGCTTCGCGCTGTCCCGCTCGCGGCGCCATCAGTACGAGCCGTTGGGAATTCCGCTCCAGATGCAATGGGCTGGTACCGTGAGGGACCTTTAGAGATTGCAAGTTGAATGCTTCGGGAGTTCGCCTACCTTTTAAAGGCAGCTTTCGGGAAAATTCGGACGAGAAGTCTAGGAAGTAGTGAATATGAAAGCCAAGATGCCTAGTAACAGGAAAGTGGAGAAAAAACGAATGGAAGTGGCCAAAAACCCAAGAAATAGAACCCCTTCCCACCATTGGTTCTGGGCGCGGACGACCTTTCCGTCAAGACGCGTGTAGTCCGCATAGGTTTTCCACTGGCATTACCAAGACGTAAGCATGAAGGGATGTTCGGAAATGCGACAGCATCTATTTTCATGTGGTCAGTTTCAAGTTAAAAGTGAGAAAGCGCGCTCGATACATTCAATCCTGCCGATCTCCTTGACCAACCGCACCGTGACCAACCCCTTATCACGTCGCCTGGAGGCGGGCTGCCCTTGTCCAAGGCGGCTTGCCCTGACGAGGCCGCCTCCGCCACAGCTCAAGGGGGCGCCTTTTGCGGGGGATTTCGCCATACATCGGCCTTTCAGCCCCGTAATTTTTCAGTGCATGCCTTCTTTTGGCGTTCCCTGTCACCCATATTATCGCGAACACTGTCTTTAAGATCCCTCACGGTACCAGCACATTGCGCTTGAGCGGAATTCCAGACGACTCGTACTTGGCGCTGCTCGCCGCGAGCAGTCGCGCGATTCGCCGTCATATCTGCACTACCCACGTCCCACGCAACGCGATCTAAAAGGCTGCTCATGCGGACAAATGTCTTCAATAAATACTTTGAGCATGAAGTTTCTTACTCACCACTTTCGGAATACGTCGGCAATCTGATTTAGAAACCATCTATATGCCAGCCCAAAGGATGATCAGAATATCAAAGCAGTGATTCACACAAGTAGAGGGAAAAATAAGTTTATCGTAGATCAAGTTAACAATCCTCTCCAGCAATAAAAGTGCTGACGAATCCCAGACTGAAATGCTTGCGGATAAAACTGACACGAAAACGCTAGAGTAAATGTATGGTTCTGACCGTGTAAGCAGCGCATATGGGCATGGGATTAAAGGAACCGGAAGGGGGTCCTAAACAAGAGAAACATACAAAGAAATGAGCATTTCGTAACGAACGCAGAAGGTTAGAAGCGATAATCGGTGAAAAAACCCGAACTCAAAAGTGCATCGCTGCGGTGTGTATTCGCGCCTCATTCGCATCATCGCACTGGCGTTCCGAGTTGTCCGCTGTAGGAGACGGCCGCGGGCCAACTTTAGTTGTAGCACCTGACGCCCAGCGCAGTGGAGTGGCCATTCCCAACTACATTAACATTCATGTAAGTACATCTAGAAACAATATAAGAAAGAACAAAGGAGAAGGTAAAAGGAATGAACAACTTTATAATGGGAACATCTTCTCTTGGCACCATGCCAAGGCGTCAAATTGGCGAGTTTGTGCAATGGCGGTCACTTGAACTCGTCCACACTACGTCTGTTCTACCGTAAGCCAAAATTACTCCCTTACGGTGTCTTTAAACACCCGTATTAAAAGATGAGGCGCTAATGTAGCTGGGAATTAGAGTGGCTCCACTGTGCTCGGCATGCAGGGCTTTTTTTGCCTGGGCTTTTAGCCTAAGCCTTAGTTCGAGGGGAGGGGGGTGGAGGGGGGGGGGGGGAGAAGCGCCCCTACCCCCCTCTCCCCCCATGAGTGTATTTCGTTAGGACAGAAAAATGCCGCGGCCACGAGGGCGTGCGAAGATCGCGCATGAATTGCCCAATTCTGATTGGGGCAGCGCATTTGCGCCAGAGCTACAGTGCTCCCTCATAGGAAAACGCGAACGGCGGAGAGTGAACTGAAACCCTAAAAACCTAGTACCAGCCGTACTCTGTAACGAGTGTCAGTAGGTGTGGGTTAATGCACTCTCGACCTGTCACTGGCTTTGATAAGTACGTGTCGGCCAACGACGACAACTTTGTTCCCGTTCAGACGTCATGAATATCGTTATTTCCAGGCCACATTACACTGTAGGTGTGCGAAAACATTGATTCAGCCATCTCCTGCCCCAAAAATGTCACCATTCGCCATCAATAAAAAGTCTTATCAAAATGACGTGACTTCACCCTAAACTAAGGCTTATGCTAAAGACCTAGGTAAAAATAGCGCCGAACGCCGAGTTGGTCTAGTGGCCTTCCGCCACAACTACATTAGCCCATAAAGGTGTAAGGATATGAAAAAATATATAAAAAGACCATGATAAGGATAAACGGCTACTTCTACTTTGAAGCAAAAAGCAGAAACGGGCGACACGTGCGCGAACATCGCGGGCGCGACGCCGCATTACGACTTTTCTGTCCCAACGACGTACACCCCGCAGTACGGCTCAGGTGAAAAGATACACCTGAGCGTTGAAACTGATGATCGGCATCGAGTGAGGAACGGTAGGCGACAATAAGTGCTCCCAAATACACTACATTAGCACCCAGGCTGATATGAAAATAGGATCGACGAGAATCCAGGTACGAACGAAGGAGAAATTTTTCGCAAAGATGCAACATGCTTTTACGTCTGCGCAGAACATTTTTCGACCCGAACAGTGAGACTGAACTCCAACGGTTTGCGCGCCCCATGATGAAGATGCTGTGCAATTGCAGACGCAGCTCCTCGTAACTCTCCTCAATCGAGTGCTGTTCGCTTTTTCAACGTAAGAGCGTAAATTTGTCGTTTGATATCACTGAGGTCTCTCTCTATACTTGTCTATCCGGTGTGTCACATAGTAGCTAACATATAGCTGACCTAGTCCTGGTTATATTCGTGGATAAGCATCTTGCTGCCGTTTCGTATGTATTATGCCAATAGTCGGTCTAGATTTGAATGGAATGAGACTTCTGAGAAAGAACGTTCGTTAGATGCCAGTTTAGGTTTGGAAGAGGTCATCCTCGTAGTTTTTGGGAGAGCCAATGACCCTTTCGAAATGTGTGTTCTTTTTCCAATAAGTGCGAGATTGTCGCCCATTCCCATTTTCTGATTACTGATTTGAAATTGTTTCTTATGGGATAAGTGTAATACCCAAAGTGTGGGAACATTGGAAAGCCTGATCAAGCGGTGGTAAAGTGAAGTATGTGACGTATGAATGGTATTCGATGTTTGATATTTGGGCACTACCCAACTGTCACTGCCCTAGGCACCGCGATTTGGTCAAAGAAATAATTTTTGCTGAATTTGCTCCTATAGGGATTTTCTGCGGTGCTGGTCACGAGTATGACTTCTTCTTCTTCAACATTGGCATTTCTAGCATGCACTTGCACCAATTGGTGCTACAGCATTTTCACCAAAAGCGCGGAAACTTGGCCTAGAAGGGATATCTTGGGTGCTGATCACGAATTTATTCGTTTGAGGCGTTGACGTCATTCAGAGCCATTGCAGTGTGCTAATACAGTAAGGACACCACAATGCGCCGCGATGTTAGCCTAAGCTTTCATAGCGATCATTTCTTCCCATCCTCCTCTTTCTTCTTACCTCTACTGGTTTTTTTTAAGAAGTAAGGGAGCCCTTCTGTCCACACTAATGCTCACGAAAACATAAGCTTGAGTGTGCAGTTAAATTATTCTAGGATAGTATCAGATGAAAAACAACAGGCTGACGCGTCCTAGCTACATTGGTATCATTACAGTACAAGTGAAAAAGATTGGAGCCTCTTGAGCCAAACAGCTTCCTCGCAAAAAAATCAGTCATAATCTTGATCATCAACTTGAATAACTCCTGGATCTCAATTCTGAACGAATTTGGAGTAAAAAAGTTACTGCACCAAGTTGAAGCTAATGTCATAGTGGATGTCACATTTGGGATCAGCATCCCAAATTATCCCTGCCCATTACCTATAATAAACCAGAAGTTTGCTGTGTTTGATTGTGTGTATCTCCATTTCTCGCATAATCTGTTCTCATTGTCAGCTGAACTACAGCTTGAAGAGGTCGGACGTTATGATTGCGTAGGGGCTGACTAAAGTGTACGAAGCACATAAGAACTAAACCTAGCATCCCTTACCGCAGGCGGGGCTTGCGCGGCCGATGCTCAAATTTATGTCCACGCCTAAAGTGGCCTACGTGTCAAAAAATATGAGCTGAGTGAATCGCGGTTTAATGGAGCAATTGGAGAGGTCTACTCGGAGGAGTAGGACGTGATTTAATAGGCTTTGCTTACCATAAGAATTGTAATTCTCTCCAGAATGGTCCATTGCCGGGTAAAAGTGAAAGTGAATGTTAATGTAAATGGCCGAAGACCTGAGAAATAAGACCCTCTTTCCACCGCTGGTTCTCGATGTGAACGACCTCTCCACTAAGAGGTGGGTTGTCGGACGAGTTTTCCTTCGGCATGTTGCCAAGTCGTAATACGAAGGGGTGTTCGAACAGCATCTATTTTTTTGGATTGGGCTTCAGGCTAAAGCTAAGAAAGCGCGCCGCGGTGTCTCATCTCCGTGGCCACTCCCGCGGTAATCAACAAGGAACCACGTCGTCTAGAGGCGGAGTCTGTCATCCAAAGGCGTCATTTGTTAACCGTTATGCCGTTTTTACAGCTCCGAAGTGCGCTTTTCGGCCGGGATTTCGCCACATATGGGCTTCTTAAGGCCATAGTTCCCATGAGGCTGACTTATTAGCGAGTTCTCAATTGCCACATCACCCCCAATGCTGCCTTTGAATATTCGGCGAAAAAAATTTTTTTGGTCATGTCTCGGGTAGCTGTAGAAGTGCCGAAATTTCTCGATATTCTGCATATTATATCCATTTTTGCGGTGGATGCTTTTACATAACTCGGTTCGAATTTGGCGATGCTTCTGTTACTTTCATTCTTTCAGAATGGGCTTCTACGATGAGGACGAAACTTTTGGCGAGGTCTCCGAACATAAGCCTTCCTACTTTGATCAACCTCCTCAAACAAAGCGAATGCGGCTGAGTGAAAAGGTTACTTGGATGGAAGAGGTAGGTGCGAGGTGAGCCAGACCAGGGTTCAACATGCATCATCACTGAATTTGATCTTCTGTATAACATAGCTATCAAGCAATCAAAATAGACATTAGCGCATAGTGCGATCGCTTCGAGAACAATTTCCTGGAAGCTATCTGCATCTGTGAATTACATTTGAAAAAGGGCGCCAGTGCAAGTCAACAGTTTATTTGTACAATTAAACTCTGCATCCGTGTGATAATAAACATTTTTTACAAAGCACTCCGTTTGCTGCTTTTCCACGAGTGTGCATAACATGAACGTGGAGACCCAGAAAATTATAACCACAATGAGCCGACTCGAAAAATATATTTTTCAAACTTTTTTCCCAGTCTGAGAATTATTTCCAGGTTCTTAACATGTTCCGCCATATATCAACATAAAAGAATATAAATAACAAAATTACCATCGCAAAAATCTCCCTTCATCCTATTCTGTTTTTTCATGAGAGGCGTTGGTAACGATCTCTGGTTTTACGTTTCAGCAAGAAACAGTTGAAGATGTATTGAACAATGGAGCTGTTGATGACGATGATGATAAGGAAGAAGAGCGCGATTCTGAAGAAGTTGCGGTCAGTACATGATTCGTTGTAGTTAATAGTATTCAGTGCGGTCTCTCTTATTATGGTATTGAATAGTATTATAAATTTAAGGCGCGGCATGAAGTACTTCGTCGTATTGGCCTCAAAACAAGACCAACAAATGCGCTTCGAAGATATTTGAAGAAAGTCGCAGCTGGAGTAAGTGTTTTTACTTCTAGTCCCCGCTTCTGTATCTTTTTTTACTGCTTACACCATACTGTTGAAAGCAACACCAGCTCATTTTCGTCAGTGTATTTGGTAGTGGTTCTTGCCCAGGTTCGGGTCGCGCAGTATTCGAGAAGCAGGCACAGTGGAGGTGAGCAAGGAAGCGTGAAGTGATCGCACAGATCTCCCAAACCGTTTCTTCAGAGATGCAATCTTTCGAAAGGTTTTCGAAGACAAGGAAGTAAAACCCGATATCGTAATCCCATGTGTTGAGTATGTGTTCCGAATAATCTAGGCCGTCCGCTGAGGTGCATATGGTCAATCTTGTGAAATCCTAAACCCCGTTTTTGTGGAGGAATGTTCTCGAAAGAATTCTAATACGTTAGGCACGGATAGCAAGTCATAGTTTTTAGTGTAATATTTGCGGACTATTGCAGGATAAATTGTGGAAGTCTGTGGAACTCTTCAGTTCTATATCTGCATTTGTGCTAAAACCCTTTGTTAATTTTTGCCCAAGACCTCCCTTCATGGGAATGTGTGTAGCTCAAAACCTCTTTATGAGCGTGTATGTATCACTGCTCAATTATGGTATTTTTCCAAATTTCTCGTTTCTCCTGTTTACCTTTGACGCCGTGCTGAAGGCAGTGTTGGCAGGCTGCCGAGCAAATCTCGGCAAGCTTCTGGAGTAAATGTATTGTATTTGGGTTTCTCCCGTAACATTTACTTGCTTTTGGAATGGAATATATCTTTTATCGTTTGATACCTTCACGTGGAGGAACCAAACGATGGCATTTGGCGTGTTCTTTTTTCCAGTTACTTTAGCGTTGTTCATGCCGGTTTAAGGGTCCACGGTAACGCGCGCATGATATTGTGACTGTGTCGTTACTATCATTCATCACGTCTTTCTTCCTCTCACCTATGGTGTGTGGTTTGGAATTCACAGTCAGTAGCAGACGATAAGCTCTCAAGAAAAATGAACTTTATATGGGGAGACAACAAATACCTCTATTATGGAAATGTCAGTAATGTCTCGGACGGGTTAGACTGCTTAACAGTTCTCGGTCTCTCTCTCTCCTAGTAGTCTCCAAGTCACTAAAGTTTATTGAAACATCCATGATTTTTTTTTTCGATTGCTCCGATACCGAACTTTTTTTGGATCTCATTTCAAAATGTGTAAGTTGCCCTTCGTGTTGTGTTTTCGTATCGTTTCTCATCTATATCAACGGTGAATCACATCACTCAGGGAACAACCTGTGTTATCGATACGTTTATGGCTATTTTTAGGCGGAGCTGAATCCATGGGTGTCCACCGTATATTCAGAAAGGATTATGAGAAAGAAGCTCCGCCGCTTCATTGTTGCAATGTTGATAAAAGCCTGTGAAAACGAAGGAGTAGAAGAGAGTGGTACGTCATACTTGTCATTCAACATTTCTCCCATCTTTAGATTTTAAATTCAACTCAGATTGTATTGCAGAGCTAGATAAATCACATGAAAGTGCCATTAGATCCATTGATCGGCTGAATGAAGAAATTGTTGATTCCCTAAGCGTGCTTGGCAATTTTTCGTCTGACCTCATACGATGTGCAAGTAGTAATTGTCAGAAGGTAAACCTTTTCCATTAACATTTTATTTTTGAACTATGAAGATCAGAAGTTTCTGTTGTCCTCGTGGAGCCTCTAGACTTAACGATCCTGCGATTTTAGGTTGTGATTTCATGGCATCGCGCGCGATATCGCTACCTTTAGATTCTGCAGTGCCATAACTTCACGTGCAGAGCCGTGCACCACAAATCGCGAATCTGACGGAGGCCCTAATTGGGGCATTCTTTCTTGTGAAGCGTTTCCTGACTAGTAGTGAATCGTATTTATCTGTATCGTTCGGTTTTTAATTTGATCCAATTCTGCCCTCACTTCATTTGTCTGCTTACCATCCAACTACATATGTATGATCCATTTGTCTGTCTCTGTGTGTGTCCGTTTGTTTGTCACCAATTTCATGTCTCGCACCGCAGCAAAGCTGGGACCCTGAATTTTCAAAGTGTGAGGAATTGGGAGTATTAGCAACTGAAAGGGCTGATAAGGAGCCTCGAAATACGAATGGCGAGAAATTCATTCGCGTCACAGCAAAGATGGAACCCTGAATTTTACAAGTGGTATAGGGGTGGTAGGGGGACCATAGCGGCGGTGATCCAAATTTTTGAATGCTGATAAAATTTGATAAGGAGCGTCAAAGGCGAATGTCGTTGAATCGGTTTCACCATTCGAGTCGATTCTGGAGTGCTTACACTCATAGGTGTTCTGATGGGACGAGCACATCAATGGTGGGTGATACAAACTGATAACGGTTGATAAGATTCGATAAGAAGCGTCAGAAGGCGAATATCGTCAAATTCATTTGACCTTTCGAGTCGATCCTAGAGACTTTCGTATCTTCTATTGCTCTATGCTTTGTATTCTTAGCGCGTGTGAACCATAAGCAAAATGACTTTTCCTGGCGCTTTATCGGTAGAGCCTCGGCAGCTAGCCATGGATAGCAACAAAAATGCAGAATCAATGGTCGACCGCTGCTTCTTGTCCCTAGATTTGGATGGAATCTTAGGATCTTAGATTTTGGAAGAAGCGCTGTAACTGCCATCGCGCACAAACATTGCGTTTATCTTCATAGTTGTCAAAAATGATAACAGTGGTAGCCAAATACGGTTAAGAGGGCGTAAAAATAGTATGAAGACGATTCATCTCAACCAACTTTTTCTATGCAACGTGAGTAAATCGTAAATGATAGACATGTCTTCCTCATTAATTTGGAGTCTATCACTGAGCCGTTTCTTTTATTTTGTAAACTTCATTTGGCTGTGCTAAATATATTAGCAGGATAAACTTCGATTCAGGCATTTCTCCCGAATCATGTGGCCCACACTTTGGTTTCGAGAGTTCAGGGTGACTACACGCATTGTCAGGTAAAAATTTTACTTCGTGTGTTACACTAGGTATTCGAAGTTGCAGATGACCTTCCCAAGGGGTTTTTCACTGCTCCCTCATTGAGCACCCGCTGCACAGTTCCTGATACAGAGGAATTTTTTCTATAAGGCATGAAAAACGACAGATGTTCATTTCTTCATCGGTAGTTCATGCGGTACATCCGTGCTTTACAAAATGGGAAAGGTGGATGAGCCAATGGTTACCTGCGGTCCACCGCGCAAGCGTTTGCTGGGACATTAAAACTCTGCTCCAGCAATGCAGTCCTTTTGAGCAATTTTTCCGCTAATTGCACACCTGCCTATTGAGAGAAATGCCCTCCCTTCATTCATGGGTAAACGGTTACCGATCCATACTTTATAACCACTATGTATTTCAATTAAGGTCGTTTTCGTGCTTGAATCCTATTAAAGAAAATGTTTTCGGTGCCGGATTGTCCGCACACACTTGGAGCCCATGATGATGTCAACTATCTTATTGTGGAGGGTGGAATTTATAGTCAAAAACTTGAAATGCCAAATTACGCAGAAGCGCCCAGCAAGGTATGCAATAATCGGATTTTAAGAAAAATTGAAATAAATTTGTTTTGTGCTCAGTGTCGTGAAGATTGCAGACTGTCATTGGGTCGTTGTAGATCTTAATACATGCACATGTGGCGTTAGTTGAAGATGTGATATTAGTTTCAACTGTACAGGCGCAGTTCTTTTATGCAGCTAAGGAACTTTCATTACTGTTTTTCAGCTTCTGTGCTTATGCTGTTTCCACAATGGAATCTTCGAGTTCATGTTTGATATCATCCATATGAAATGGAACATCTACCACAACTGTTTAGTTCATGTATGTTTCTTTACTGTATTATGGATGACGTTTTAAGAGCACTTTTGAAAATTTCTTAGAGCTAGTCGCATATCAGATCCAGCAGCTGTACTTTAGCTATTAGATTAGTCGAGCTCATTGTTTTGTATTTGCTTACAAGGGAGGAATACCACGTCGAAGAGGTCCTTTGCAATGAAACACATATCGCTCGATGCGCTCTTGGACGCTGATATAATCTGTATTCAAAATCTGCCAAACGATTCTCTGAAAGTGTTATGGACGTTTACTTGAATAAATAATACGCAACATGGTACTATTAGGTTGTAAGAGAGGTTCTGGCCGGTTTTTCGCGTTCACAAGATGAATTCAAATATCAGAGCGCGTTAACATGAATTAGCTTACATATTATGCTCATAAAGTGTTGATTTCTCTGAATATATGCTTTCCCTGTAATGCCACATGGTATACGAATAACTCGGGAAATTTTAAAGTACTGCGATAATGGCACTTTTTGGTTGACTTCACTTCGTGAGTTCTTGTTTAATCGAGTCCCAGCAAAGGCAATCACAAATGTGCATACTGCAAGAGGAGGGGGTGAAGTACTGGATGCAACACTTTGTCCCTGGTTTCAGAAGTGAAGAAATGAGAATGAGTCGCTTGAATTTTCAATTAATCAAGTCGCTTCAACTAAAACGGCAGAAGCGATGAGGGTCCGTACTTGCAGGCGACATACACTACAGGGTGGCTGAAAAGTATAGGACACTATATTTCACAAGATATGGATCAGATAAACAAACAAATCAAACTGAAATATAGATGACAACTGTACGATCACTGTATGACACAACTTGCTTGAAATCCGATCCTTTTGCTTTGATGCCAGCTTTCAGACGCTCGGAAACGGAACCTACAGTGCGCCGTCCATAGTAAATTTCGTATCGTAAATGAGCTCGGGAGAGCACCAAAAGTTTTTTTGATGGACAGTTTGTTGCCCTGGTTCACTAATCACTTCGCTCAGTTCCCTTCGTCCTTCAACAAGATTGGGCTCCCCCTTATAACCTCGATTTGAAAAAGCTGTGCCGCACGCACATTTTCCTGGATGTTGGAGCAGTGGACTTGTGGACTACCTCCTGGTCTGACCTCAATCCGATATGCTTCACTGAACGCGAGCTCTTGTAGAGCAGGCCTGTAGGGCAGTTCTACCGCTCTGCCGATGGTCTGAAGTTATTGCCTCAAAAGGTGTTGAGCGATGTTGACGTCGAGTAACTGCGGCGCACTGTAGGCTCAGTTTGGAAAGTCTGATGGCCTGCATCTAAGCAAATTCCATCGAATTACAAGCACCTTGTGTGACATGGTGGTCGCACAGGTGTCTTCTATTTTCATTTAGATTCATTTGCTTATCTGGTCCCTATGTTGAAAGATACAGTTAGGAACATGATGTCCTATACTTTACAGCCACCCTGTAGTATCAGCCCTAAACAAACAAACTCAGTTGACCACCTCAAGTAACCTCCATTTGAAAAAAATCCAAAAGATGGGTGCCGCGCGACCCCTCGGAGCAGCCATACTCAGGCGCATTTTCCAAAACTCTTCCAGAGATCGAAGCAGTTGCAGGTTGAAGCCCTTACTCGTGAATCACATTCACCATACTAGCGTTAATTTAGCCCCACTTTCCTAAACATCTGGACAGCTCATTCGTAGCAGTGTGTTCAGAAAGAATGGTGATTTGGAGTCGACTTTTGTGAATGCGCGCAATATAAATCATCAGTCTCTCATCAAGTTGGGATATAAGTTAATGTTGGCTTTTCGAAGAGGCTCGATTCAAGGATTGTATTCGGTCTTGTAAACAGGGATAGTGAGATCGCGGAAAACGAATATGACAGTTAGTGTATATGACAACACTTTTGGTGATGTTTCCCGGACATAAAGGAGGAAGCCTTACGAAAAGGAAAAAGGTGCATTCATAGGGATCCATTCTATGCCCATTACACGCGAAACCGCCACGACTACCTCTGTGCTATGTTACGCTGTCAGGTCTTGTGCTTCCCTTTATTCATTTGCGATGAGGGCGAGGAACACGCTCATGCCCGTGAATTCAGCGCATCTAAAAACACCTCCATAGATCCATCCATTGAATCAATACAGATGCGAAATCAGTGTCCAAAAGCGGGTTAAGTCTAATGTGCTTTATTGCAAATGGCCCCTTCGACCCGGTATCCTAATCTTGTAGGTTTATCTAATGTTCTATCCTTTTCTTCCCCGAATTGGTTCTCTTGGATCCTTTCGTCTCCTTCTGATTCTTGGTGGCATTTCTTTTTTTCTTGTAATTTCCTTGGATCTCCACTCAGAGACAGCCGAAATGTGCGATTCAGAATACTAGCAGTGACCCCTGAGGGGTGTGCAGTGGAAACTGGTGAATATTGCTCCCAGCTGCATGATTGGAGAACGCTAATAAGTGCCTTTAGCTCCTGTCTGGAACGCTATGGGTTGGTAGGTTGATGTGAGGATAATGTTGGACAGGGGCGCCGCTCTCGCTAGCGTACTACGAGGATCAAACCTCGCATTACCTCGCATTGTTCCATCTGTGGTACTAGACATCAGTGACTTTTACATCGAAGGAGTCCTGCAGTTCGTCATACAGGTCGAATCGCGTTAAGGTGCCATCGCGCTTCTGAAAAGGGTAAAATACATCTCAAAGGCGCATCTCAAAAAAAGGATTATTTTCGCCGGATGCTTCCTCCTTCTATTTGTATCTGGTTGAATGTTGGAGTTGTCTACATACATGGAAATACGGATATCAATCCAGTGACAGAGGTGCATCATTTGTTATCGGTGTCATCAACTGCTATGGATCACTACTTGTCCAACGACTCCTGGTGAGTCGCATCTTGTATTCGGACTTCACTTCTTCTTAGCGACGAATGGCGACAAGCAACGGAAATGCGGGGTCTACTGGTTGGCAGGCGCTGTGTCCTTGTTTTATGCTTAGATTAGTTGGCGTGTGCATTCGCTCACAAGCTGGAAAGTGTCGTGAGGAGCCCTTGCGTTCAGAGAGCGAGAATTGCCGTTTCACTATTTTTAATGTGGGTTGTTTGATGGAGCATCAGTTCCGTTTTCACTTTTTCACTTCATCATTTATTGTTTCCCACAAGAGACTCCTTCGCATATCTTTTCGGGCTAAGTACGGAGGTATTCAGTGGTGGCCACTCACAGTACTCTCTTTTATGTCAAGTTCTTATGTTCAGGCTGTCCCTAAAAGTGCCCACCGAAATTCCAGCCACGTGGAGGCAAAATTCTTCCCTATTGTTGTGAGGGTACCAATGAATCATTGCGAATGACGTGGGTGTCAAAAAAAAAAATCAAATTTTGGGCCAGGCATGGCAAAAGATTGCACGAAGTTGCCCGTTTCGGCGGTTTGCTCTGATACTCTGCTCCTATCTTTCGAAAATGACGCAAAATCTATTCCAAGAAATATAATATATATGAAATACGCATACCATTCGCCTTTTTTTTAGGTCAAAGAAGTGTTGAAAGACAAAAAGTTCAAAGACAGCGACGAGGTGATTGAAGAGCTTCCCTCCGACGTAATTAGGGTAGGGTCTCCTTTTGTATTCAGCTGAATATCATAACCGGACAAAACAGTGATTTAGAGCTTGGTTCATTTCTACGCTGCTCGATATTTCTGTTTGTGGGTCTTTGGCGACAAGGAAATGTGGAGCAAGAATGGATGTACCCTTTTCCAAGTCTTGTTCGGTATGGACGGACAAGTAGCTTAATCTATTTTGAATCCCATCATTCCGATTTCCATAAGCATAAATGTATGTATTGTACTGTACTCGCGAGCGCGCTTCCGAAGGTATAATGTTGACAAAGACGGTATTTGATCTCATTGTTTTATATCTTTCGGTAATAGTATTAGGTCTATGCAGAATAAATGGCCAAAAGGGACTACTTTTTTCAAAACGCCATAACTTTGCTCAGACACAACTTTATTTGTCGAAATAAAAACCATTCGAATCTACACAACCTTGCCAACGATCTGGTAAAGAAAATATGCCATTATGATCAAATTCAGGATTGCGAAAATTAATGAAGTCAACGATGGCATTTTCAACATGCATCGTTTCGGCGAACTCCTTCTGACCCAGGTTTGCATCGAGAACCGGGAAAAAGTGGTAATTCGTCAGAGATAGGTCTGAGGAATAAGGGGTTGGGGGGGGGGTGAGGAAGAGTCTCGATCAGTTTCTGTCGGTTGACTTGCGAACTGTGGGCTTTTGCGTTGTTTTGCGCACCCAGTAAAAAAAATGATGCAGTTAGGCATCGAGCCTCTCCCTCACCCCCCTTATTCCCCATACCTATCCCTGACGGATTACCACTTTTTCCGGGTTCCCGATGCAAACCTGCGGCAGAAAAATTATGCACGGTAAAAATGCCATTCTTGACTTTATTGATTCTCGCAATCCAGAATTTGATCGTGATGGTATATTTTCCTTACCAGATCGTTGGCAAAATTCTGTAGATTCGAATGTTTTTATTTCGACAAATAAAGTTGTGTCTGAGCGAAGTTATGCCCAATTACGTTTCGGCTATTTATTCTGCATAGACCTAATAATATGCGCGTCAAGTTGACAACCTCCTGTTGCTCTAACCAGGTAAGGGTTTCAACTCTTCACGGAGTTTTGAATTGATACTTACAAGGGAAGGACCCCAGGTGGATCTGCAGGAGAGGGGTCGAGGGTTTGCTCCCCGCCAATGCGATTTTTTTTTGCATTTTGTGTTTCACTGTCAGTAAGTGCTTTTCTTCCACTTCTGGACGTTTCCTTGGACTGGTACCTATCACACCCATCATTTACTCTGCCACTTTATTTATAACTGCTAACATTACTCACAAGGGAAGGATACCAAGTCGAAGAGAATCCCGTACCACACGAATTAGGCGTTTTTGCGTGAAAAGATTATGATATTCGTGCACAGGGGGTCGAATTACCCCTCTGTGCAAATCTTCAGCCAAATTCAGTTTTTTGTCCAACTTCGGAAAATTGGGGGTGGCCAGGTTATAAAGTGGTAGATGTTAAACTTTCTTCTACAGAAAACCCTGCAACCTGAATAAGATAGCCTACACATACCTTTTACACTTGCCCATCGCACTAAATGTACGAAACAAGCGTCAATTAGGAGCATTTCCTAGACAAGGGTCAACGACTTCTCCTTTGTTCAATGGGTTGCCCCCCTATAGCCCGTGAATTTTTCCGAAATTTGGTGAAATTCTCGAGTTGGCTAAAAACTTGTCTTCTGGGGTAATTTGACTCCCTGAACACGAAAGTCTTTCTGGTTTTGCGCAAGAAGGTCTGGCTCGCGTGCTATGGGCTTCCAAACCTACCACAATAGTATTGTTTTTTTGAAAAAAAAAAACTTCCATAACTCCGCTCAGAGAGTCGTTTTGCAGATTTCGAATACAGATTCGAGATCAGCGTCCGAAAATACGTTGGATCATATGTATCCCATTCCGAATGGCCACTTCGACCTGTGGTCCTTCCCTTGTTAGATAAATTGATAGATACCGAATGCTGATTATAACTGTGAAAACCAAAATTGCCGAATGCCACTCTGAAGCGAGTTAGGATGGGTCAAAGTTCGATTGTGATGGTGAACCTAATTTTCGAGGCACTTTGTTATGAAATCTGCCGTTACTTAGCCAGTAACGGCAACTGTGGCATAATGGTGGTGTCTCGGATCTGTAAGCGCGAGGCCATGCGTTTGCCCCCCTAACTGGTGTGATTTTTTTTGAATTTTGTGTCATCGTCAGTAAGTGCATCTCTTTCACTTCTGAACGCTCCCTTGTACTGACGCCTATTCGCACCCAACGTTTACACTCCCATTTTAAATATCAACATTATTCAAATTTCGCAGTATTTTAACGAATCCCATTGCTATACACAGCATTAAAAAATCAAGTAAAACCGGCATCATGCCATATCAGTATCAACGTCGATTGACACTGATGAAACAGCAAAAAGTGTTATGGTTGTTTGAATGGTTCAGCTTCAACCAAGACTGTTAATCATTTTATTTCCGACTGACGTTTCGGCGTCGCCGCTTCTTCAGAGTCTGGAAGAGTGAAGTGTTCATGAAAACTATTTGTGTGGCAGTTCGTAAAAAGGGGGGACGATATCATAGAGAATTACTGACTGACCTTTGCGATTGGCGACCGTAGAGGTCCACCTGCCACCCCATAGTGGTAGAAGAGGGGTTAAATAGAGAGCAGAGCATAAGCAAAAATAAAGCAGGAGCGCATCTGTGCTCACAGAATGCGCGCCCGCTTCATTAGATACTGGTAGTACATAGGAGTATGTGTTTCATCTTAAGAGGTGTCAGTACAGGAAGACTTTTAGAAGTGAAAGAGAAGCACTTTGTGCAGATCAAACACAAATCAAAAATCCTAATCGGCGGGAAGCAAAGTTTTAATTACCTCCGAGAGATAAGGGACGTTACCACTGAGTCACGGTGGTGGCTGCGTGTTCACTCCTAACCGCGTTGATCACTGAGTGCCCGCGAAAAAGCCATCACAAGTTCTTTCTGACTCACTTCAGAATGGCATTTTGCAATTTCGGTTTTCACAGTTGTAGTCGGCATTCGGATCTCTATCGATCCATCTGGGTCTCAATTCAAGGTTTCATGGGTAGAAACCTTCCCTGGTAAGAGTGAGGAAAATTACTTTTTGGCTTCTGTGTAAAGTTTCACTAATCAAAGTGAAGCTAACTCGTTTGTGAGGGAAATGTCACCCGTATAGATGTCTACAAAGTAATTCTGAGAGAATGGTCACTTTCAAAGCGATTACAGGGTCGTCGAAAAGGGTGAATCAGAAGTACCCTGAAAGTGCTTGCACCTTCGAGTATTTCACTTGATTCACCATTTCTCTCAAGCGGCATTGAAAGATCTGTCTGACATACCTGATAGTATCAGGTTGTCCCAAAAGTCTTATAGGATCTTTTCGATCATCACTTTTTATTATTTTTTCTTCCAACAAACGACAATTTGGCAACAGCATATTCACCACTGTTATCGACAACACTCTGCCACCTCATAGGTAGATCGTTGATTCCCTCCTCCCAAAACTCTGGGTTCTGAAAGTTAGCGATCGCCCTGGCAAGCAAGTCATAATCAAGTATCGAGTAGTGAGTAAACTACTAGCTTTGCCTGGGTACTCTTTGCGATGTGGGAGCTGGCGCTGTCATGAATTTGGCTGATCGCGGACCTTTTCCGGCGCTTTTCTCGAACAGCGGCGGCCAGTTGCTGGAGCTGGTGGGGGTATACGGCAGCGGTGACTGTCTCGCCTTGTACCAGCACCTCGTGGATGAGCATTTCGTCTGAGTCTCAGAGGTAACACCTGAGCGTTATTTGTTTCTATGTCTGTCTCGCCGTTGCTGAAGCTGATGAACCAGCGGCGCGCTATTTCGTAGCTCACACATCCCTTGCCCAATGCAGCGTTGATGGAGTCGCAAGCTTCCGTCGCTTTGACGCCGCGAGACCACTCACAGTAGATGACACCGCGTGTTGGATGGGTATCGACTATGTAGCGGGCAATGTAGCTCTCTCCACGGAATCTGGTGGGTCAATATATTAGGTTGTCCCAAAAGTCTTGTCATATTTTTTTCGATCATCACTTTTTATTTTTCGACAAATAATAATTAGGCAACAAAGTATTGACCATTGTTATCGGCAACCCTCTGCCACTTTATAGGAAAATCGTTGATTCTCTTCTCCCAGAACTCTGGGTTCTGAGAGTCGAAGAAGTCAGCGATCGCCTTCGCAAGCAAGTCATAATCAACGAATTTTCTCTTGGCCAGGAAGGATTCGAGAGGATGGATAAGGTGATAGCCAGAAGGGGCAATGTCCGGAGAGTACGGTGGGTGGGGCAGCACATCCCAGCCGAGCTCCTATAACTTAGCCTGGGTACTTTTCGCGAAATGGGAGCAGGCGTCGTAATGAAGAAGGGTGACCGCGGACTTTTCCGGCACTTTTCTCGAACATCGACGGCGAGCTGCTGGAGCTGGTGGGTGCATACGGTAGCGGTGACTGTCTCGCCTTGTACCAGCACCTCGCGGAAAAGCATTCCTTCCTCGTCCCAGAACCAGCACAGTCCCAAGCGTGGTTTGTCTTTCATGTCAATCTCGCCGTTGCTGAAGCTGATGAACCAGCGGCGCACGGTCACGTAGCTCACACATCCCTTGCCCAATGCAACGCTGATGGAGTGGCAAGCTTCCGTCGTTTTGGTGCCGCAAGACCGCTCATAATAGATGACACCGCGAGCTGGGTGGGTATCGACAACGGGCATTGTAGCTCTCTTCACGGGAACTGGTGGGTCAATATGAATTTTCCTAGAAAGCTTAGGGAACGTTCTACCATATTCCTGAACCGCCTGGACCTGCCTCGAAGTGAACAAGAGTTACTGATTTTTTTTTGGGAAAAATATGACAAGACTTTTGGGACAATATACTCTTCTAGAAAGCTTAGAGAACGTTCTACCATATCCCTGAACTGCCTAGACCTGCCTCGAGGTAAACAAGAGTTATTGATTTTTTTTCTTGAAAAGAACCTACAAGACTTTTGGACACCCTAATATTATACAGGAAGTGCGTTTCATAACTATTGACCCTTGACAAAACGTATTGTTTCGAGTGTGTGGCTTCGAATTCTCCTAGACTGGATTCGCTCATGAACTACGCAGCCATCAGGGATATCAAGCTACCAATATATTGGGTTAAGGGAGTTATTACAAAATCGGCTAACATCGCTGTGAAGGATTGAGTTCTAGTAGAGTCACAAGTATGAAGGAAATGCTCGAATTCACCAATGGAGAGATAGAGCGCCACATCGCGATCATCTATCGGCGAACGGCGCGGCAATCGCAGTGGGGTGCATCCAATGACTTCGTTTTGTTTTTTAACTTTCTCATTTTATTCATGCTTTATCCCTTCTGCATCACATACATGGACTTTTAATTCTTTTTCTCTGTTATCAGAAGACGAGCAGTAGGTCCTTCTTTTCTTGCTTTGTTATGAGTTTCATCTCAGTTTTCACCGTGGACCCTTGATTTCCTTGATGAATGGCATCGACTGAGTAGAAACCAGAGAAATAGCGAAACCTGAAGGGGGGGGGGGGTCATATGGAGGTTCCCCTTTGAAAGGGAGCGTATTTTTTCAAATTTCCTTGACGCCACTCTTGACCCTGCTATTGAGTGAGCCAAGTGGTGATAGTTCTTGATGTTATCCTAGGTGTTTTCCTCAGCGGCTTATAAACCATTACTATAGATTGATACTGCATGAAACAAACAGGTATTCAGAATGTATTTACTCAAAGATCTTGATAAGGAGCATCACGGAATGGATGTGCAGGCTGAATGTTACCGACTGATGTGGGTTCGAGACTGTTTGCATGCACAGAGTCGTAGATGATCGCACAAGGTATGGAATAGAGTGAGGCATGGACGATGAAGAACAGCTACAAAAGAAAGTTTTAGTTGGAAATTAATAAACTCGCCTTATATGTGCCAACTCGGAAGTGGTCTATATCAATATATCATCCAAAATTGGCGCTTCGAATCTGCACATCCGCGCAGTTTGCTTTGATGTATTGAGCCGCCTAGAACACCATCGGGTTGCCCACCGTGCGTATGCCCGACTATTCAGTGTTCGAAATTTTCCACGCACGTCGTGTACCAAACTGGATTACCGGGTGAGTGAGGGAAAAGGTTGGTTTGAGCGAGTATAGATCAAACACATGGCCCCATGAATTATATGAACGAAAGTGACACATTTGCACAGAATTCGTCTTTCGCATTGATAGCAAAAGGACCGATTTGTAGACGTGCTAAAAAAGTCACTGGATAGCATATGGTACCGGATCAATGCTTTAAAGGTCATCGATGGGACATGATCGCTGCGAAAAGTGCTCAGCGTGCCATTAGCCCATGTCAAATGCCAAAAGGAGCACCAAAATGCGGTAATATCAGAATAGAAGAGTCTTCATAGTCAAGGAGAAGTTCAATGAGATGCAAAAACAGCGTACAAAAGAATCTGAACCATCGTCTTCAGTTTCCAGTGGAACTGGAAAACTTACCTCTTTACAAGACGCTTTCGCTTTATGTATTTGAGCTTACATTCGTCGGTAAAGGTCTTCGTGACCCTGTTCGGAGCACCGTTTTGTAAATCCGGAAAACGGATCCGAGATTAGCTTCCGAAAATACGTTTGCATATGAACCCCATTATAAACAGACCCTTCGACTCGGGTCCTTCCCTTGTAAGAAATGTGACGGTGAAGAAAAAAGAGAAAGAAATGACCAAAACACAAGAAATAGGACCGCCTTCTCACCGTTGATTCTCGACACGGAGGTTTCTGCAGCAACTCCTTGGCCACTATCACTGCAGTTAATTACTAGGAATCACGTCGCTAGGAACTGGACTCTGTCATCCAAAGGTGCCACCTGTTAACCGCAACGCCGTCTCTACAGCTTGGGAGCGCGCTTTCGACGAGAATTTGTCACATATATTAGGTTGGTGAAAAGTCCTGGGACACTGAGAACTTTTCTTTCAAATTTTAAAAACTTTATTTCTTCGTCATTTCAAATCACAAAGTAATCACCTTCTGCCTCGATAACACTTTGCCATTTTTTGGGCAGATCACGAATACCTTTTCTACAGAAGGAAGCTGGCTGTGAGTCGAAGAAGCGCGTCACCTCCGATTCAAGTTGAGCTTGATCATTAAATTCCTTATCTCTGAGATTTTGTTTGAGGGCCCTAAATAGGTGATAATCGGAAGGGGCAAGGTCGGGCGAATACGGAGGGTGAGGCAGTACTTCCCATCCAAGCTCCTCCAACTTCTCCCGAGACATTCTTGCAACATGAGGGCGTGCGTTGTCATGAAGAAAGTAAACTTTGTTTCGTCCTGGCCGCTTTTGTTGCATTGCCTCGCTCAACTTCTGCAGCTGATTAGACTAGATGCTTGCGGTTACTGTGGTACCACTTTCGAGAAATTCGTGACAAAGCATTCCTTGTGAGTCCCACCAACAGCACAGCATCACCTTTTCTTGATGGGTGTCTGTCTTCGATTGAGTCGGAGCCGCTTCTCCTTAGGGAAACCACTGGACTCTCCTGCTATGATTCGCGTAGAAGACCCAGGATTCATCCCCTGTAACGACCCCTCCCAGAAAGTCCTTAATCCGGAATCGACTGAGGAGAGACTGAGCGATGCTTAACCTCGATGACCGATCTGAATCGCTCAGTTCGTGGGACACCCAAGTCGAAATAAGTTCAGTGTTATCTACGATTGTGTGGCTATTGATCGGTAACGTCGATCGACCCACGGATCCTTTTTTCGAATTTTAACTTTTTTTTTGAAATTGGTGTCCCAGGACTTTTTTCACCAACCTAATAGGTTCCTTATAGGTTTCTTAGGCCCATAGTTCTATGTAAATTATCTCTTTCAGCGATTTCTATAACCAAGTTACCCCTACCACTGTTTAAGGGTGAAATTGCTCATAGATGACTAGTTTTCAGGTTGGAGAGAATTGTCAGGAGATCTCAGGTGTTTCAATAAAGGTGTATGTATCTGAACAGTTTCACCTACCCCAGCTGCGATGTAGCCCGCTGATGTGCCTCCGAGATGTCGATTGGCGAAGCCGAATGACAACCATACACATATCACGCTTAGTATCGCGAAAATAAACGAATAAACAAGTTCCTGAAAGGGGCTAATTTTTGCACATTGTGGAAGAATCGTAGAAGACAACCGTTCATAGCGGGTGTTGCCAAAATAGAAGTTATACTCAAAGTTTGGTTTCCGAATCGAAGGTGTCCTACAAGTAAATTTTGATGGTGGACGTGTATTTCGCGTTTTGTGTTGTGTCGATCACAACCGCGCGTGCCTATTATACGTGGCGGTAATACGTACAGCGTGCAGCGCGGTAGCGCGCAAAAGGAAATTATTGTTTAACAACAGTTGCGACTCCAATATATTTACTCAAAAGACTCAAAAGACCCCTCAAAGGTCTCGAAAGTCTTGAAAATATCTTTGCAATATTTCGGCGTTTAAAGCCTTCTTCGGGCCCTGCCAGAGACGAGTAATTTTGGAAATTTTGGAAATTTTCCTGTACCATTCGTCTCTGGCAGGGCCCGAAGAAGGCGTTAAACGCCGAATTATTGCAAAGATATTTTCAAGACTTTCGAGACTTTTGAGAGGTCTTTTGAGTCCTTTGAATAAATATTTTGGGTCGCAACTGTAAACAGTCGGAAACCATGAGACTCCGAAACAGCACAATATTAAAGAAAGTTGGTTGTTCAATTCAGTACACCCCGTTGTCCACTGTACTGTGGCAATACTATCCCTTCTAGGATGAAGTTGTGGTGCCCTGATGAAGGATTCTCGAGTGCGGGTGTAATGTATCAGCTTGAGGAATAAGTTCCCGCGGTTTTTTAACCCCGTTTTTCACATTGTTCACTTCATCTTTCGACAAAGCTTATATATTGTTTCAATAGGTTTTTCCGTTCTACAAAATGCTACTATCTGTTTTTCGATTCCTTCGATTGTCTAATATTTATGAGGTTTGGAAATGAAGTAAGCTGAAGGCAAACAATCGGCTCTCGCGTACCTCATCTTCCTCGTCTGCCATCGAGATCAAAAAATGTAGTATATGTTTTAATAGAGCTTTTTCAGCTCTACAGAATGGTGCTACTTATTATTCAAATCGCTCAACTTTTTGCTGTAGACTCACAGACTCACAAAGAAGTACTGACAAAAGTGTGCACTTTCGTTATCTTCTCTTCGTCGCTCACCATCGAGATCGAGGAGAGTGTCCAGGTATGCATTCGATAGAGCTCTTTTTGCTCTACAAGATGACACTCCTCTTCTGAATCTTTTCATATTTTAACATGTAATAAGTTTCCACCCTTTTCCAATTCAAATTGGGTAATGAAAATGAAATGTTTTTGCCAACTTCAAACTGTTCGATAGAGCTCTTTTCGCTCTACAAGACAGTGTTTACGGTTTTTGTTCGAATCAATGTTTGCCATTTTTTAAATCATTTAAAAGTCGACGAAATCGAGCCTTTCCAGTACCATGTGTCACCATGTGTCAAAAGTGCTCGATTTCGTCGACTTTTGAATGATCCAAAAAAATGGCAAAAATTCGAAGAAAAACCGTAGACACCATTTTGTAGAGTTAAAAGAGATCTATCGAAAAGTACGAAACAATGTGCAAAACATTTCATTTTCGTTACGCAATTTTGAATTGAGAAAAAGGTGTAAACTTATCCCTACATGCTGAAATATGGAAGGATTTAAAAGATGGGTGGTATCATATTGCAGAGCAAAAAGAGCTCTATTGAATGTATACCTGGATATTCTCTTCGATCTCGATGGTAGGCAAGGAAGAGAAGATAACGAAAGTGCACACCTTTGCGAGTAGTGCGTATGTGAATCTTAAAAACAGTAAAAGATTAAGCGATTTAAAAAAAGTACTACCATTCTGTGGAGCTGAAAAAGCTCTTTCGAAACATATACACATGCGTTTTTTGATCTCGATGGCAGACGAGGAAGATGAGGTGTGCGAGTGCCAACTCTTTGCCTTCAGCTTACTTCATTTCCAAACTTCATAAATATTAGGTATTAGGCATTGAAAAACAGATAGCAGCATTTTGTAGAGCGAAAAAGGCTCTATCGGAAACATATATAAGCTTTGTCGAAATATGTAGGGAACAATGTGAAAAACAGGGTAAAAAGACCGCGGAAACTTCTTCCTCTACCCAAAGTTAGTGGAGCAGGGATAGCTCGTGATTAAACCCATAATCCATCCTAGTAGCAGTTTTCAGCGACGGCAGCATCAATATGCTAAACGTGATGGTTGAGGAAGGGAGGAGGGTGGAGAAATTGAAAGACCAATTTGTTAGTGAATTGAAAATCCACCAATTTGTTGCTTTTGGCAATGATGGTAGAGGGGGCGTGGTCATTGTTGGTTCTGTCTTTCTCGTTCTCAAATGGAGAGGGTGGTCGTGAGACGCAAGAACTTTCCTCGATATTGTGCCTGTCCTACTCCGCTTCTTCTTCACTCTGTATCTTGTACCCTATCCACAACTTATAGACGGGGATGGAGGAGAGTAAATATTGGGGCTGCAGCTCGAGTATGTATAGCATTTGATTCATCAGAACATGAAAAGATAGTCAGAATGTGGGCTAACCGCTTCCAAATTTGATAAGTTGTCTTGGGGGTACCTTTTATCAGGCTATACAATATGTTCCCACCGTTTTTTATTCTCTGTGTTTTACAATGTTTCGTTCATTATTTGATAATTCATGAGTGCATACGATAGAGCATCTTGTGTCCTACAGAATGGTAACCATGCGTTTTTTGAGTTCCTGATTGTTCATTATTTATGATGCTTGAAAATGGAAATGAGGGGAAAAAATTCACTTTTTCGGCGTATCCTCCTCTTCGTCTACCTAGAGGTCAAAAATATGTGCATATGCGCCTTCGATAAAGCTTTCTTTCCTCTACAAGACGAAGCTATCTTTCTTTGATTGTCTGTCGTTTTTTTTTTTGTTTTAGTAGTTTTGAAATGGAATATTCTGTAGGCAAGAATCTGCACTTAAGGCACATCGATGTCCAAAAAAGCTTACTTTTTCCGCGTCAGGTCCAATCTAATAAGGGGAAAAGTACAACATTGATCAAGTCACAGCTATAATCGAGTGTTTCTTATCAGATGGAACTGTTTGGTGAGATCCCGATTTTTAGCGGGAAAGAGCAGGCTAAAAATGCAGGTTTTCACTGTGAGCCCTTTTTCTGAGCCTCAAAATATTAGAGTATGAAAAGATTAAAAAGCAAAAACAAACTCTTTTGTAGATAAGGAGATGCTCTAACGACATGTATGGGTATTCTTTTGATCTCGATAGTAGGCGAGGAAGAGGAGATAGCGAAGGTACACATTTTTGCTGAGCACTCCATTTCTAAGCCTCGAACACAACAAACAGTCCAGTAATTTTTATAAATGAGCAGGGCCGTTGAGCAAAAAGTTCTATTGAAACATATGCGTGTAAATTTCTTGACCTCGACGGTAGACGAGGAAGAAGAAATGCCGAAAGTGTAGATTTCATACCTGGGTATTCCAGTACTTAGAGCCTTAAAAAAATTGTTCCCGGTATTCTTTCGAGCCTCATTAAAAAATAAATGAAAGGATGTTCTGGCGTTGATAAATGCCTTCCCGGGATACGCCGCATATTCTAGTTCCATTCAGAATCGTGATGGCTGGTGAATGTGATGTGGCCTATACAATGACTTGCGGTGGCCAGCCGATGTACAATTCAGTGCTTTTATCCTCCCAGACGAGTCTGGTATCAATTTGCCAGACGAGTCTGGTATCAATTTGCCGACCCCGGAGGGATGGAAGGCTCTGTTAGCCTGGGCGGGCGTTGATGCGGGATTTGATCCCCGCACCATGAGTGTGGAGTGTGCGCCACTTGTCACTACACCACCTTCGCCCAATAAGCCTCATTAATATCAAACAATTGAAGGATTCAAAACAAATAGTACCGTTTTATAGAGTAGAAGAAGCTTATTAAGCTCTTCCATCACCTTCATGAACTTCATGAACTTCATCAACACTACAAATTGCGATTATTATTGCACAACCAGAAGAACGTTACAGGACTTGAGGACTGAGCCCGGCGGGGAAGGCTCTTCGTTTTTGATGATTCCATTTTATTCCCACACATCATTAGAAGAGAAGTCGTCACAAGGAGTAAAGCAATCACGAGTGATTGTGTGGTAATTTATCTCCTGAACATCTCTCTTCAAGAAAAGGGAAACTCACTACAATATTCCACGGCACTCGACTATTTGTTAAACTATCCATCATGGAATCCTGTATGCCCAGTGCAAAGAGTACTGTAGCTGCTATCGAGATCTAAATATGGTCATTTGCCAATTTTTTCAAACTGAGATGATTTAGATGTCAGAAGCTGAGCAAGCTGAACTTGGATCTGGCTCAGAATTTGGCTGCTAACTAGTGATGTTGAAGGATTTGTTTACGGAAATTCGCATCCTTCTTCTTCGTGGATATTTTTGTTGTATTTGTTTCACTATGAGCCACATGCAAAGTTTCACGCGAAATTCTTGAAATCCGGCAGAGATACATTCTCTAAGACCTGCGCTCACTGACGGTGGGTGAGACCGCGAGGACACGTGGTCACGAACACTCTTTTGAGGGCATTCGAAGGAGGTGAAGTTGGCATACTGTGGAGTATGAAAGCAGTAGTGTTAGGAAGTGTCAGTGTCACTAGCAGTAGAGAAAGAACGAAAAAGGGCGATGAACTTGAGAAATAGGAGCCCGGTAACCCCCTCTTTTCTGCATCCCCTGTTTCACTAGGCCACATCAGCCGGCCGCGAACTTCGTCCCATCCTCGCGGCATCTCCTCCGGTGGATTCATGGCAGCGCAACTCGTAGTGCCTTTTCAATGCGAATTTCGCTACATCTCATTTTTTCGAAGTGGAATGTTTGTTTCAAGAGAACACATACTCCCAGGCTTGCACCCTTCATGGTGCCTTTGAAGACACTGGAAGGGGGCTATTTTGGCTCAAATATGGATTTCGACGTCAAGTATTCATTTTATTTATTTTATTAGCTTTTTTCGAGCACCATTTTCTTACTCTTTAACGTCCTATGCATGAAATCTAATTCGCCCTATGCGACATCAAATGACAGTGGCCCGCCGTAAGCGAGCAGTTGGGGGTGGGGCGCTGAAATCGGAATAGCGTCTGAAAGCGTGATTTTTGCTACAGTTTATCGTTTCTGGGTTCAGTTGTTCGTTGTATTCTGAGATACCCTTTTATTCCTCGCCTCTCTTCTGGTTACTTTGAGGCTTTGAGGTTTCTTTTTTTTACTCGAACTCTCACTCCCGCGTATCGTCTTTCATACTGATTTCCCCAACTTCGTGCCACTGTGCACGTGACACCACTCGCTTGGTTCACAGTCCCTGTGGCCACGCCCGCAATACTCGCATGAACGGGTGGGGGTCAAGTGGTCGAAATTCCGCGAGACCGCCCGCGGCGAGCGGCGCGGCGAGTATGAGTCACTTGCAATTCCGCTCAAAACGCAATGGGCTGGTACCGCGAGGGACCTTTAAAGATAGGCAAACTCCCGGAGCTTCCAACTTGCAATCTCTAAAGGCCCCTCGCGGTACCAGCTCATGGCGTCTTGAGCGGAATTCCAAACGACTCGTACTGAGCGCCGCGAGTGCAACGCCGTGAGCGGAAATTCGACCACTTGACCCCCACCCCGCATGAACGGAACTTGGACATACAGTAGCGCTCGAAAGTCTTCGGCCAAAACTTTTTGTCATAACTTTTTTCTACTTGACCAAATTTAACAAAATTTTAATATGTGATGCCTGAACCCATGTCGACATTTCCTTCTACTTGAGTGCCGCTTGGCACTTTTCATGGTTTTTTACAAAAATTTACTACAAGACCACCCAAAAAAAGGAAAAGGCTCAGTCAAGAAAACCGGTTTTCTTCACAAAAGTAAAGCCAGCAGGCCTCAGAAATCCTCAATATTCTGTCGAAAAACCACGAATTTTGATGACAGCGGCACAGCGGGACGGCATAGGGATGGCACTCCAAAAACAAAAAATTGCATCTAACCGCGTAACTTACACCGTTGAGCGCCAAAATACTAGGTTTTTGCAGAATTTATTTCGAAAATGGACCGCATACCTTAAACTACTATGACTCAGTTTAAACATAAGTTTATGAAACCTAGTAAAAACCATCAGAATCTGCACTCTCTTGCCAACGAAAAAGCAATAATTCCAAGCCTTCTATCACGAGAATCAACGAAGTCAAGCAAGGCACACTCAACATTGTCTAAACTAGTAAATTGTATCTGACGCAAATGAGCATTGAGGGCTCGAAAAAAGTGATTGTCTGGGGGGGGGGGGGGAAGGTCGGAAGAATACGCTGGGTGAGGGAGAACTTCTGTACTCAAGTGGATCAATTTTTGCTGAGTGATTTGTGAGGTGTGTGGCCTTGCGTTGTCCTGCAACAGGATCGGCCCTCCTCTATTCACCACCGCCGGCCACAATTTTAGCAACTTTCTATACATTTGCTCCAGATCACAACAGTAAGACTCTGCTGTGACTGGCTGACCAGGTTGCAGGAAACTGTAATGGATTACACCTTTACAACACCGCCACACAGTAATCATAACCTTTTTAGGGTGAAGGTCGGGTTGAGGAAATGTTTCTGAAGAAGCATCCTTATCTGACCAGACTAATCCCCACCTCATGTTATCATAAAGAACCCATTTTTCATCTACAGTTATGTACGGTTTACAAATGGCTCATTTTTGTAGCGAACTAGGAGGTAGGAGCAGGTGTCGAAACGTGCCAGACGCTGCCCATCGGTCAGGTCATGAAGCACCCACTTCGACATCTTCTTCACCTTGCTGATTGTCAGCAAACGTCTGGCCACTGTAGAGTATTGTACGCCTGGGTCTTCTGCTAACGTACGAGCACTCGTCTCCCGATTTGCTTCGACGGCCCCTAAATCTTCTTCTTTTAAGCGATGACCTGCGGCCGCCACCCGACTTCTCCTCGAGATGAAAATCGCCAGAATCAAATTTTCTAAGCCAGAGCTCCATTGCCCGCTCGCGAAGACAATTCGTCCCAAAAATACTGCCTAGATTACGAGCTGCCTCCGCTGCGGGGTGTCTCAATTTAAACTCGTAAAGCATGATGACTCGACAGTCGCGTTGGTTCATGATTACACGCAGCCCTAGAAAAGGCCGCCTGGAAAACTCAGAGCGACGTTCATAAAAGTTTCTAATTGTAAGAGAAGAAAAAACTCACCAAATGGTGCCTGGCGTGTCTTGGCATGGAATAGTACAAGGGTAATAAATCTACTTATTTATACATACCTTGAAACCGAAATTAATTTTGCAGCAACCTCATAGTATATTTAGTATGCAGTGTCTCCAAGTACAATATACTAAAATATCTCTTAGATCGGTAAAAAGTTACAGTTGAAAAACCCAAGTGAGAAATCATTTGGCCGAATACTTTTGAGCGCTACTGTATCTCTGCCAGATTGTGATTTTTCGTTTGAAAGTTTGCATTTGGCTCGTAATTAACAAACATAACATAACTGTGTAGGAATAGGAAAAACTCAAATTTCCGTGGATGATTCTTTCGAGCTGTATGTGTTGCATATAATCTTGCGGAACGAACACCATATCGTTATTTTTCGACTTAACTAACCTTCTTCGTGTTGCATGAACAAGACTACCCTCCCTTCAGTAATATGGACATTTGTAAGAGGTTTTCAATGAAAGTTTCAATGGTTTTCAATGAAGTTTGAAAGTCATTAGAAAAAAAGAACTCACTAACATAGATGTGATTATGACAAACCACAACACGCCATTTTCTGATCCAGCTGTAGAACCAACACATATGGCAAGAATAATGGCATTTAGCTGCAATATATATGGATGCAGTCAGCTCATCGATAAACCAGGGAACACACGTAGGGAGTGTGCAAGGGCTCCCTAGTACAAACAACCTATGTATTAACCAGATGGGCCATCACACAATGCTGCGCGAATGACACAATAGCCCTCCGACGCTCCTTATAAGAACTTATGAACGCTATCAAGTTGGATCACCCACCATTCATGCCTCCGTCCACCCACGCAAAAAGCCTTACTGTCAGCGCTCCAGTATTAACAGGATACGCGAAACGTACTTGGCTAGTTTTTCCTTTCGACAGTGACTTCGCCACTCGAGGTTCCTCATCATCCCTTATCTGCTGCTATCACTTTCGGTCTTCATCCATTAGGGTCCTGTTACTCCCTATATCACCAGTAAAGGTCAATAAAAGTCATGGTCTCATCTCATTTTTGCTGCATGCTACGTATGAATTCCCTGGCAAACACAAACACACACAAAGCGAAATATGTATACAGGGTGGCCTCAAAGTATGGTCCGGACACTATCTATCATTCCAAGGACGGGCCGATCAAAACGAGTCAATGTTCTACCGATTCGGAAGACGATCAAGATGAGGAGTCGCCGTAAGATGAGGTCAGTTTGAACCAAAGTGCTTCAGATCTTCATATCTCGCGCAGCAGTGTCTTAATATTGTGAAATTCGAAGTAGGTATGTATGCGCAGCTACCGCTTCTTCCGAGGATAAACACTCAGCCTAGTCAAGAATAACACACCTTAAAAGGCAAGAAGCTTATCGGCAGTTCGTGCGAGCCGCCTCTCGGATGCGTGGTTTGACGATAAAGTCTTCGCTGTCAGGGCCACGCCGAACAGCCAGAACCAGCGGCAGCTGATTTCTTCGGCACAGAGGAATTCCATGAAACATCGGATAAAAGCCAGGAGCTTCTTTCCCACGTCAGTCATGGTGTGGGCCGAAATAGCATAAGCAAGCAAGACTCCTCCCGTTGTTGTTGATGAGAACATTGAAATTGATTCGGAAATCTACCAGAGTGTTATTTCAAGGGACCTCATGTCATGGACCGAAAAACACTTGCGGACGAAGTTTCATCCAGCAACAAGAGTGGGCTCCGAAGCATGGGGCGAAGGCAACGGTTTCATAATACCAACGTCATTTTCTTGGCTACCGGGACAAGTGGGTGTGCCCATCTAACTGTCGAGATTTCGATCCCATGGACTCTGTTCGGAGCTATCTGTACAGAAAGTCTCATTTTCTTCTAATCGCAGTTAAGAAAGCGCTTCGAAAGAATGGGAAAAGATTGTTGTCAACTACCCGTCATACACCGTGGAAGCGTTTACTGTGAGATCGCAGGCTTGCATTCGGGCTTACGCGACCTTTTTTGAACAATGCCTCGGACAAATGCTCCGCACTTATTGTATACTGTTCAAGGAGATTTCATTCGAACAACTCTTATTTTGTTTCATAAGCAAATGGGTGCCGGACCATACATTGTAGCCCACTCGTAGTAGGATATGGACTACCTAACATAGTGCATTCATTTTCAAGGGTTAAGCAGTGGGTTGAGAACGATTTTTGAAAGGTACGACCTCCGCTCCTTAAATAATCCCTCAACCGTTGCTTGTACCTGCTCTGCGCGGTGGTTGCTGCCGCATTTCATTCTTGTCTGTTAGCAATACATACTCGATGCTTGCCGATGTCAGTGATACAGGGCGAACCTATGAACTTTTTGATTCCATCAGAATTACTCGCGCTATTTACAGAGGAGTACAAAGAACTGCAACATGAGCTAGGATGTTTGGATTCCGCTCACGCCTTGAATGAGGGAAGGAGCCATATGCAGTGAAGAATCACGTCTATCTCTCCCTTCCCCATACACAAAAGTCTGAACCAAATTTTTATGAAAGAAAAAAAGCTCACCACTTGTAGGGGCTTGAATATGTGTGGTATCTTGAGAAACACATTGTCAGAATGTTCAATTTGCTCACGCAGGTTCGTGAAAGACATGGTAGATTTCTGCAGATACAGTTAGAGCTAATCATAAGATCAGAATTGTAGCGTTATTTTTCATCGGCAGAATTCATGATGATGTGGATGAGCGAATCGATGTACATGAGTGCGGATGACTCAGCATAGAGCATTTTGTAATGGGGCAGCCATTTAGCAGTGTCATACCTCGCAAATACAAAACACTTTTTTAACTTGCAGAGAAAGTTGAGTGATGCAGGTGAACTCGAGGAATCGAAGGCCTCCAAGAAGATTTTCCAAGAAGTTTAGTATTCCAGATTAATTGATAGGGTGAGAATGAATAAAAATGGCGCAGGGAAGAATAGTTTGGTAGGATCCAGGGTGGTGGGGAGACCATCAAGGAATAACCCATGTTTTTTGGTGTGATGTTTCCTGTAGTTACACCTGAGTATTACGCACCTCTTGAATAGAATGTGTGTTGAGCTAGGCACCCAACAGGTACGCTCGCAGCATGGCGGTGCAAAAAAGGAGCAGCCTTTATGGTTACCCAAGGAACTGGCGTTTCAAGAAGGTAGGAGTTAGTTGACTCATCTGATTACCACGAGGTATCTTAAAGCCAATTTTCCCGTGATGAAAAGTGAAATACATTACGAAGTATTGATCTCCCCAGAGATGACTGGCGTGCCCTAGGGCGCGGGTGTGTGTCTTGCCTGAAATATGCTTTACTAAGGTGCATAAGATGGCAAAGGACCTAATAATGATGTTTAAAATACTCTCTGGAGGTCGATGGTAGACTTAGGTGGCACTCTTACCCTTTGGCCATCCTCCACTCGTGGTGACAAGTTCAAACTCTATTTTCCTAGGTCCAGGTCTAATGTTAGAGCCAAGTTCTTTGTTGGACGCGCCGCCTCGGAATTTGGGAAATTTGCCAAGAACTGCCTACAGCTTGCCTAAGAGTCTAGTTCAGTTCAAAAAAGTATTGCAGAAGTATTTTGCATGAGGGTCGTTCCGGATTACTTCAGTTCGGACCTGACACAGGGGCAGAAATGAAAAGTAGGCTTCTCTATGCTGTTTGTTTTTTTTCCTGGTTCTTATTTAGTGTCATGTTGCTTTATTCAGCATCCTTGTTATAGTATCTTGTAGCTGTTTTTGATCCTCGGGCTATGTTGTTCGTTTGGTGTTTTTGTTCTTGACGTTCCATGTACCACATTGTACATGCAATAAATAAAATAAATAAAAAAATTGCCTTGGTAGCTAATTACATACGGTGTATCTAGCTCGCACCCACTGCTTTGCTTTCCAAGGGTCAAAAAACTGGAAAAAACCTGGCTTATTCCTATGTAAGTATTCAACACTGCATTCTAATGAAAGTGTGTGATACCATGGAAATTGCTGGGTCACGCACCTTCCCAAAATTCACTTCAGCTGCGACTTCACTATAGATCCCACTGTTTCTGCGTGCCTAGATAAGTACTGAAACCATTCAACTCATGTGTTTGTGCCTCTTACAGGGTTGAACCCACTGTATTTTGGCATCCCGAAACAGGACAAAGAATACTCGTTGGGTGTCAACAGACGTCAACCCATAAATTTCAAAGCGAACGTCAAACTTTTGTCACGGATTATTCCATGAGATGAAACCAGCGTTCAATCAAAGCGGTTTAAGGTCAAAAGTATACATATTTATGTGGCTGTGTGATGGGTGCTGATGCCTTTTTTAAACTGTTCTCCCCTGACTTGGATGCACATCAATCATAAAATGGATATGACCATCGCTGTCTGGAGTAGACACCGAACATAGTATATACTACCTGTCGACACATTGGTTGTGAGCGGAGGTGACACATTGGAGCTTTTTTATAATCTCTGGAGAATTTCCCGCCATACTGCTGGTTTTTCGATCAAAACAGTGTTCAAAAAGGCGATATCGGGAAGAACAATGATAGCAAGGTAGCGTCTAATCACAATAGGAAATTCTGATCGAAGCTGCCTCGAATTTGTGGGATTTTGAAAAAAGCTGAACACAGAAAAATTATGTCGTGATACCAGCTGCCCCAGGGATTAATGGAAAACACGGTGGTGCTTATGTGCTTGAGCGGAGCGACCACAAAAATTAGTATGCTAGCTTCTTAGCATTTCAAAAGTTCTTTTGTTTCTTGTAGCGTTTTCCAACCGGAATGTCTTTCGAAAATCGAAATGTAAAAGCTGTTACACCCTGCTATCTTATCAGGCCAGTATTTCACCTGCTGATTGGAAACTTCAGGCTGTAGAGGATGTGACGAATGACAAAATTGTTTTCATGGAACTGGTGGTAGATAGATTTAACAATTCGAAAATTCTGAGCAGTTAGAAAATGAAGTGAAGGTGAGGTTTGTTGTGAACGGGTAAAATGAATGTGCCAACGATCGATTGGGGTCGCTTATCGTGTTCAGTGTTATCTGCGGTCACTATTCGAGCAAACATCTGGGTACTCATAGTAAACAAGTGTAAAAGAATGTTCGATGGTAGATCTGGTAGGGTGTCAATCATGTTAGACCCTTGCTACACGTAACGAGATCATTTCATGTCATTATTGAGCCATGTACTATGCAGTTTTAACTGAAGGTTGATGTCTGCCCTGTGTTATTTTTACCCTTTAAGCATAATTTTTACCTTTGACTGATTGAATTGTATCATATCAGCGTTAAATATTTTTGAAGGAACATGGTAACAGACAACAAGAGACAGTCAAATTACTCATCCCAGCGCTAATTACAAGAAAAGGTGGTCGCCATGAGGGAAGGATGATGCTGCACCTTACCACGGCAAAATCCGAGCTTTCGTGACATTCGTTCACAACCTTGCTAACAACAAGGTCCCTTCACTCTCGATGCTTGAAGGTATTCATATTAAATGGTGCCTTTTCCGTTTTTTCCAGGCTCCCAACATCTTTCGTTTACAAGAACCAAAACGTGCCATTACTAGTGAAACCCCTCCGGAGGCGGATTCGAGGTAAGAACAATGACACTTTGGCTCATAGCAGCGTTGTCCAAGCAGCAATGTTCTGTGACTTCCATGAACCGAAGGGCCAATCCTTGGGAAGCTTCCCACGAATGAGCTACCACGGAACCTGGCTCCACTGTGAGCGGATTTTGATGCCATAGGTGCTCTGAAACCTGATTGCGCCGACCGAAGGCTCCGTATTTTGATGAAGGTGAAAGTAGTGAGTCTCAGCTTGCTCCTCGTTCTGAAAGAATATTTTGAGGATATTTTGTCACAGTACTTTTATCACTTTCGTTTCCCTGTGCTCTGTAGATTTGACGGATGTGAGCCTTGAGATAAATTACTTTTGTTACCCCCTGTATATAGCCTATACTGTACAAATACAATGGGATTGAACTATTGTTCGTGTAATAGAGAAGCTCTTTCCTCAGGCAACTATTCCAGGGCTTTTACAAACCCATCTTCTACAACTATGGTATGGGGTGGCAATTAGACCTACGCAGTCAACACACTCGAAGGTTAGTCATTAATTCTCTAAACATCGCTTATTATTTAACAACCCTCTCAACATTTTTTTTGGGCTGAAATGGCGCCTAAACGAATGTTTCCATGGTAGCTTCACTTTTCCAGACTCTGAAGAAGGCGACGACGCCGAAATGTCAGTCGGAAATAAAGTTGTTGCCAATGTTGGTTGTAAGCTAAACTTCCGAACAGCCAGTTAGCAGTGACGTTATCTGATTGACGGGAATGTTTTGCAAAATCCTTTTTCGAAACAAAGTATGTACATTATTTCACAGAGACCTTAATCAACTTGAATGATTTGCCATCTCCCAAAAATGCAGGCCGGAGCTAAACGAAGAGACTTGTGCGCGAGACCTAGAATTTTCCCTTTCGGGCGGTTAGTGAGGTTAACAACAAATCATTGAATGAGCGGTGTAATGTCTTGGCCACAGAGCAAGAACTGTCTCCCTACAATGTATGAGTTCCGATTGATCCTTTCAAAAGCCAGCAGGCACTGTCGCAGTGAAATTTCATTTTCCAAAAAAAATTTTCGTCGCTCGTGACAAGTTCTCCTCAGCTCACGCAGCCGCTGCCCGGGGGGATACTGATACTCATCGTAAACGAATTTCGAGAACTTCATAGTGATGAGCAGCAACGATTCCGCAGTCCTATATCACCTGTCAAGGTTCCCTATCAAAGCCATAGTAGCCAATGCTTTTGCAGAGTTGAGAATTAGTTTTTGGAAGGTTCCATCAAGCTGACTGGCGAATAGTCTACTTTGTCTTGTCTTTGACAATTTTCTCCATGTCAGACTTCAATTCTCTCGGGGGGTTCGTAAAATAAGTGTACTGTTACAGTCGTTGTTTACTGCATACTGCAACTATTGTCGCTGAAAAACTCTTTGCAGTGGTTCAGAGCAAAGTCAAGATGAACGAAGGAGAGAGAAACCGACATGCGAAGAATCATTTCTCATAGGAAAATTAATATGTTCAAATGATTAGAAGAGCAATGTTACAATTAAAGACATCAAAATCAGGAATCGATAATGAGTTAAGCACATTTTATTTGACGCAAATACCCGAATGGAGGGCAAATTTTGGGAATCACAGATCATCTAAAGAACCAGGCGACTGCTTAATAAACAGCACGGTCGAAGACTATCCTTAAATAGCCCTTTAAAAAGAAAATCAACAAATTGTACATTATCGTTTGTCATGCCTTCTGATGACCAATATGATTATCGAAATCACTGCTTCTTTAGAAATATAATCATAAGGACTCTCATAAGATTTTCTTATAATCTTGAGGGTTAGAAACCATTGTACTGGGTGATTCTGAGAAGATGCAATACAGAACACAAGTGTTGCACAATAATGTATGCGAATTGAGAAGATCGCCGTTTTCTAGAAGACCCATTGCTCTTTTTCTCAGAACAAAAGTTCGAGATGTTCCAAACCCTCGATCTTCAGAACATTACAAGGCGCGGTTTTTGAGTGCACACTATTTGGCTTCAGACTTGGAGTTTTGTATACGACAGCTACTTTGGAAAATGTCGCTAATATGGGCATAGGACAGTGGGGAGAATAACGATGAATTTAGGTCTGAAAATACATAAATTCGAAAGGGCGCTCGCTTTCGAAGACAAGCCCACCTAGGCAATTATTTGGGAAAAATGGTATTAGTCGATCGAGACCAGCACACAGAAGTAAGGAGGAGCTTCGATGGAAACTATGCTGACGTGCCTGCAGGTGATGGAAAAGACAAGAACGTCTACGGAGGGTAGGGTTCTCATGGACTGGCAGCAGTGCGCATCAGGTCTCTCATGGGTGCTGGCTTTATCCTTTCCGCAACGGTAACGAGTCACTATAAAAAGCTGCAATGAAGTGCGATCAAGGCTTAATTATGTACGCTATCACTGCAAAGGCTTTCAAAAGGAGAGACAAGAGCGTACGCCGATGGACTGCAAATTCGGCGATGCTCACCGCGCAATGCTTACATGAGTGTGTCGTTACCTCACCACGAAACCTGCGGAGTGGACCGTTCACATACGATACCGTAAGCGAATCAGTGAATGAGACAGGTGCAATCCTTGCTTGCTACGTCTGCAAACTGCTCATTGAAAAGAGCGCAATGCAAAAATTATTGTAATTAAGCTTCAATTTTTGTAATTTTGAGCCCAGATACATCGCAAACAGTTATCCGGGATTACTCATCGTTTTGTCTTGCCTTCTATAACGGCTTCCGTCTTCTATTGAATCCCCGTGGGAATATTTAGAGTTGGAGCATACACTGCTAAAAGAACGTTAGCAGGGAGGGTTGCAATATATGAAAGTTGGTTTTGACCACTCTAACAGTGTTCCCAGATTCGGCAACAGACGGACTCCCGGAAACTCCATTCTCGCACACGTAGTAGAAACCAGGTGGTGAAGCTGTAGGCCAGTATTTTACCCTCGTATGAAAGTCTGGTACTGATCACCGCTTATTTATGAGACCATTAGCATTATTTAAATTCGAAATATTAATATTCAAAGTTGTGAGAGTCCTTATTCCGCTATTTCTAAAGGAGACCTTATGTTACTGGCCATACTTAGTTCTATACAGTAAGATACGATCATGACGTCAAAATGAATAATGGTGAAGTAAATGAAAAGTACTAATTATACCAGAAACAACGATTTTTCCTTTATGATTCTTCTAATCACCATTTGGACGATTGCGCTCTGACATAGATGTTTGCTGCCGCGATACCAACAGCAACCGTGGCTACGAACGTGGAAGCAGAAACGAGGATCCCGAAACCTGCTATGGATAGGCAGAATTCTGATGGTAACCATGGTTCCGCAGTCAAGGCCAGCGCGTGTGGCAGATCTGCAAGAAGTTAATATGTACCCGAATGACTTCCTCTTCCATTCGTACTATACTCGCGTGCAATTCACTAAAACGCTCCGAATATAGAGTTCGTCACCGCTCTGTAAGTGCACGATAACAGAGACGTTACAGTTTTATTCTGTCGCAATCACATGGAACTTGCCACACATACCTTCCAACTGAAACCAGCTGCCACGGCACTTGTGGTGCTTCTCTGGGAGCCGTTAAAAAGGCGTTTCGCAGATATTCGTCAGTAATTCGATTACATGTACAACTGCTGGTGAAGGTAGTGGTAGAGCTATACCGGGCTGAGTATGGAAAAGTGATCGCAAGCCAAAATCCGAGAAAGGGGCGGGTCATGATAAGCTGTTGAACAGCTTTGTGCAAAACCCGCGGCGCTCCTGTTTGCAGCAATTCCGTTGAATGTGGTCTTTTTAGGCCTCAGTTTTCATTTGAATGACCCCTCACTTCAGGATTTCTCGTTAATCACATTACCCTTACCACTGTCTTTGAAGAGTGATTCAATGCTTGCCAAGAGGTGAGTGCTGCCGGTGTCATCATTGTGGAAGGGCAACATGGCGTTGTGTCATACCTCCACAGGCAAAAAGACTGGTCTGCGGTGAAAGCGATGAAACCCCCAGCTACACTGGACTTATATAAAGTGGGGTCCATCGAAGACAGTGGTAGGACTGGTTGAAGCCGAATATCAAAAGATCATTGAATACGAAAGTTCAGGTGCTTACTTGTACGAAAGTTGCGAAAAAACGTAATGACACGAAAAAAACTCGACATATGAGACTCATTTCCCAGTAGGTGGGCTCTGTTAGCGAACGGGCGAGCCATTTCACTAAAATTGGTAACTGTTGAAGGAGGCAGCTCTCATGAAGCCCGGGGGCACTCATTTTACTTCACCAGATACTTTTCCTAAGTCTTAGCTTTCATTTGGGTAACTCACTTTAGGAGTTCTTATTTGTCACATTCCCTGCCACTTCTTTAGAGCACAAAATTGGCGTGCCGGGTTCGGAGTACACCACGATGTGTACGAGTTAGAGGCTTCGATTTCTGAGCCTACGACCGTGTCTTAGCCTGATTTTAGACGTTTAAAGGAACCGTCCACGGAAAATGAGTTTTTGTGTTACCCATGTATTTATGTTGTATTTGCCTAATGTTGGCCTCATGCAAAATTCCACGCGAAAAAATGTGAACCTGGCTGAGATACAGCACCACAAAGTGCGGTCCCAGTGGGCGGGGCTTCCGTGTAAAAGCCTCGTACCGCGTCCGCCGTGGTCGGAGACGCATTGTAGGAACAGAAGGTTACGTAAACGGTCCTACTCTCCGTTCCCAACGGCAGCGGAAGACGGGACGAGGCTTTTACACGGAGGCCCCGCCCACTGGGACCGCACTTTGTGGTGCTGTATCTCAGCCAGATTCACATTTTTTCGCGTGAAATTTTGCATGAGGCCAACATTAAGCAAATACAACATAAATATATGGGTAACACAAAAACTCATTTTCCGTGGACGATTCCTTTAAGACTTTTACATAGCATTAACTAAGTGATTTTCTTAGCGGCTTCTGCGATATCAATCGTGATCCTGTAGTGGTACCGCGGCTATACGGTAGTTCACACCGCGGTTGTGCTCTCCACTGCTAATATTACACAAAAATAACTATAATGCCAGTCTACTGAGCGAAGAGATCCTACCTTGTGTTGCATCTGCATCGAGTACCGTGAGCGAATTCGCGTGTATCGTCAACGACTCTTTTTCAATGGTGGCAGCTCGACGTCGCCTTCTGACGAGCATGTCCGATGAGGAGCAGTCGGGAGGCTATAAATATTGTAGTTCCAAGGAAGTAAATATGAAGCTGACTATTTCAGCAGTCATGAAAAGCGAGAATGAACTGTAAGGAAACAAAGCTTGTTAGGAAACCTCGGTTTGAAAACAATCACCTGAATAAACACTAATTTATGGTATTTCGATTCTGTTTGTATACGCCATGGTAACCCCATAAAACACAGCGCGAGTTTGAGATCTTGTTACTTGGAAAATCGCTCGGCAGATATGTATTGATGCCTTTGCCTGAGTATTTTGGAGATGCAGCTTCCAGCGTTTTTCCGCTGTTGCATAGTTTGCGCATGCTGCATATAAGCTATGAGCTATTCTCGCATTGTCATATATAGCCACATAGTGAATCTAATCGAAGCGAAGGGATTTCTCGAACTCTGCGGACGGTGATCCATACTCTTCTCAAAACGAAATTGTCAGATGGAGGACCTCGATCTCCTATTTCCGCTTGACGGACGGTACTCGGAAGTAAGGGAAGGGTCAGCATCCGCGGGTCACCCATCAAGCATGATTGACTGGTCATCGAAGCTTAAAGTAAAAGCATGAAGTTTTCGGCGTTAATCAGCCCGTTTTGGGGTGCGCCAAGCATATCAGTTCCAGTCAAGATTGTGGCGGTAGGTGATTGCGGGACCAGGTGATGCATTCATTGGTTCATTTCTTGAGTGGTGTCATTTTTCAGACGGCAATTTTTTTCTACAAAATCATAAGCTTGCGCTGCATATTCGAAGTATATTCATCTGCTTTGGAAAATGATCAATTTCTGGACACCTAAAAGTGAGGTGGATTTTTGGGTTCTCTAAGCGCAGGTCCACTAGACAAAAACTGACCAAACTGGCCGTCTGTCAAAGCGCTATTCTCGAGAAATGATCAGTCGTGTGTCCTCAACCTCTTCTATAGTATCCGCCAAGTGCTTGAAGTTCGCGTCAACCTTCCCCAAGTTTTCTTTTTTATAACTATGCGACAATTTTTAACAGTGTCGTCAGAAGAAGACCATAAATTTTTTACACCAATCCGCTGAAATAGATGTGAAAAGTTGAGATGTGATGGGTAGAGACGGGAGGGTGTAGCCGTATGTCAGGATTTCGCATCACGATGTGTGACATGCAACGTGGTGTGTGGGAGCTATACGCGCCGCTTGAGCTGTCTTAGAGCGATTATACGGTAATGCCAGGGGTGCCATACACAGATTAGTAGTCGCTTTCGGACCTAGAAACATGATGCCTTTAGCTCGTCCGCATCCTTTCGCTTGCGACACAGAGGAGAAGAGTTAAAGGCACCTTGTTTTTGGGTCAAAAGCGGGTTTGAAATCCCGACATAAGGGTACACACCTGAGACGGGAACACATGAATGAATATTAGCAATCTACAGAAAAAATTGATTGTGAAACATTTTCAACTAAACCACCACTGCATGATCCCAAAATTCATGAGCGAGTTACGCTTAGTTCTCACGTGCTCCGTACACTTTGGCCAGCCCCTACAGTCGCATTTGAGTTGACTGTGACGCAAGGCATGGAATCCTTGAAGACAGTGCGAGAAAGAAAAATTGCAGAGAACAAAGTCATGGACATGATGAGAAGCCATGCTGTTAACGGCCCGGTCACCTTTGGAGACACTGATTTTCTGTGGTGCCTTTTAGAGCTACTTTCATACTACATGAAAGAATGGAACGAAGTGTAAAAAGAAACAGTAATATGATATTGGAGTCGTCGCAGGGGAGCAGAATCTCACTGATCACTGATCGCGATGGCAAAATAAAAATACGGATACGAAAAGCTGCTCACCGTAGTTGCAGTACAGTTTTGATCAAGTTTTGAGCAGACTTGAATGGAGCATTGGAAATCCACCGTGGATCTGAATGGAATATCTTCTTTCAACGTTTAGCCTTTTTCAAACAGCCTTCCGCTGAAGAGGCAGAATTGCGTATGGATGTGATATTTGCTCAGATGAGAGCATTAGACTTACAGAAATGTAGTTATAAAGTTTGTGCCAATTATAAATTTCTGGCATAAAATTTGCTGGTGGTGAATGGGGTCCCAGGTAACTGTCCTTGTGACATCGAGTTAAATTGCAGTCGAATCTCTTCCCGAGGAAATTACCGTTCTTTTAGTTGTTCTCGTTGTCAGGTGGAATTTATCCCCTGGAACGCGCGCTGCATTGGAATATGAATCTCGGTCTCATCGCTGGTTTAGACGTGCAAAATACCCTAACTACGATCGTGAACTCCGCCCATTCATCAACCCCGAAAAATTGTTGCCCAACCTCACTTATCCCGTAAACTCACTTGTCCGGGAATTTCATCATGAGTGCGTCGACTGTTGCTGTCAATCCGTCTGGTGCGTAATGTGGGGTGTTCAGAATGTAATGATCCAGTGAACATCTGAAAATGAATGACGGAGTCAATGCCACTGCAGTGATCGGATGGCCGAGGATAATTTCGGCATCACTTTGTTGCGCATTTCGAAGATTCTAAGTCGTTAGCCGCTTATTCTTCATAGGAAATCTGCCAATATTCCTACAGTTTAAAGACCAGAAGGGGGTAATTTTGGCTTACGGTAGAACAGACGTAGTGTGAACGAGTTTGAGTGGCCGCCATTGCACAAACACGCCAATTGGCATGGTGCCAAAAGAAGATGTTTCTATTATAAATTTGTTTTTTCCTTTACTTTTTACTTTGTTCTTTCTTATGTTGTCCTAGATGTCTTACATGAATGCTAATATATGTAGTTGGGAATGGCCACTCCACTGCGTTGGGAGTCAGGTGCTACAACTAACGTTGGCCCACGGCCCGTCTCCTACAGCGGACAACTCGGACTGGATGCGCTGATGCGAATGGGATGCGAATACACACCGCAGCGTCGCGCTTTTGAGTCCGGGTTTTTTCGCCTTATATCGCTTCTAACCTTGAGTGTTCGTTACGAAATGCTCATTTCTTTGCATCTTCCTCTCGTTTCGGACCCCCTTCCGGTTCCTTTAAATCCTCCTTTACTTCTGCGCTTTTGAATTTTGTCGACGTTGAGGCGTATTCTTCGAGCCGCAGGGAGGTGTTTATGGTGTACGACTCTACTTGATTGCAGTACTTCTGCATTTTTTGTATTTTCACCGTCCAGCGCTAAAATATTTGTGCACATGCAAAATGAGAGCACTTTTCGTTGTTAGCGAACCGAACCGATCCCACTTACGAGTTTGCATGGTTAACATGTTCGCATCCTCCAGCGTCCCTAGCATGCGAGCCAGACATTTCCACCGCACCGGCACGATATTCGTTTTCAACAGGCCCAATTGACCCTGGAGACAGGATACTATTGAAATTGAGATTTCGAGTCTACTTCGAAACAGTGTGGTGGACATGAGTACAAAGTCACTTTTTCACTAATACGAACGACCAGCTAACAGTAGATAAAATTCAACGGAGCACAGCAGGATGGACATCTTGGACGCGATCAGCACTTGGCAACACCATGCAACGGCAAAAATAGCGCATATTTTCAGAAATCGGCTACCGATCTCTTTTCGTTGAGTGTCCTGGAATATGGTAGTACTAATATTATAGTAGTCACCCAGTTTTTCGCACTTGGGTCAAAAACTCGTCTAGGCTAGAAACTTGTCTTCTAGGATAGTTCGATCCCACGAGCATGAATATCACATCTGCTTTGCAGGAAATTGCTTGGTTTCCGTGTTATGTCTGATTCAAACAGATCAGTCGTCAAATACACAAAAGTCTGAAAATAGGGTGTCTTGACAGACTAATGAATTTTGCATCTAGTGTGCATGTGTGGTCATCCATGAACATAAGAGGGCGAAAATTGAAGTTGCGAAAATTTTCCTCCGAAGAGGATCTAATCATGAACCATTTTCTGACACTCCTCAAATTATTTTTTCGAATGACACGGACTGTTTGTTTCATGTATCATCTTAAAATGATGGAAAGCGTTTTGGAAAAAACACTCAAGTCCCGATGGTTCCTCCTTGTAAGGGCCCGCAACCATCTCTTTGGGGTAGTTCCGGTCCGTGAGCGAGCGGTCCATCACGGGAGCATCCTCAGACAAATGATACAGAATTATTATGGAAAGTGTCGGATCAGCCTTCCTTGATCTTCAGCAGGCCCGGACCATCTACCGCGGCAGATAATATGGAACGCACTTCGAAAACGACAGATACCAGAGCACCTGATCTCCCTAATACAGGATATGTGCGATGGGGTTAAGGCTTCTTACTCACACTAGAGGCATGGTGAAAGGCCTCAAGGCCGGCAGAGAATGGCTTGCTACTTCACGTTGAGACGACCAAGTATCCTGTGTTCCGAGGACTGCACAGGGTCCACCGTGGACCGCTATGTGGAAAGCATCGGAAGGGTTCAAGACATTTGTGAAGCGTCGGGAAGCGATAGGCATCATCAGCATCGGAGGGCACAGTAGACCCAGCCGTGCAAGCTCGAATGAACAGGGCTTGGCTGAAATGGAGAGAATACAAAGGAATCCTCCGCGATCGACGGTGCTCCAGGATTCTAAAGGGCAAGATATACTGAGCGGTGATAAGTTCTGCAATGCTCTATGGCAGCGAGTGCTGGTCCATAATGAAGAGTCACGAAAGAAAGATACACTGCGCTGAAGTGAGGATGCCCAGATGGGCAGCGGCTGGACACGGCTCGACAGGATCAGGAATGACGACGTCAGACGGACATGCAGATGGATTCTGTCTAGCTGAAGTTGAGGGAGCAGTGGCTCAAATCATAGGGGCGCGTGCTGAGTTGGTCGACAGACCCTCTAATCAGAAAGGCCGTTTGACGTACCCGGCAAGCCACCGCGAAAAGTCTCAAAAAACGATGGCGTCATCAAAACCGACCTCGTAGCCGTGAAAGCCACAGCGAATGCCTTGAATAGAAGAAAGTGGCAACAATTGACAATAACGGTGGAGCTCACGACGGCATGCGACCAACGCTAGGGAGAAGGAAAAGGTAAGACAAAAAAAAGCTTCTCCGCCACGGCTAGGAATGACCTGATGGGATAGGCTTTCAAATTTTTGCTACAGTTAAGGCACCAGAAGCACCGGGGTCATTCGGTCATGAGGTTATTTTGCACGAAACCATCCCCTCTTGTAAATATCTTCGACAGAGTGTGAGTATTTTATGGAATATGAGCGAGTTGACCTGAGCAAGTCAGGAAAGTGTCGCTAAAAAAGAAAAGAGCTTACCCGTTTTCGTCGATAACCTGGTAACGTTGACCACCGCCATCCTCAACATAACATGAGTGGATGAGCATTGAATACAATTCTGGAAAATTCGCTTGAAAAGAAAATAGGGTACAATACGGATGCGTTACTCAAAGGCAGCATTAGGGGTAATTCGGACGAAAAGTAAATGATGTGGTGAATCTGAAAGTCGAGATGCCTAGTAACAGGACAGTGGAAAAAACGGATGGAAATGGCCAAAAGCCTGAGGAATAGGACCCCCTTCTCTCGTTGACCCTCAACGCGGACGACCTTTCCGTCAAGAGACGAATACTCCGAACGAAATTTCCATTGGCATGCTTCCAAGTAAACGATAGGGAATAATTGGGAATACGACAGAATTTTTTTCTGGAGTGAGCTTCAGGCTAAAACTGCAAAAGCGCGCTGCAATACCTTCGATTTCACCGCATAGGCCTATTCCTTGGCCGCTCTCATCGTTGCCAACCAAATATCACTTCGCTTGGAGGCGGGGTCGATCATCTAAAGGCGGCAGCTCCTATCCGTCGCGTCGTTTCTTCATCTCGGAAGCGCACTTTTTCACCGGAATTCCGCCACAGATAGCTTTCTTAGGCTCATAGTTTCCATGTGAGTAACTTCTTTCAGGGATTTCTCAACAACTACATTACCCCTAATGCTGTCTCTAAATAACGCAAATGAAAGTATTCCAGTTTCGCTTTTTTATTAGGTTTTTGAGAATGAGAGCAGAATTAAAATATCAGACAGCATTACTGCAGCAATTTCCGCATCTGAAAACGGTAGTCAAAAGTCAAAAATAAGTCGAGGGATTTTTCTTATTTTTGAACAGCCACTCAGAAAACGTCATGGGAGCCCACCAGGCTTACTAATTTCGAAACTCGAAATTGGAGAGCAATCCGTGTCCCTTTTCTGCTCTCGTTGCTCCTTCTCTAAATGGCTAATACACTTCTTTGAGGGGAGGGGAATCGAGTGTAGCGTAGAGGCACTGCCCAGAGTAAGGAGAAAGTGAGATCAGGGAGGACATGTTTTCCAACATTCCATTTGAGAATAGGCGATGTCTGGCGACACTCGCATGGAACAAGCGCAGTTTGTAGTCATATCATGCTCCCGCAGCACTGCAAGTAGCGCTGCCACGCATCCGCCGGGAGTATTGTCTTAAGGGCGGGACAACGTTATTCCCTCTTCTGTCCTGACTGCAACTACCCCATCGGCTAGTGTTTTTTCGCCGTTTTTTGTTCTTTTTCTACTTTGCACCGTTCACTATCACTACTTTCATATTCTTCATATTCTAAATTTTGCAGAACTTTGCCTATCTGACCTAGAAGCCGGCCTACCGCCTTTAGACGGAATGATCGTCCTCGTAGAAAATCTGATGGGAAGGGGTTCCATTTTTAGGGTTTCTGGTAATTTACTTCCATTTTTTCCTCACCATCGTATTGCTCAGTACCTCGGCATTCATATTCACTACTTCTTTTACCTTTTGTCCGAATTTTCCCTAATGCTGCCTTTAAAACAAAAAATAACACCGAAGATGAAGCACACGAGGCGGTAAGCGCTTGGGTACTTGTGCACTGTGAGCCACCACCACCTTAAAGCTAAAATTCGCAGGTTGTCTAGTTGGTTCTGCTTCCTTAAGTAGAGGTAATGTGACGGGTTTTGGAGGTTTTTTGAAGTTGATTCCTTCATAAAGTTATTCTTTCTCTTAATGTAGCCTACAGGTAATGTGCTCCGTCCATCTGCATCTCTAGATGTTCGATTGAAAAAGATTTTTCTTAAACTAGAGCTGTTCAGTAAAGCAGGATTGAGTCAGTCGTTTGCGTTGATCTATCCGTGAGCTAGCAAGCTGGGTAAAGTGAGAGTCATCGAGTAGGAGTAGTCCCTTCTACAGCTCATTGCATCGCACCTGACATCGTGCGGCTACCAGTACTACTTATTTCCTTTACTACTATTTCAAAGTGAATATACTTGTACCGGTGAAAGTTCAGTGAAATGAGTAAATTTGATGATTTTGTAACTTTAAAACGTGGCATGCTAAATGGAAACATGAATATGACGCACTCACTTGGCGCGGATGTGCTGCAGATCCACTCGTGTTTTACAAGCTCACCGACACGAACATTCTGAATCTCTTGGCCGTTTGCGCCCGTGATATGATAGGTACAGACAGGTGGTGGAGCTGTTCCATTCAGCTGTGACGAGGCCATCGTTCTGTAATATAAGCGGAATTCTATTCGTGTGGGAGGCGGCACGCAGTTTCGAGTTTAGTGTACGGTTAAAACAAGGTGTTTCGTGGGAGTCTCACAGTAGATGCGAACTCGGAGAAGGTTTTGGCACTTGGCTCCGGAATTTTAGGTGAGTTAGAAAGCCAGTCACTTGCTTTGGTAAAATACTGTGGGGAGTACATATATGGTGGTCTCCAGTTGACAAAGTTCGCTCGCAACGAAGCATGACTGCTAGTTATAACAGTCCTAACAAAGCTGAGGGTGTGAAGGCGACGAGCCCCGTTCCCTGCAACGCCCGCTCGATGTGGTCTCCCCGACTGTAATAAAACACCCTTTTTTCTGATGTCCTTGAAGGTTCGTTTTCGCTTTTTTCTTAACCATGAGTCACTTCGCCTCTGCGCTTTCAGTAGGGATCACGAAACGCTTACAAGTTTTCTATGAAATGTGTCTACAACTAAACCTATCGTCATCGCTGCCTCTCCGCTCGCATCTGCAGCAACTCCGGAAACCGACCTTGTTTCGACAGTGCAAATCAGTGTTGTAGTGATCCTAACTGAGCGACGTTAAGCGCTTCAAAGGCACACTTCGCGATAATCTGATGGGTCGATTTACCTCGCTGAAACATCAGATCCTTTGGTAAGTAGCAAGGCTGCACCTTTTTCGCGTCGCCCCGGTGCGTTATCACGGTCCTACACCTGCGCGAGCTCCCCGCGACGCCACCCACTTGAGCTTCCCTATTGGCCAAGTGAGCAAAATGGGTGGCCTCGCAGTGAGTTCGAGCAGGTGTAGGACCGTGATAGCGCACCGAGGTGACCCGAAAAAAGTGCAGCCAAACTAGTTACTCAAGGATCTACTGTTTTAAGAAGGTAAGCCGATCCATTACATTATCGCGAAACGTGCCTTTAGATTCCATAGGGGAAATGAGAAACCCGTGGTCGATGTATGGTGTTTATCCCTTCTGCTTCCACTCTACCCTGAAAAGGTCGTAGAGGAAGTTTTGGCTGTTTTTCGGAACCTTGCTTTCGGGAAATCATAACTCGGCTCAGACTGCAACTTTTCTCACGAAACGAGCAATATTCGTTCGTAAAACTCACAGCAACATTATGCATGTTTGCATATCCCATACCAAAGCTAATGGTTTATAATACTTCTCGCGAAATCGTGAAAAGTGCACTATAAACGATGAAGTTTTCTGAACACTCCAGTTTTGAAGGAGCTGTCCAGATATTTGGAGAAGTGTAGTTAGCAGCGCTTTATCTGACAAATATGACGGACGAGTAAGGGCCTCAGCCTACAACTTCTCCAATTTCGGGAAGAGTATCTGTGAAGGGTTTCTTTGCAATTCTAAGACCTTATGAGGTTCTAAGGGAAGCATATATTCATGAGAACCAACTTTTTGTCTATCTGAAGATTGTTCTTAGTAGATGCGCTTTGAATATGAATTTATCTTGTGAACACGTTAAGCGGTCAGAACATTCCTTACACCGCAATAGCGCATATATTTTCTATTTACTCAGCGACTCCGTTTTTTTTCTAAGATCAGGTCGCCCACTTGTCTATATCGCTCGAGTTGAGGCTGACTTCTATTCGGTGCCTACTGACCTGTGCAGTGTACATACATACTATGCGTTGGATCGATGTGACGCAGAGCTTGAATCGCTCTCTGAACGGGAAAGTTCCTTTTTCCACCTTTCTCCAACCGCCCCATAGTTAACGTGCATGTGCGTGCAGGTAACAATGTCAGCGTGAACCTGCACACAACAGCTGAATCAGCTGACAATGAGTTAGATTGCTGTTTATGGCTCTCACAATGGCCTAGGCATGCAAGGATTTGGAAATGCAGCTGATGAGCTGGTGATTCAAAGATACGCAAAAAAGCACTCAAAAACCTGTGTAATTATGCTTCCATTTTTGCATTAGATTCTACAAAATTTTTGAAAATTCCCAAGAAATAAGTGAATGCTCCTTAGGGTTCTCTTGTGTATGCGGCATCAATTTAGCAAAATCAACAGTGCTGATCTGTTACTAATATTGGCCTTCTGTGCAATACTATGCTATTTAATGACTAACCCCATTGGTTCGTTGAGGCTGACACGCAAAAAACGTGACTTTTACGCTGGGCGGTGCTTTCAGAGCATTGCTTTTGGGTGGGAATCGAAACGCGGCTACAAATGCATGGAGTATTAACTAAACTAACTAACCTGCAAAGAAGGGTGACCTACACAGCAATTGCCTGAGCGGAGTTCTACTTCTGATTCTTGTTGATTCTCTAGAACTTCCATTGTTTCTCGATCAGCTCCCATTTGTCAATTATTTTTTTAGTTCACTCACTATATCTGATATCAGCGAATTTAGGCTTGTCCGCAGGTGTATTAGCAATGAGGAGATTTTGAGCATACATGAACCACTCACATAGCATGTATATCAGTTCACTTGTTAATCGAAAGCTTTAACTCACCCTACGTCAAGCTGAGTACTGAGACTCCTGTTTGTTTCCGTGTAGGCACACTGAATACGGTAGGCGCGATCGAGTTTGGTGATAAATGAATCGTGGAACGAGATCACGGCAACGAATGATACCAGTAGAGTGGGTGGTGACAACTGCAATGCAGAACTATCAATGATATAGATGCAATTGGTCTAGATGAATCTCAGAGCCTTTGACTGAATTTGCATTTTACTCTTTCATACCTCATGTGGACGTTACTCTTTTTATTCACTCATAAACGTTGTGTAAAATACGCAGTTATTAGAACTGATTCTGTGAAATGGACGGTGAGCTCAGTTCTCACCTTCTAAAGTACGCAAACACTAGCCAGGGCAGGAATGCGAGAAGTTATCAAGGGTTGAAGAAAAATTTCGGATTTCTCAATAGGGTTTTTAGTCTGTGCAGGTCTTCTAGGGAAGGACCACGTCGCTACCTTTCACTTAGTTCCTCCTTTTTTATCGCTACCTTTCACTTAGTTCCTCCTTTTTTAAAGTTCAAGAATATCCCTATTACCTAACTGTTTGAATAATCTGTCAAAATGCAAACACAATTTCATCACGCTTCCAAGGCTTACAAAAGTATGAGATGATCTGCATGATCACCACCTATGACCCATGCAGATATTTCTTCATTCCGTCTTCGTCATTTCTCTCATGCCAATAACGATCATTTCGAATTTTAGGGCACATTACGAAATTCCGTGTTTGTTGGTCTCGTTATACCAGTGAAATTCATGTTGATGTCTTCTTACTTCCTTCTACGGTAAGGTTTTTGTCAAGCGGTCAATACTTTTGCCGGACCATGGCATTCAGTACTTTTTAGTAAGCAAATTTTCAAGTGTCGGTTCATCATTCTCATCCATTATGCCATTCTCTTGCAAGTATGTTGCCATTAAAAAAAGTTTGGAAACGCATAGATAGTTCAGATACGATACTTCCGAGCAAAACATGAAAACTATCCGACTTCACACTCCGCGAACTCACAACTGTAGGCCAGTTTAATTGTAAGTTTTTGGCCCCGCTGCTCGCTGCGATAATACTGCAGCTAACTCCTTCGAGATTGCATCACTAGTTCACCCTGCCTTGTCAGACTTTTCCAGCCGAAACCTCACGAAAATCTCCGAGGTCGAACCCTGCATCAGCCCAGCGGGATGTCAACCGAACGTCGTTGCGCCAAGGGCGTGGTGCATGAGCCGACCTAGGGAGGCTATTGGCGATACGAATGATCACCCGATAGAATTATTGCATAGGAAGATGCTCTTAATGTTGCCTAATGGTTCTCAATTCAAATGGCAGATTTACCATTGAATTTGGAAGGGGTCCGAAACAAGAGGAAGATGCAAAGAAATAAGCATTTGTAAGGAACACCGAAGGTCAGAAGCGTAATCGGTGAAAAAGCACGGATTCAAAAGCGCGAGGCTGCGATGTGTGTTCGCGTCTCATTTGCATCAACACACTGGCTTTCCGAGTTGTCCGCTGTAGGAGACAGGCCGCGGGCCAACGTTAGTTGTAGCACCTGACTCCCAGCGCAGTGGAGTGGCCATTCCCAACTACATTAGCATTTATGTAAGTACATCTAGAAACAGAATAAGAAAGAACAAAGGAAAAGTAAAACGAAAAAACAAGTTCATACTGGAAACATCTCCTCTTGGCACCATGCCAAGGCGTCAAATTGGCGAGTTTGTGCAATGGCGGCCACTTAAACTCGTCCGAACTACTTCTGTTCTACCGTAGGCCAAAATTGCCCCCTTCCGGTGTCTTTGAATAGGGTGCGGTAAGTCTGCATCCTATACCGTGTCGTTCTGGGACAGTATAAACTACAATATATCTGTTTCAGTCGTTGGAAACAATTCTTCACACATTTGCAATATCAGCCATTTATCTGCTTCTTATAAGTGGAAGTAATTAAAGCCACATTTGGTTTAAGATAGAAGCTAGAATTCGGTGAATCAAATCTGCTCATCCAACATGGACGGCAAATAGCAGGACTACCTGCACTAGACAAAATAAGGCCACTTCATGGGAGTACACTGGAAGTAGCATGTGGGCTGATCATCTCCAAGTCTGCTATGAAAGTCTTTTCAACTTTAACTCTCTAGAGTGCTCAACGTTTGAGTGCGGCAGCCGAAATATTAGTTATGGACGAACTCTCCGAGCATGGCCGAGTAGAATAGAAGAATGCAAAACCTTTTGTTTTTATCGCTGAAGTTTTCATTCACGGTAGGAGAGAGACCTCTGAAACTTATACGAAAAAATGAAAAGGCAACGTCGCCCGTCACTCTTTAGCCTACCATCTTACGAGTAGTTACGAGGGATTGATCGTTTTTTCGTGATCGAGTGATTACCAACAAAGACACGGATGGTCTACAGTCTCAACGAATTTTAAAGACATCTTACTCCTCTAAAAAATAAGGTTACCACCTTTTTCGTCCTTTGGAAAGTTCAACAAACATCGAAAACACAAGCGCATTTCTTCGAGAGGTTACGAATCAATGTATCCCCTTCTGTGATATGAATCCACTTCAACCACTTCAGCTTGCTCTCAAGAGTCTATGCATTCGCAATTGTGTTGCATGTGGATCTGGTCCGAGTGTAGCGCTTTTAATGCGTGGTCACTTTTGTCATTGTCGACCTCGTGTTGCGTCCCTTCAGTTGACTGGATGAGCGGCGATTTTGTTCACCGTCACTACACTGTTTCAATAATGACACGTCCCTTCGCGCACACTGCAATGGAAGCTCTATTAAAGCAATTTTCTGGAGTTTTTTCATACCACAGCTTTTCACATAGCCTCTGGAGCAGTGGCTTTCGTGAAAAAACATATTGCTGGCGGTTGCGTTCCGAAAACATTTTCGCCTTGAATAACTCAATAGAGCTTTCAGAAGTGTGCACTACGTAGGAGAAAACCACATTAAATACAGAGATTAAAATGAATAGTGAAGTACCGACGAAAATCAAAACGAAAATAACTCAAGCCCATAACCAGTAAAGCCGAATGGGAGTCTGTGATTCAGAAGTTTCTTCTGAAAAAGCTGACTGTTTCGATTTTAGTAGGAAAGAAAGTTGAAAAGTAGGACGCTCATAGTTCTAATTCACAAAGAAGGACATGTCTTGCCAAGGTCTTTTTCGCAAAGCGCACTTGGCTATAAAAGGCCAGAGGTCAAGTTAAGCTCATCATAATACCTCACTTTCGGTATTTATCTACACTCAGGTTGACTCTCTACTCTGAAACAACTGCTTGTACAAGAGTACGAGAGCCTCTTCCAAAATCGCCCTCATGCCTGAGTCAGTCGACTTGTGCGCTAGTGTAGCAAACAACTGGGGTCATTGTAAACAGTCAATGGTTCAGTGTTGTTTATAATGCCTCCGACGATTTCATTCTCACGTCGTCAACTGTTGGCTGGAAGGAACGTTTTCTTGCTATTCATGGTATGCCAGCAAGGTTCTTTCGTCAAGTTGATGTAGGTTTCGATATAAAGAAAACTCAAGGCTTCCACCAGCTCTTGCTCACTTCACCGTCGGTCCCCCTCTACCAGCTTCATTGTCGCCTTCGGATGGACAGCCCGCAAGGTTCGAAGGCTGGAACTCCCGCATCAAAATGATATGCCAATTTCCTATAGCCAGCGCACATCAGAAGTCGAGGATTCTTCGACAGGGGTGGATCACATTTGAATGGCGCAGGGTTGCAATCACAGGGGTCAGCAATGATTCCAAGCCAGGTGGAAGAGGAACGTGCCCTCAGCTGACTCGATTATACAAATAAGAAAAAAACATGACTAAAGTAGAGTGACCAACTCAAAAATTACAGTAGTAAAATACTTAGTAATACTATGCAATCGGCAATAGTCACTACCGTAGAAGTTATGTAGACGTTCAAGGGAGTGGGGGGTCGTACACGGGTCCTCGTTGAAAGGGGTGGGTGGTGGGGGGGGGCATTAGGATCATTCGGGTCGGTCATTCTCCTCGGAACCAGGGTAACCAGGGTGAGCCCTGCTTATAGCGCATTCCCACATGGTACCGTTCCACCACATAAAGCGTTTGGACGCCAGAACTGAAGCCCTACATCTGTAGTGTGCCGTTTTCAGAGTTCCATCTTGCTAGAAGGGGAGAGTGATGGTTGAAACGCGGGATCAGTAGGGTCGCTAGGTCACGCCTTGACTACTCCCATCCCTTTAACGTATTCTCTGTAGCGATTTTCTTTAGAGTTAAAAAAGCGCATAGGCGACTGTTCGAATGGCGACAGTGGGTGTGATTTCTGATTTCAACAAATGGTATCTTACGTGGGTATGGAAGGCCTTATTTTTTCTCAATTTGAAATTTCACTTCTGTTCGAGTACTATGTCACGGTAGCATGACCCATTCATGAATGCAGCAGAATAGACTTGCGTGGAGGATAGGATAGGATTTATAACACATAAACGAATTTTCGGGGTAACTTATGTCATAGGGCAAAAGGTCATAGGCTGTCGCAGGCCGAGACTGTCTAGTAAGTGACCACCTACTAGATAATACACTCCCCCTCTCCTCGGGAGTGATGACACCTGATCGGGCATCACAACTCTCGCCCATTTGTTGATAGAAGTTCGGGAAAATCAGATTAGTAAACCACTTAAAGGAATCGTGCAAAGAAAAATGAGTTTGTCTTTGTCACACATATATTTGTGTTGTATTTGCTAAGTAAGAGCTGCATGCAAGGTCTCTTGCGAAAAGTGGGAATCTGGCTAAGATACGGCTCCTCAAAGTGGTGTCCGAACAGGCGGGGTTGCAGACTACATACCTGCACCGTCATCCGCCGCTGTCGGAGACGCATAGTGGGAACAGAAGGTTACGTCAACAGTCCCACTCTATTCGTCTCCGACCACGGCGGACGACGAGGCGGACTTACTCAGACGCAGCGCCCCCTCGGCCACCACACTGAGGATCTGTATCTTACTGTTAGTCGGATTCTCACTTTTACGCGTGAAACTTTGCATGCGGCCCGTGACAGGCAAGTACAACATGATATATGGGTAACAGAGAAACTCATTTTTCGTGCACGATTCCTTCGAGGTGAGCGAAGTATTCCCAGTCACTTCGCTGATTTCATTCACCGGAATTTCAGTCTCAGAAAAATAGCAAGCACTCACTTTTCTGTCGCGTTTCATGTTGCATGCTCCAAGTGGTACCGTAAGCTCCACAGGATTGGTGTCCCTTCTCCGCCGTTCCTGCATCTTTTCCTTTGCGCAAACGCAAGGCTCGCATTTCACCGGGCAGTTCTCAGCTGTCAGTCCCTGTGGTCCAGGATAACTTGGAATCTCGCCAGCGAAGTCCTCCTTCGATTTTCGGTAAATCTTTAAAGTCGGAGTTATGGTAGATAGAATTTCTTCTCGACGCGATCCGCCAAAAGCGCCCACATAAGGCTGCCCGTGGTATTTGTGTGAGCTGACACCACCATAGCCTGACCACTTGGAACTGCTTGGTTCTCTGGCACTTCCAGCCTTGCCGCCCTGATAACTTTCCACAGGTTTTTCTCGATTGGACACCTGCAAATCGCTCTCCGTCAAAAAGCGACCGGCTTGCTCCGGTGAGGGAAGTATTTCTGCGCTGTCGAGGTAGTCCCCATCTGATTCGGACGAGTTATTCAGGCCAATCCCATTGTCTGAAAATGTACAATATAAAACGGTAGACTTCCGTGTGTTTTTCATTGTTTGCGATAACAATTTCTGCATGAGAAGAATCGAAACTGGTACAGGTTGCACTGGAAACGGAAATGTTTTACGTTTCAAGGCTGAAAAACAGCCAAGAATGTCGGTTGTGAGGTCAGCAACGCAACGGCGATGCAAGAAGTGGTTGCTTCCTCACGTTTCAGTTTTCGAGGTCCAAACTCGTCATCAAACTACTTCCCTCTCCTTTTCAAATTATTTGTTCAGAAAAAGGAAAATTCTCGCTACATTTCGTTCTGTACGCTATCTAACAGAGAAAAATGTGATGTCTGTGGGGCCCACCGTAACCCTAAATGGTGGAAGACATCTCTACATTATTACGTGAAGGGTTCCGCTCATAAAACAGTCCATGACTTCATATACATTAACCAGCTCAACCACTCTTGTTTTTCTTTTCCTTTTTCAGAGCTGCGCTATTCGCCAATCACTTTCCTCTCTTCAGGAGCCTTAGGGGCTTATCTTCAGGCATGGTATGGGCGTTGTACTGCTGCTGCCGCGGTGGAGCAAAAACATTGAAAATGCCAGAAGCCTCGAAATTGGAAACCTCTTCCTCAGCTGGTTCTCGTCACGGACGTTTTTCGCCCCTTCCGCATTACTAGAAGGTCGCTAGAGGGAGAGGAGGAAGGGGAGCGGAATGAAGCCAAGCTGTAGCCGCTTCTGACCCATCAGGACCACTCGGCAGTTCGTGTGGAGACCGCGGTGCTTAGAGCGACTCTTCCAATGCGCGGTGCCCCACGTTTTTCGATGTCGCCTCTTTTCGAGCCTTGCGCGTTCATTTACATAAACGAGGCCTTCCGTTTCCCGTGTGCCCAAATGATAAAGTCTCTAACGCCACCTGCGCTATGAGTGCTCAGAAGAGCCCCTTCAAGCATGCTGATTACAGGGTTCTTAATTCCGGAAATATACAAGGCGGTGAGGATCGCGTAAAATATAATTGTGCTTGCGGCAACTTCACCCGAATTTGATGGCTACTTTGACGGATTCTTTACACGAGCGAAGATTACGAAGAAACCTCAAATAAATGTCTAGGAAGCGTTTGATGGTGTTGACCTCACGTTAAGATATAAGGAAAAAGGAATAGTGGCTGTGCCTCACCTTCAAGTTTCTCATTTGGGTGAGAAGGTCGCCTAATAGTTTGCGATAAAAGTACATCTGAATTCAAACAGTAATTATTTGCTGATGTAGAGAGGGAATGGGGAACTCACCATCCGATGATGACGGGAAACCATTCACATACGCTTGCATACACTTCCGATTCGAATATTCACCCTTCACAAAAACTTTCCCGGCAAATGGACGACTCGTCGCGATTTTGACAATGATATGATCACGCTCACATAAGATCACTGGCACTCCTTGAAATAAACTGACTGATATGATTAGCTTATATCTCGGTAGAAAATATTCAGTAATACGGGTCGATATAATTATATACTATGCAATAGTGGCTCGATTAGCTGCAATTTCCGCTCCGTCTCTCCTACCGCCATCGTTTTTCGTTTTGGAGTAGGGGCTACAGGCGCATTCCGGGATTATTGTTGTATTACAGCTCCCGCCGTGGTCAGATAGTTCAACCCATAGCCACTGGGATGCACCTTTACCGAGGGGTGGATGTCGTGGATGTCAGTTCCTGGAGCGTGCAGAGTCAAAAAACAAACGCGACTCCACCAAGCACCGCAGGTCCGCTCACATCAGGCGTGATTGTTAAAAAGGCTATGACAACGGCATCAATGTGGCAAAAAGAGTCCTATGATTTGTGTGATAATATAAGATAATGAAAAGATGCCGTTGATAAAGGAGACGCTGACATGGAGAAAAAGGTGCTCAGAGCTACTTATGATACCATCCAAGGGGAACTACTAATCCGAGAGCTCGCTTCCACGCCGTAATCCCGTCCAAGGCCAGGTGTCAGGAAGCCCTATTTCTGCCATTTTCGGGGCTTCTTCCGGATTTTTCTTTGTCAGTGTTTTTCTTAGCACCCCCACATTCACAGTACAACGCTTTAACCCACTCGAGTGGTCCTGAAATGTGACTTTAAATAGACTGTTAGCGGTAAACCTGAGCAAAAGTAGAATTTTGAATAAAAATGCTGGTTAGTTTAACAGTGAGTAAGGATAAAATGAAACGATCAAGTCTGAATAATAGGGGCCTCTTCTTACCACTATGAAGGACCAGCTTTCCCGCCATCTGCTTCACTGAAGGGATGAGGCACAGGCCGGAAACAGCGGTGATGCTTCGCAGCGCTCCACGGCTACTTCATCGTCGGCATTCACCTAATTCAACAGGTACCTAACGCGAGCAGCCATAGAGAGCCTAGGGAACGGCTTTCAAAGCGCGTTTTTCTACGATCTCCTTCAAGTGTCGCTCCACCATTTGCAAAGAAGATGTATTTCCATTTCTAACTCCCCTCATTATCCCTAGTGATGGCACAAATAGGAAGGCACGGCCTTTTAGGACTGGATTCCTGCGACTTTCCGAAGTAGCTGGGTCTTTACAAATGGCAGAAGAATATGAAAAAAATATCATATTGGGTAGTTCTCTATTCTAGACGGCCTACCTATCACAGAATTATCGAAGCGTGATTCGTCCGTCCTCACCACACTTGGGATGGCGCCCTGGAAAATATGCGTAGAAACGATAGCTTTCAACAGTTGAGTGTCCTGGCAATATGTCGGATCTAATCAATTCCTGCCCAACGAATTTATAGTTCCTCTCTTTTTATGCTGAAAACATGGTTTGAGGAATAAGTTCCCGCGTTTTTTTTTGCTCTCTGTTTTTCACATTGATCCCTTCATATTTCGACAAAGCTTATATATGTTTTTGATAGAGCTTTTTCAGCTCTACAAAATTGCTATATATGTTTTTGATCGCTTGCTTTTTTGTGTTTCCAAGGTTAAGAAATGGAGCAATTTTAGGGAGAAAATCTGCACTTTTGGCGCATCGAGGTCCAAGAAAGCTGACTTTTCCCAAGATGAAATCAAACGAGGGAAAAAGACATCCGTGAGCAATCTACTGTTATAATTGAAGAGATTCTTTTACGAAAAGTGTTTGGTAAAATCTGCGAAAGAAGTGCGGGTGGGCTTTTACTTATAGTGAGTACCGCAGCTCTAAGCCACAGGAATATCAAACTGTAAAAGTAAATGTATTAAAAAGACTCGTGGTACACTTCGCAGAGCAAAAAAGCTCCATCGAATGCATACTTAAATATTCTTTTCGATCTCGATGGTAGGCGAAGAAGAGAAGATATCGAAAGTATGCACTTTTGCTGAGCGCTGCATTTGTGAGTTTTAAAACAGCAAAAAGTTAAGTGACTGGAATATTAAGTAGTACCATTCAAAAAGCTCTATCGAAAAGATATGCACGTCCACTTTTTGATGTCGATGGCAGACGAAGAAGATGAAGTGTCGGGAGTGCCAATTTTTGCCTTCAGCTTACTTCATTTCCGAACCTCATGAATATTAGGCAATCGAAAGAATCGAAGAACAGGTAATAGCATTTTGTAGAGCAAAACAAGCTTTATCGAAAACAATTATAAGCTTTGTCGAAAGATGAAAAACAATGTGAAAAACAGAGAGCAAAAAACCGCTGAAACTCATTCCTCAGCTATGCTCGAGTTTAAATACACTGGGCACTTTCAATAATGTGATACCCAGCCCTTCAGATTTTTATGGCATAGGGATTTTGGAGATTTCGACTTTTCTCGATCACTTCATCAGTGCCATGAGCCGGTGCATTTGACTTATGAAAACCAAAACCAGAATGACTGCTTGATCCGGCCTTTGGCCCCAGAGGATGCCGCAACAACCGCCTTGTCGAGGCGCTTCTTATTCTTAATAGATACAAGCTCAGAAACAATCTTCGGATATGCAAATTGGCTTTTCGAGAGTGAAGGATACCTAGCGGGGTTGGAGATAGACCTCTACTGAAAAAAAAACTCTCAACAGGCAGAAATGCAGAATAAAGAAGTGTTTCAGTACCCACTCATTGCTGTTAGTCGTTAGTTATACTGTCAGAAAAACTACCAATGAAAACATCACGAGGATGAACTCCGAACGATTTTCACATATCACATAGAGACTCAGCCTTATGGTCGGTTAGGGTTGACATTGCTGCAGAATTTTAAGTACTGAGGATAAACTAACATTTTGCCCTCTGCCCCTTATTTCTTTCGATGTTTTTTTATAAAAAGATAAAGAATGAAGTGCTAGCGTTTACCAGTCATTTCTTAGATGTGCAACGCCTTTCACCTCGTTTGTCCTTCTCGTTTGAATTGCTATATGATACTGCCTGTTTTGGCAAATAAGTGTTTTTTACCCTGCCAAAAGTTTCGCCCTTCCCGAAGGGTTGGAAGGTTTGATTGGCTTGGGTGGGCACTGATCTGAGATTAAATCCCTCCACTGATCTCGTGGGAGTGACCCACTACATCCACTGATTCTTTTCTAATGATGCCGTTAATTCAACTTTATTACTATAAAGTGATAGACCTGTCTTGCAGGGGTTTCTCGTTGGACACAGAATGTAATACATATTTACAAAAAAATCGCACAAAAAGCTATCAATTTCTTTGTCACCAGTACAGGAACCCATACAAGGCGCAATCCACGATAGTCTTCATCTGTCATTGCACTCAGTGAAGTTTGTGAGGATCTTTAGGAATCAAAAAGCGAAGGAAAAATCGAAAAAAAAAACCTTGAAAACCGTGAAAACCAGTTGCTAAAGGCGTGCTGAGTTATGGGCAGAAACTTTGGGGCTTGAACCGCACTCCATGCTTTTCGAGCATATGTGCTAATGCATCGATACCGAGACCCAGTTGAGGTGAAGGGGGTCTCGGTAGTTGAATGGATTAGCAGATATGTCCGGAAAGCACAGAGTCTGGGTTCGAGTCTCGTCCGATACCAAAGCTTTTGCCCATATTTCAGCATACTTGTAACCACTTTCGCATCGCGGGCTGCGGCGAGAATCAGCAGCTATCAAAAATCAGTTATCAAAAAGCAAGGCCTGCCTGACTTTCTAGTTGATCTATATAGTTAACACCACAGAAATGTGCATTTGTACAAGCTATTACCCTATCCATCACTTGACATTTTAGGTCGCGTCTCGCACACGGTGAGCGGAGCCTCATGTATACCATATAGAAAGGTGCCGTAAAGGCAATTCTCTTCGAGACCTTCTACTACTTTTTTGAATGAAGAATAGCGAAGCTTTTGCCAAGCCAGAGTAATTGTTATCATGCCTGATATTGTCATCCAAAATCCAGTTTCTATCGGTTCCATCCTATCAGGATAGACAACGCCTTCACACCACGATGGCGGAGATCAGTCATATTGAAATGATTAGGGCCATATATAGGGGTTGTGAGCGCGCTCACACTTATCCTAACGCTCTGGTGAAAATACACTCACTGATTTGCGAGAACGATATCTGCTTACGGATAAAGCCAAATAACCAAACTATCATAGAATGTGCCTTTAAAATGACGCTTTTGCTCCTTCCGTGGTATCTCTTTAGAAATTAAGAGCAGAAACGTCGTGATTTATGTAGTTCAAACAAACACTTCCGGGACAGATATATTTGCCCACAGTCTCATGCATCAAACGTGGTGCATGTTTACCGCGTGTCTGAGAGGATCGAGATACGGTAGCGAAAGTGGAATGTTGTCTAGTGTGCCCCGCTTTATTTATTTTTAATGGAAACTTGTAAAGAGTCAGGGAAGCCCTCAAAATCTCGCTGATTGCGGAATCAGGCGGTGATATGGATAACGGTCACAAACATGTAGATTCGATTGGGTCATTACCGGGTCATTTCCAATGGCGGTATTGAAAAAAATTGGCGGAGGTAATGTATTGTCGAAAGGCATCATTCCCCAGTATAAGCAGATCAAATCGTGGACCACTGTCCGCCCATACCATACAAGCTTACCCCATGGGTCGGTGGACGGAGCAGACTGGGATCAAGCACCACGTTGAAAAAATATTTAACGATATGATATCCCATCCTCTTTACGTTCTTCTATCCATATGCCACCTATTGGTGACCATAATAGGTCCATGCGACGATTCTGAATGGGACCTGTATGCATAGCGCATACCGGAAACCGATAGAACAACGCTTGATGCTTTTATGCACGTATTGCAAGCTCATTACTAGGTGCATATTGAAGCACCTTCTGCTGGGTATATGAGTTCTCCCTTGTCCTGAGTGAGCATATTCGCCGGTGCCCTTCAATAAACACTGCTACCGCAGGATGAGTGCCGAAATATGCTTTGCACTTGATGGTAATTCTCTCAGAACTCCTCACAGCAACATTTGACATCGGAAGTACATCCATAAGGGGTCTTTCGGAAATAAAGCATGTTCTTGCGTAGCCATGGTTGTGCAAGTGACTTAGCATTAATAATACTATTGAATTGAGGAATAAGTTCCCGCAGTTTTTTTTGTTCTCTGTTTTTCACATTGTTCCCTTCTGATTTCGAAAAAGCTTATATATGTTTTCGTAGAGTTTTTCTGCTCTACACAGCGTGCCTTTTGTTTTTCGATTCTTACGATGCCTAATACTCATGAGTTTTGGACATGAGGTAAGCGGAGGGCGAATTTTCGAGCTTTCCATACTTCATCTTCTTCGTCTGTCATCGAGATCAAAAAATTCATGCGCATGAGTTTTTGATAGAGCGTTCTCACCTCTACAAAATGATACTGCCTCTTATTCAAATCACTCAACTTTTTGCTGTTTTCAAGACATACAAATGCAGCACTCAGCAAAAGTGTGCACTTTCAAAACCATCTTTTCCTCGCCTACCATCGAGATCGGATCGAATATTTAAGTATGCATTCGATAGAGCTTTTTTGCTCTACAATGTGATGCCATTCTTCTTTTAAATCTTTTCACATTCTGGTATTACTGAGGCTTAGAAATCGTACACTCAGCTAAACCCACTCGCACATTTTTCGCCAAAAATCGAGATTCTACCAAACAGTTTTATTGTACAAAAAAACCTTCACTTATAACAGAAGATTGATAAGTAATTTCTTTTCCCCTCGTTTGATTTCATCTGACGTGGAAAAGGTCAGCTTTTCAGTAACTCGGTGGGCCATAAGTGCACACTTTCCCCGCAAATTACCCCATTTCTAAGCCTTAAAAATACTAAACAGTCAAGCGATTAGAAACGAATGGAGCATTTTTGTAGAGCTTAAAAAAAGCTCTTTTGAAAACATCTGCGTATAAATTTTTTGTTCTCGATGGCAGACGAGGAAGATGAAGTGTCAAGTGTGCGAATTTGAGCCTTCAGCTTACTTCATTTCCAAACCTCATAAAGTAGGCAATCGAGGGAATCGAAAAACACATAGTAGCGTTCTTCAGAGCAGAAAGAGCTTTATCGAAAACATATATAATCTTTGTCAAAAGTTGATGGAAACAAGGCGAAAACAGAGAACAAAAAAACCGCGGAAACTAATTCCTCAACCCAATAGAACTTTTACTGCTCCTGCATATGGAGTAGACATAACTCGTTCCTTTTAGGCGCCGAACCAAGGACAATTGGGTTTCGTTTAGAGAGGACATCTCATGAAAGATTTCTTGTCCTGTGTCACTTGAAGCGAGCTAACTGTCAGGATTGTGGTTCAAGTGTACTGGTTCTGTAGACAAAAAGTTGGACAAGCAGTTGTGTTGAAAGAAACTCCCATAGTAATAGTGATCTAGCAGAATTCAGTGGTTGACCAGCTATTGCGACGTTAAGCAAGGAAAATGAGTCTTTGCTCACCGTTCCCCCACAGCTCTATGGCGTGAAGTGGACCTGTCACGTTCTAGCTGCTGATCCTTCAGCATAAAGCCCTATGCATCGTCTGAGATTCATCCGAAAACGTACATGATGATTTACCAGCGATTCGCTGTACAATTTCTACATACATTACTTTTCTTAAAGATTCCGCGGTGCTTTTTCATGCTCTTTACTCGAACTGCTGTGCTACAACAAGATCCTTGATCGGCCAGACGAACACTTTGATTGCCCACTTAGTCGACTTGGTCGCCGCTCTCCCGTTCAAGGTTGCGGTATTCAATAAACCACGCCCGTGTAATAATTACCAGGGAATATCCCCGCCTGCTTCAGAATGAATCCACAGCATGCGCAAATCTTATCCAGATTGTTGCCTCCAATCGAAAGCTCATCCACCATGAAGGGGCAGAAATCTCAAGGCATAATAAAAATGAAGGTTTTCAACAAAGTGTGATGGCCGCTTCCATTTCCATTCATTACAGCAATAAACCCTCGTTTATCTATGCTACCTGAATAGCGCTACAGCCCGCTACGGTATTAGCAAATCCTACTGAAAACTGTTTCTCTAGGAGTTTCCTCTACCATTAGGGCCTTAGGGATCAATCGCTGAATTTGGATTGGCTCTCATCGAGGAGATGGGATGTACTGCTTCTCATCGACGCCGGGATTTCAGAGCTGATGGGAAAATGCTCATTCTCTAAGCGAGTTTTTGAACCCGTGTATATCCTCTAGCGAAATTTGAACCCGGGTTTACCCTCTGACGGGATTTGAACCCGCACTTTCTGCTCTGCGGGCATATGAAATAATCCGTTAAACAACCGAGACCTCTTACTCAGCTTGTGCTTGTAGTATATTTGGGGTGTTTTGAGTAAACTGCATACTTGTTCGAAGATCACATTGAAAGTAACTGACGCATTATTCGCCAAAAAACATTTTCCAGTTTTGGGCGGTCACGTCTGAATCACTATTGGTCATAAGAGAGTAGTGAATTTGAATATTATTTTTTTTTCAAATCTTGAATAACAATAACACATTAACTTGTACTTTATAAGAATTGTATGGTCAACGAAGTACGAAGAAAGCATCACTAGCGAAACTGATAGGAGAAGGTGGGAGGTAAAGTGTAGGGGTATGAGATGCCATCATCGAACACTCACTGGCTTGACACTTTCTTTTACGAAAATTCGGTTTTGAGGCTTTGGAAGCCCAGTTTCCAAAGAAACACATTTGGTTACCGGAGCTTTTCAAAGTGAAAAAACTGATCAGATACTGCTAAGACACAGCTATCTGAGAGGAATGCATGTAAAGGTTCACATCAAAAGCGATTTTGCAATGTACTGCTTGGTTTGTGAGATGAACAGTCTTAACCTATACAGCTCACAAATTCTCATATTCCACAGATTCTCGTCACCACAGGCATGCAGGCATTGATAGAAAGCGGTAAAAATCACAACGTGGCTTCTGGCAACCATAGCTCAGTAGCAGCTACGTTGCGATTTCATGCCTACTTGATAGCCCTTTAATTCTTTCAGCTAATCAAGCACCTCGTCATCCAGAGGTCTTGATGTAAAAGTGGAAATTAAGGAAGTGTAAATTAGACGACACTCCAAAGTTTCATTCACAGGTGGGAAGCAGCGAGTCAATCCCCAAAAATTTAAGACTTATAAGCCCCATGCGTTGCTGGTCTGAGTTTCAATAGTTCAGATATGGACTTGGAAGCTTTGGCTGGAGATCTCGATTTCTCTTAACCGCTTCACCAGTGTTATGAACTACGACGCAGTTGACTTTTGAAAAGTGAGTATCATAGACGCACAGCTTGTTCGAAGCAAGGTGAATTCTGTGCATCGCAAGGTCACCCTGGATGGCGCCAGATTAATGGTGCCCCAAACGGTTTTCAGAAAATCTACAGGGGGTGCCAAAAAAAAGTAACTTTGTCTCCTCCATTTCACCCCACTTTAGTCGAATTACGGCAAATTCTGTTGAGGTATTCACATCCCCAGATTCAAGAGCAGACCTCACTCTATCACTATACTCCGTGGCAGCCTTCTGCACGAGCAGGAACGGGAGCGAAAAAAAAGTGAACAAGAAGGGTCACCTCAACTGGGCAAAATCCGAAATTTCGTCGCCCTCGTTCACAACCTTACTGAAGTCCGTTCACTCTGGGTGCCTAAGGGGATTCATACTGGGTGGTGTTCTTTACCATTCCGTTTTTTCCGGGCTCCCAGCGCCCTTCTTTTCCAGAAGCCAAAACGTGCTTGTACCACTGAAACCCCCTCCGGAGGCGGATTTGGGCATGAAAATGATACTTCGGATTATAGCAGCCTTGTCCAAGCTGCAGGGGCTCTGTGACTTCCATGAACCGAAGGGCCAATCCTTAGGAAGCTTCCCACAAAAGACCTACCATGGGACACGGCTCCACTGTTTTAAGGGGACCTTGATACCGTGGGTGCTCTGAAGCCCGACTGCGCCGCTTGAAGGTTCCATGATTTTATGAAAATGAAAGTAGTAAGTCTCAGCTTGTTTCTGCTTTTAGAGGAGCATTTCGGGAATATTTTGCCCCAATACTTTCATTTCTTTCGTTTCCCTATGTTTTGTATAATTGGGAGATGTGAGCCGTGGGCAAAATTACTTTTTTTTGGCACCCCCTGTATACCACCGGGTATAAGTCTACCAAAAGCTATTTTTTCACGAGAGTTGTTTGATTAACGAATACATTTGTCGAAGAGGCAAAGATTATAATTCTACTAAAAATGTCTTCTAGGAACTGTCGGATCGGAAAATATAAGGCACGATGAAAGATGATCAGACTGGTAAGGATACTGTGAGGCTGATGAGGGAAAAGTTAGTCGAACGAAACCGCAGTGAAAGGTCGAACTGAGAGAAGATCAGGGAATAGAACGAATAAGCGGTGAAAGTAATTTTTTTGCAGGCGTATCCGCAAGCTATTCTCCATTTTTCGGACCAATGTGGTACTGTTGGTAAATTTGAAAGAAAACGCACCAAAGCATATAGTAATGCCAATAATCTCATTATATGACAGCTATGATCACAGGAGGCGATTCGTAGACAAAACGACATCCCTATTGTCGGCATGGCGTCATAGTACAAACAGCAGGAGAGATCCGTTGTCAGTGGGGGTGAGACAGTGTGGGTGGAGCTACTCGTCTCAGCCCCGCCTCCATTTGGAAACGCCGTGCAATAATTACGCTGCACGCGTGCATTGTTCTACATGGTAAAGATGTTTAATGACCCGCGTACATACAGGCCCACAATTATCCGAACTGATGCTGTGCACTGTGTTCGGTGAGTGTTAAGACACCTAGGAGTCGACGATATTGATCTGTCCTGAATTCCCGAGCTACTTCCACGTGTACGTATAGGGTCAATTTTCATTCGCCTTATGAACATTGGGGTTAAACCAGTGTGGAGTGATTCGGGCTATTTTTGATGATACTAGAAAAAATCCGATCGTTACCACATTACAGGAACAGGTGGGATTGTTTAAGGGCATTGAAAAGCACATCTAACCCCCATGAAAGCTTGTGAATGAAAAATCCAAAGTGTCAGCGCTGATCAACGCCTTTTGGGATGCGCCACAATCATAGTTCCTTTCAGAATGGTAGCATCTCGCTACTGCGATTTGGCCTATGCAGTGACTTTCAGGACCAGCAGGTACTATTTCTATAATCGGAAACGGCTCTGGTACCAGGTTGCCACTTTGGAGGGGTGAATTCTTAGTTAAACTTGAGAGGAAGTGGGGACATATTCCGGAATTTGATTCCCTCGTCATGCTAGCAAGGGCACACCACTTGTCACTACATCACCATCCTGACCACCCCTTGGAATATGAATAAGAAACAGACTTTGCAATCAATTCCGGTGTTGAATTCTCATTTACCCTCACAAGAAGAGACAATGGTAGCTATTGGAGAGCCTTGTGCAGCAATCCTGATATCATACTAGAGCTTCATAATAAAATAAACATAATAATGTTAAACATATGACATAATAATCTGATAACATGATATGAAAATCATTTCATAGTACTATTATAAAACAATAGTCATATCATAATACTATAATAACCATAAAAATACTCGTTAATACTGACCTTCAGTGTTTGAAACTCCTGCGACACACCTCTATGACTGAACCGTTCACTCTTCAATTATTGCATCGGTAAGGTTGAGGTGACATAGGGATGGGGGGACCAGCACAGCACATTTCTCACTGTTCGTAGTGCTTCTGAATTGTTTTGGTCACTGAGGCTTTAGTTGTTTCGGGTACCCTTGAGGTAACGATGGTTAGGAATAGCTCGTTAACTATCGAAAGGGTCTCAGGTTCATGAAATCTCGCAATTTCCCAAACTCAGATAAGGGATAAAAGGATAAACTTTTTGGTGTTAGTTAATCCCTTCTGCAGTGCACGCCGCACATTCTACTAGTTCCATTCAGAATCGTTGTGAATGCGACTCTGCTTATACAATGTCTTGCGTGGGCCAGCTGACGTACAAGTCAGTACTACACCACCTCCGCCCCAAAACTTAGATGCTCGGGAAATTTCTTAGAACTTATTAGGTTGGCAACTAAGTAATTGCGGATTTTTGAATACTGCTTTTTCCCTCAATACTGCTTTCCACAAAATTTCTTCTGTACATATATGTAGTACAAGTCCACACCCATCTATAGGTATTGCTGTCTTCCATCTCCCGGATAACCCTTTTCGGCAAAATAAAAATATCAAAAGTCACCTCATTTTCAATTCCAATTTTTTTTTCTTTGAATGGCGTTAGACAGGGAAAGGGAAAGGTGATAATCCGATGGAGAAAGATCAGAACTATAAGGCAGCACTTTTATGCAAGCTCGAGAATTTTTTGAAAAAAAAAATTTAAAAATTTTTTACCACTATTGAACAAATGACTCGCCAAAAAATTCTCGAGCTTGGATAAAAATTGCTGCCCCATCCACCTTAAAGCCCTGATCTTGCTCCATCGGATTATCACCTTTTCCTTTCCCTGTTCGACGCCATTCAAAGAAAAATATTTTATAGTTTTTGTATTGAAAATGAGGTTGACCGTTGATATGTTTATTTTGCCGAAAAGGGCTATCCGGGAGATGGAAGACAATAATACCTATAGATGCGTGTGGAATTATACTACATGTGTACATACAGAAGAGATTGCTGGAAAGCAGTTTGGAGGGAAAAAGCAGTATTTAAAAATCCGCAATTACTTAGTTGCCAACTTAATATATTCTCTTAGCCCAAAATGTACCTCACTGCTTTGGTGTAGCGCGATGACATCCACAAGTCCCTAAAAAAAACTGTGAATGACATAGCGGACACCAGTCGGCCACGTCCTCAAATTGACTGGGACTATGATTGAAGGGTGTAGAATTATGTAAAGATGTATTGTTGCTTTGTAACTCTCAGTTGTTACAAGCGTGCTTAGTTAAAGGCACCGTTACAGGTAGCGAAGGAAATCAGAAATGCCGAGATGTGTTTCCTGTGAATAAAATAGCGAGTTTCAAAAAGGTGACGCCGGTGAAGCTCACATTGAAATAAGGAGCTCTGGGATGTTTTTTTGCGGCGTCGTTTCGTACGGCTTCTAATTAACCCGTTCAGTGTTGCAGACGGTACTATACAGGTCATAGGGAGAAGTTCTATTCTTCGGATTATTGACCGTTTGACTCTGTTCTTCTCTATTGCTGTACTACTTACCATTACTTCTCTTTTGCTGTACTTTCCCATTGCAGAACCGTCCAAACTACGGTGCGTTTCGCAGAAACAACCTTCCACCTCGGACGAAACACAGGCCCACACATCATGCCTTTCTAGCACATGTACCAACCCATTACACTACCAAGGCACCATGCACATTTCATAACTGTTTACCATAACACATTAGCAGCCAAACGTACATATTACGTGCTGGCGCTTGCCATCATGGTTCGGATGCAACTCGCAGCTTTATTTTGCCCAAATGGTGCATCAGTCACTAGGCAGGCAGTGCCAAGAGGCTCTTCTCATCTTATACTGGCCTATTTCCGATCACCTTGGTCACTTGACCACAAAAAAAGGGTGACGCCAATTCCTTGTCAAGTTTAAGGTGCTCTTCGGGGAAATCTACCATTCATTGAAAATCCAGTGTTTTCCATAGTTTATGAATCATTTCCACACCCGCTATGTGTAACAAACACTAGACTGGGGTAAGTGTGCAAATACGCAACCATCCATGTCCATTGTGTGAAGAGAAAAGTTTGCTTTCTAATTCACTCACATAAAATTCAACATTGAAAGAAGACGTCGGTCAAAACGTTTTGATGTCACTTCCCATCCGGAAGTAGTACAGTCTAATTGTAAGTCCGAATATGTACAACGAAGCAGTATGACCAGATAATGCCTTTCTGGGAAATAGTTGGGGCACTTTGCTGGTAGTAGGATCCTTAATGGATGCCCTTGGCGGAAGCTATTTGATGGAGGGTAAACAGTCATAAGTAGGGCCAAACAAGGCGATTTCGGTACTTCTTTGTGGCCATCTGAAAAAAAATCTGGAAAAAAGAGAAAAGTGAACTCTTTTCTCTTCTCGACGATATCCGCCCTTAACTTGCTTACGACAAACGTTATCGCTATGCACTCCCTATTTGCCACACTCCCCGACTTGACTGCTTCCTAGTTCCGCCTTTCAGTCCCTCAGAAACCATTGCGCAGTTGAAACTGCACAGCATTCTGCTCAAGACGGCATAGCATTCGAAGTTGGAGCTGCGCCAACACTTCATGAGATCGCTCCTGTCGGTTTGAAATTGACATAAGTCATCGTTTCTGCTTTTGTACAGTATGGGAGAATCCACCATTTCCTCTACCTTTGTTCAGTCTCTAGGACATCTGGCAACCTTGCTGAACTTAGTTGTGAAAAATGGATGGATTAAATATACAGGTATTTGCCTTTTTGCCCATAATTATGGACTTGGTTGGTGTCCTCTTAAGACCTTGCTCACAATGGTGCCAATATTGTTATGGCGAACAGATAAGTGCTATGTTGGAATCCCATGGAGCCGTCACGCTCGCCGCTCTACCGTGTAATTAGTGTTAACAATACAAGGCGGTCAGCGTTTTGGCATTGTTACGGGGCCAAAGGCCCTCAGACGGGAAGGATGTGCGGTCAAAGGTCTAACATGCCATAAAGATGAACGATGCTGCCCGCCGCGTGAACACTGAAGTGCTCTCTGGGCCAATTTACGGTGGGCGCTCACACCTGGAATATACGCTGTTTCAAGTACAGTGATGCAGGTTGTACCGTAATCGTCGTTAGCCGGGATAACCTTGACTAGCCAAAGGTGATTGATGAATATGTGGCTATAAATCGGGCGCAAAAGTCCCATTCTATTCACAACCTTGAGCATGCTGAATGGATATGTCAATCTCAACAAGGAACTCAGCAGTTCGCAGAAGGCTCGCAAAATTCCGCAGCAGACTTTCAGAGAAAAGGGTTGGCGATAGGGGAAGCGCAGGTGAGATTGGTGCTGATGAGCAGGTCACGCCGATTTACTGTGTTTATGGCGTACTACTACATTGTCAAACACTATTTTGAACCGGAGGACGAAATCCATATATTTGGAGAAACAGGGAAACATTTGAGAAAAATTTCCATGTCTACTCCTCCGTACTTTGTCTGGAACCTGGATTTTTCCTTTCTCGGTGTATTCTTTAACACCTCTAATTTCATAATTTAGCTCTCAAACCCATAAGGTAATCGTGGAAAGTGCCTTTAATGAGAAGCGGAAGACTTAGGATAGATCCTATCATTTTCTTCAGCTCCGTGACGCAACGAGTTATTCCCACAGCTGAACTTGATGAAGGCTGTACCTCTTTTGTCTAACAACTCTCGTATATGAAAATAAGGTGCTCTGACATGCCATCGCTATAGCGCACCTGAGGCGTTGTCGCGGTCCGGCTAACAATAAGCCGTTGCCCTCCTAACCGCCCACATCTGGGTTCTGGATTTCCGGGCCTACATCACCCGTCCACCATATCGACGGCTGCCGCTTCCCCTATACCATCCTGCTTTTCTACAGTATGGTTGCCAGTTCCCGGAGGTGCGATCTCTGGGTCTAGGCATAGTATCCACAAGTATTTACTTTACTCGACCTACACTTATCCTCCTGTAGGTCCAATCGTGCGTCAATGCAACCAAAAGTCAATCAAAAGAATTCAGCGATAATGATCTAATACCTGCACTCTGCAGGCTCCCTTTCAGTCGCCTGCGGCCGTTCTTGTTCTAAGGTATAGCGGACGTTGACTAACCAGTGCTCGACCAAGCCGGTGGCGAGCGAGTCTAATATCCCTATATTACTACGCTCATATTAACAGAGTCCATACAGTTGAGGTGAAAGTCAAAAATGATGATCCTAATCACAGTGGAAAAAACAATGTTGACACCATGAGTTGAACGTTACTGCAGCAAAAAAGTCAGGATGTTATTCACGGCACGATATGGATAGTTTTTAAGACCTCAACCAGGAGACGTTGAAGTCATTCTTTCGCAGTCTTATTCTCACAAAGAAAGGTTTCAGATTCTTACTGGACCTTGATTGGAGACCTCGATGTATCGGCAGTTTCGAATATTACTCGCCTGAAGTTACATGAGGTGGTGGAACCCTTCCCAAGTGAGTATCGACCCTTCTCTTAAGGCCAGGAAAGCACACAAATTGTATCTTCGAACTGTTTATTATGTACATGCGCATATATTTGAGTATTAAATCGAATATTTCAGTAAAGCAACTGATGTCGTCATGGTCCATAGCTCAAGTTGCGATATTCTTCTGTAGATTGTGCGGTACCAACACATGGGGGCGTTTCGTCATCATAATACGTGGCTTCTGAAAGCACTACTTTTCACACCACATTCGCGATTACACAAAGTTTTAGTGTAGTGATAAGAGTAATATGGGGTCGTTCGGAATGCTTTTGCGGTTTCGGGTGCGACAGCCTTATAAATTTTTTACTTCGCTTGGGCTGGCTATATCATGTCAAAGTCCGCTTTTCACTTCATTCCAACAAAGTGGGTTCACGTCCCAAAACGAACAAAACGTCCCAAAGTTTCTCAAACAAAATAAACAAACGACAGCTCCACACCATGTCTTGTACATCCTTCTTCTCCAACTCACAAACGACCCATTTTTTAACCGCATTATGACATGTGATAAGAACCGGATTCAGTAAGATGATCAACGACGATCTGCACAATTGTTGGACGAAGGTCAAGCACGTAACGGTCAGCCCCGTCAGCATGATGGCTGCACGATCAGATCATGATCTCCGTAATAGCTAGTAGGAAGGAACCCCTCCTTTTGAACTATAGCGCGTCGCCCCATATCGCACATATACAACCCTAAAGAATTTGAATGAAATGGACCACGAAAGAGTTCAGAGCAACCAATCCAGGCAAGCTCGTGCCTTGTTCAAAATCTGTAGGTTCTTATGGTTCCTATCTCAAATAATAAAATTTCGTACAAGGCGAGGTACCAACCACCTTACTGGAGGGCGGTGGTCCACGTGGGGTGATTACTCACTCATAATTTTATCTTTTCTTTGAGCATTTAGATAGGCAGGATATTCACAACCTACGTAGTATCAGTTTTTGTCGCACCTTCGAATACAAATAAACAAGTAAATACAATTGAGTTAGAGGACTTTGTAGTTCATATGAGACGAAGACTGAGGGGCATTGGAGTTTACAATAAAATACAATACAATACAAATATTGATAGTATTGGTATAGAACGAAAACTGCGAAAATTTCCGAATTTCCTGAGACTTTCAGCAGTTTTCTGGAACCTGTGTGTCTGCAATTTCCCGTCTTGTACAGTATTCAACAGATAATTTTCACATAGTTTCGTAGCTGCACCAAACAAGATTGAAGGGGTTTAGACACTCTTTTCACTGTCATTCATTAATGAGATGTGCATTTTGGCGAGCCTTTTCATGAACACCGGAAAATACATATGCATGATCATTGAAATATTTATGGTATGCTACCCACCTCTGCTTTACTCTTTTGCACACTTGATGTTAGCACCTTGGTGTTCATATCTGAAAAGCTTATGAATGGTTATGGACAATTGTAATGTTCTATTCACTGTTTTTTTTTTTGTGAAGGTATAATGCACGGCATGGTTACTCATGGTCATTATTCGAAATGCGTCGGATTTTCCACCTAACCGCATGACGCACATAGGCTGCAACTGTGATCCCCAATTGATAGTAACTCTTTCGACGAAGCTCTTCTGGCATTACATCAGAACTGGTCCTCAACGGAAGATTTTCTTCTCGACAAGCTACAAGGAAGCGCTGCCAAGCAAAAGTGCTCGTTTCCTTTTATTACGGACACTCGAGTTGCTACCACCAATAATGTTTCCGTATTTCGATAATTGTAATACTTCTTCGACAGCCGGTTCTTGTGTAAATAAGTAGTGGATAAAAATCCCCGCACGCGGTGCAATCAAGCTGATGGTCCAATGCAATTTCCGAAGAGCATTTTTAGTTGAAAGGATAGAGCTACAACGACAGGAGATCGCTAATGAGTACGTACTCGCCATAGAAAAAGAACCATCAGGCATTCTTAGCATCAAGTCTAAAAAAACTTCAACCTTATCTTCCTCCTCGAAATCGAGATACGGAGACGTAGTACAATATCTAATTCTGAGATAAAATTCTATAAACCACACCAGCCATCAGCATCCGCCGACGTGCCCAGTTTCTTACATCATAAAAGATATCCCGAAGTTTTTTTTGAAAGTGCCGCAATCTTTTACCGACCATAAAAGTTTAAAGTTTGAAGAATGAAGTTTTTGGGCAAAGAATCCTTTCTTGGAATCGCGCCACACATTCTAGTTCCATTCAGAATCGCGGTGGCTGGTGAATGTTATGTGGCCTATACAATGACTTGCGGTGGCCAGCCGATGTACAAGTCAGCGCTTTTATTCTCTCAGACGAGTCTTGTACCGCTTTACCGACCCCAGAGGGAAGGAAGGCTTGGTTGGCCTGGGTGGGAGTTGATGCGAGACTTGATCCCCACTTCATGAGAGTGGGTGCGTGCCACCTGTCACTACACCACCTTCGCCCGTTCCGACCCGACCCATACGTTTTCATGTGTAAATGGCAAGTTCCGAGTTCAGAAAAAAACAGAATTTCATGAAGATCATCTTCCCGTTCCGATTGAAGCTCCGTTATCGCTGATGATATCCATGAGCCGCCAACACACAATTCTCTATGCTCACAAAGTTCTAGCGCTTGGACGGCATTTAACTCTTGCTGGAAGCATCAAAATAGCAGCTTGAGAATGAATGGCGAAACCTTCGGAGCTCGTAGTACTACCATTCGAAAGCAAACCGGTGGATGGCACAGTGCTCAGACCCACAACGGTGGTTGATCCAGCCCATCATGTAAAGCAGCCCTGCCGCCATTACCATCCTACGTGAAAATACAAATCTGGTCTGTGTCGATGTGCAGCTACCGAGCAAAATCCCACATGAACAAGAAAGTAGATACAAAATGGTAAACATGGAGGTGAGGGGATCTGTGGTTCACTGGAGATGAAGACTGAGGGAGACTGGAGTTTCCTGGTGAGAGAGAAGGGGAAAATGTTGGGACAGGAGGACAAGCTATCTTTTCCTATGGGGTCTTTTGTGAGAGAACCAATCGAGGAGGATCACGCCATGAAACGGTTTCTCGCCACACTTGTGTTAGGCCGCGTTCATAGCTGACGTTTTGGGATTTTGGACACTCACAATTAGAGTTTCGAACAGTGACTGCTACTCATTGTCACGTTGTTACTAGATGCGGATAAAATTGTTCAACTGATTGCGTTGCGAGAACAGGGAAGTGAAAACACTAGCTATACTACTCATAAACGTAAATATAACTACCAGAGACAGAAATAACGAATGGAACAAGAATCTCAAGTGTGTCCGCTTCTGGAGGGACGCGTCGCCAGAGGCACATCTTCCGGCAGGACAGTGCTGGCGTCCACGTCTCACATTTACCCAAGGTATGACTTCAACGTAATGAAGTCAAAGTGATGGATTCGTCTAACTGCAATACACATGAAAACCCATGGGGAGCTGTTGTTCAGCGATTCCCCTGAAGCAACAACTATGCATGTTGACCGTCAGTGAACTGATGAAGGCGGCTACGACTACCTGGGACACCATTGATGAAACAAGTATGCAAAACCTGGTTCAGCATGCCGTACAAGTTGTTTGAGCTACTTTGAACGCCCTGGAGGACCCAGTGTTTTCCAATTCCGGGATGTGCTTGTTTGTTGTTGAGTGTCCACATACTTTTGGTACAAAGAAAAATTCTCTTAAAGATAAGAAATGTTGAATCGTTCAGAAAATCCTCTCTGGCAAAGATTTCAAGGCCATCGCATACAAGGAATCGAACAGTGAAAACCGCTTGTTGCGAAATTGAACGGCGTTTTTGTCTGACCAAAATCCGAGGTGTCCACATACTTTTGGTACGGAAAATATGATTCACTCTCACACTTCTTTTTATGTCACTTACGCCCATTCGTTTCCCGTGAAAGCGTTCTCGATTGTTTTGGCATCCGAGACACTGTCTTGATCGGCGGCTTTTTTGAAATGATCTCTCGACACTGAAAATTAGATGACAGTTTTAAAAACTGATTATGTGACTTTCTGATTCTGAATTTTCTTGATAACTATGTTTTCGTATTTGAGGTTTGGGAACTATTAGCGTGACACCAGAGTCGCCAGCACCGTACGCATCTCTCACTTGAAAATGAAACTGTGAGATACGAAAAATGAATGTTACCTCTGAGTGTAGTTTCACAAGACCTTGTAGGGCTTCTGGTGAGCTGGAAGTCAAGCATTGCAGCATACGCACAAGATGATCCTCACCGAGCTCTTCCTCGATTCGCTCTGCTTCTTTCTCAAGTTTTATGTCCTCATTTTCCGTCATGAACTAGAATGGTAACAATATTCCTCAGAGAAGTTACGCACAGATTCATGCGAGCGAGAGCGCAGAAAACTTTCGAAACAAATTTTTAATGTACAATTTCGATCCTTCTGTTCTACATAATTCCATTTTTTGGATGGAATCTAAGAAACTAATAGAATTAGAAGTTCAGATCAGAAAAAAAGAAAACTTAGGGTGTGCAACATCTAGGTGAATTGAGATTTTAAGGCAGTTGTAGGGATAATGTGAGTAATGGGAACTCGTGAAGTGAGTCACCAAATTGGAAGCTTCTGGTCAAGGAAGAGTATGTGGCGTATTCTGACATAAGCGCCCCGTCTTTATAAGAGCGCCCGCTCCCCTCGCTACCAGAGCCATTTTTCGGAATCAGCGGTGGAAAGTAGGTCTTATTTTTCGGATTTTTGGCGCTTCCATTCCGTTTTTCCTCACTTTCGTACTAACAAAGGCCTGGACTTCCATATTCATCAATATGACATTCGGCCGTGACCATCTCTTCCGCTGTCCTTAACATAAACTGCAGTCTTGCAGAAAAAGATGGTTCACTCGTGGAGAGATTCGAGGCATGCCCCACTGCTGCTAGAAGACTGCTGGCACCATCTTGCTGGAGAAGTGCTAAAGAGCATTTGGTCAACCCACTAGCCCCACAGCCCTACTACAGCAAGCGTGAAATGTGCTCTAGTCGTGCATAGCCAGCATCGTAAAGGATTGCACCGGCCCAAGATGCATAAATCGATGAACAGAAATCTTCTTACGGCTTGGTGGCACTGCTTAGTCCAAAGCTAAGTGAAGGCAGAAACGCTCTTAATTTTTCTGGCTGACCACATTCGTGAGTCTACAACACAGCACGCGCAGGCAATGTCTTGCTGTAGGTGAGCGGAAGACAAGAACACGATTAACAATGAATGAACGCAACGAGAAACAAGGGTTTAAAGGCACATTCCAGGATTATCAGGATATCACATCTCGTGCCGTGGATGGATAGTTCGACCCAAACCACGTAGGCTGTACCTTTACTGAGGCGTGAGTCTCAGTTCCTGGAGCGTGCAGAGCCAAAGAATCTAGCGCAGCAGCTCGGCCCGCCCACCCCAGCCGGGGGTCTGCTTTCACTCTTCGACTCTTATCTTTGACATAGGTAGACCAGGTACTGGCCAAGATCTTAAAATTGGCACTAAACCAATCGCCTCGTGAAGTAAACCCACTGCTGAGTGAGCTGACCCCACACCAGGCACCGGAACACTTGCAGCACACCCCCAGCTGGGGTGGGCGGGCCGAGCTGTTGCGCTAGATTCTTTGCCTCTGCACGCTCCAGGAACTGACATCCACGCTTCGGTATAGGTACAGCCTACGTGGCTTGGGTCGAACTATCCATCTACGGCAGGAGATGTGATATCCCGAAATCCTGGAATGTGCCTTTAAGAGAGCAAATCCGTCAAGGGCGAGCACCCTACAATACACATTGTTGCACCATATTTAATTCTAAAAAAACACTTCGTAATGAACTGTGACCGTCATCATTCACAGTAATTTGAGAAGAGGAGCTGCTTTGTTTAGCAGTGGCAAAAAAAGAAGTGAAACGCCCAGAAACCCGCATTTAAGAACAGTGCATCCACAGAGAGTGTCAAAAAAGAGTAATTTTGCTCACGGCTCACGTCCGCCAGGTAAACAAAACATAAGGAAACGAAAGAGATAAAAGTATCGGAGCAAAATATTCCAGAAATGTTCCTTTAGACAGGAGCAGGCTGAGACTCATCAAAACACGGAGCTTTCACTGGGCACAGTCGGGCTATAGAGCACCTACGGCAATAAGGTCCGCCTAAAACAGCAGAGCCAGCTACCGTGGGAGGTCTCTCGTGGGTGCTTCCTGAGGACTGAGTCATCGCCTCATAGCAGTCCCAGAGCTCTCGCTGCTTGGACAACGCTGCTATGATCCGAAGTGTAACTTTTCATGCCTCAAACCCACCTCAATAGGGGCTCAGTGGTAATGGCACGTTCTGGTACTTGGAAACGAAGGGCGTTATGAGCCGAAGAAAACAGAATGTTCAAGAACACCATCCAGGAAGAATTCCGTCAGGTACCCAGAGTGAACGGACCTCAGCGAGGTTGGGAACGAAGGTGACGAAATCTCGAATTTTAGCGGGTTGATTGACACATTATAATTACCCGGAAGAAGCTCCCGATCCTGCTCCTGCAGAAGGCTCTCACGGAGTCTGGCGATAGGTGCTTTTGAAGTGGGGGTTGGAAGTTCCCTGTCGGAATTTGCTGTGGAACTTCCTTGTCGGAATTTGCTGAAGTTTGACTAAAGTAGGGTTGAAAGTGGAAGAGAAAAAAATTACTTTTTTTGGCTTTTCGTGGATAACCTACTGGTTTGTTGATGCTGAAGTTGATTTCATCCGAAATCCATCAAAATGTCCATTTTTCACAGGTAACCAGAGCGACGGCAGAGGGTTCTGGACCATTTTCAGAACTAAGGCCCTGATTGTCGTCTCAGAAAATTGCGTAGCGGCTTCAACCAACGCATACCATTGTTTATATTCACTTCGACGATGGTGGGTGATTCCATATCCAGAGTCGATAAAGGATATGTATGGAAGCTTCCCTTTCATATAGAGAAGATCTCGGATTCTGTTTCCCCGAACAATGTAAAGTTCAGCGGTGAGCAATAGGATTCCAGAAATACCGCGAACTGAGCGCATGAGCAAAGCACATTGCCCATGACTGGTGCTAAAGCGAAAGTGGAATTTAGTAATCAGCGTGCTGAGTGACTTCTCAGGACAGAGTTTCAGCTGAAATTGAATTTTTGTCTTTCTCGCGCTTCCCTGGAAATGGAAATGCGATAGTTTAAATGCTCTCATTGTATGCCTGTATATTTATTACATGCTTAGAGGAATCATTCACGGAAGGAAGAGTTTTTCAGTCACCCATTTATTTATGTTGTATTCGCCTAATGTGAACCGCATGCAAAGTTTTACACGAAAAAGTGTGAGTCTGGCTAAGATACAGCACCACAAAGTCTCGGCCGGATGGGCGGCGCCTACGAGCAAGTCCCCACCCTGTCGTCCGCCGCGGTCGGAGATGCATTGTAGGAGCAGAAGGTAAAGTTCACAGTCCGACTCTCCGCTCCTAATCGTAGCGGACGACGGGTGTGTATCGTCAGGACAGAAAAATCGCGCGGCCGCGTGGCGTGCTACGATCGCGCTCGAGATGTCCAGTTCCGATTGGGGCAGCGCATTTGCACCAGAGCTACTGCCTTGCAGAGGAAACGCGAATAGAGCAGAACAAATTGAAACCCTAGAAACCTAATCCACACCATACTTTGTAGCAAGTGTCATTAGGTATAGGTCATTGCACTCTGGACCTGTGTATTGGCCTTGATGAGTATACAGTTGGCCAACATGACGACTTTGTTCCCCTTCGACGCCATGAACATCATTATTTCCAGGCCACACTACATTTTTGGCATGCAAAAACAGTAATTCAGCGAGCTCCTGCCACAAAATATATCGACGATGTTCGCCATCAACAAAGCCTAATTAAAATTTTGTGACTTCAATATCAACTGCACCCAACCACGTCATTTCAGAGGTTTTGCATTCAGACACAATTCAGGCTTGACCTCTTCGAAACCAAAAGGTATTCTGTATTTGTACATTTAAGTCTATATTTTCAACTAAGCCTTGCTCTTTAGGAAGGCAAGAACTTTCTCTCAAGCTAAGGCTTAGTCCAAAAACTTAGGTTAAGATAGCGCCAGACGCCGAGCTAATCTAGTGACCCTCCCCGACAGCTACATTAAAATGTCATGATTTGAAAAAGGAATATAAAAAGGTCATGAAACGGATAAATGGCTACTTATACATTGGAACAAATGGTTGCCCCAATCAGAAGCGGACGACTCGTGGGCGAACGTCGCGGACGCGACGCCGCATTACGATCTTTCTGTCCTAACGAGATACTGACGCGGATGACGTGACGGGGTTTTTACTCAAAGGCTCAGCCCATCCGGCCGAGAAATTGAAGAGCTGTATCTTAACCGAATTCTCGCTTTTTCGCGTGAAACTTTGCCTGCGGCCCTTATGACAAATACAACACTGATATATGGGTAACAAATGAACTCATTTTTTCGTGGGCGATTCCTTTATGCATGAGATTGCAATATACAACAATAGACAACGCAATGATGTGATGCCAACAAAATATAGTACTACTTATCGGTAGGACTGCAGGACTGCAAAAGATTATTATCATACTATTCACTGCCGGAGTAGAGCTACACGGAACACGAAGTTTTATCCCTGCGTCATAAATCGGAAACTCGCGGATCCCCCAGCTTTCTACGTAATACTCTCAAAGAACGAGCACGTAGAAGGATGGGAAGTTAAATGGAAATGAAGAAGATAGAAGAACCTGAAGAGAAAAGGCATGGCAGCATCGAGTGAGAGCATCGAGAGACGCACTATAAAACTTACAAAGCGCTCATCCCCTTAGTATGTTAAGAGCTCTTATAATGATGGTAAATAATCATATCTGCAACCGCAGAAAATGAACTGAAAGTCCAGCTATTGAAGATGACCGCGTGAGAGCCAGAGGAATCCCCTCAGGGGACATCACACAAGATACTTCAGTTGACTAAAGAACTCAATGCTGCATAACCGGGATATTTGCCTGGTCATTGATATATAGTATAACCCCTTGAGACCCGACGAATCGAGACCCGGCGCGAGAATACATGCACCGGAAATGTTTCAGTCTCGCCATCCTTACCTATGAATTGACACGAGCTTCCTTGTAAGGCGAATGCGACAGCCTCTTCACAGCAGAATGCGTTAATAGTCTGTGCTGCTGTAACTGCGCTACCCTGGTCGTGTTTGAGCTGAGGTTTATTCTCAGTGTTTACCAGTGGCGTTTTCGATAAAGAACTGGACGTTGCTACATGATTGAGCATCGAAAATGAAAGCAGAGACACTATGTAGTTCGGCAGCGCAGAAAAAATCAAAAGGCAGAAAATTTGAGGGCTTAGGTTCATATGATACCTTGGTTTTGAAGATAGACGGCGCACAGCATCGCTAAATTATTGATCAGCCGCTCGCACACCTGTGACGTGCGGCGCTTACACATGCCATTTATGTTCTCACTCACTTGATGGCATGCGGCGCTTACACGTGCCATTTATGTTCTCACTCACTTGATGGCAAAGTGGATCTCCGTAAGGGCTTGGTAACTCACTTTGATGTCCACTTGCGTCTTCCCTCACGCTCATTCACAGTAATCAAAGGGCAAATATCTTGATGCGTTCGCCTTTCATCGATACTCCCTACAGCCATTAATCTCCATACATATGTGTTTGCCTGATTTTCGTGGAGAAGGAAGGGTTCCTTCTTTTCCTAAGCAAAAATAGTGCCGGGCGCCGGGCATGAGGTAGTGCCCCCTAAGGCATTAGCATCGCTGTGGTGGCGCTAAATAACAACCAAATGATTATCATATTCATGAGCAAGGCCACAAACAACAATGGAGGTCATATTCGTGGTCAAAGCCCCGAATATCCACTTCTGGCATTTCTGCGAGATCAATGGTAACCTCAAACTTGGATGAAAAGAAACCGCAAAATGAGAATAACCTCAAATTCAAAAAAGACATTATAAAGTCGCAGTCTTCGCTAAAAGTTAATCAGTATGCAACAATCAATCAATGCTCCCAACGTATGCAGTATATGGAACGAGTTCCGAGTCGAAAATTCATCTTCTCTTCGAAAGTGTGCATGCAACCGTGGTGATACCACGACACACACTTCCTCCTGTTAATGCTCCCAACGTATGCAGTCAATCTCCCTTCATCAGTCGTTATCATTTTTGATCACCGTCCTCCTACTACCCCTCAGGAAAAAAATCAGACGCTTGTGATCATATTGCTGGCGTGTGAGTTACCAATTTTCAGTCGCACTAACAATTTGGCTGCTCAAATCAGGCGATAAACTGAATTTTGATCACATTTATTTGCATCCACTGAAGTAGTGGTTAGAGCCATTCCAATCAAAATATTTCCCACAATTTTCTAGAATCTTTTCCCAGTCAGTATCGTCTCGGCATTCATGTCGAGACGATACTGACGATAATGACTTTTTGCGATCCAGATGATACCAGTGTTGCCTGCATTTTGATGTGGCAAGCGCAGCACTGAGAGCAAGCACAACTGGTATCTCTACAGATACCTGTCACTATTCGGAATTTTAGGCAATTTCGCGGTCGAGACATCCCGTTTATGGCAGTACTGTCCACCTGCTAACTGTAAGCACATAGTGCTTAAATTATTGGGTGCCAATAATCTAGTGATTTACCACTGCATATCGCACCGCTGAAGAAGGCTACCACCTTTCGGCGGTTTATGTGGTTGAGTGATCGATACGTCTTGTCACAATGATAACGAAGATCAGTGTAAATGGATCAAGATTAGAATGTTTTTATCAACTGATCATTCAACACTCTGTGATTTTGGCTGGAGTGATCGCTATCGAGAGTTTAGGTAGTTTAATGCGTTGAATACATTGAGGACCGCGTGACACGACGTCGTGTCACAGCCACTTCACAGCTTCTTTTCAAGTATTTGGATCCAGTCCTTTTATATTATATACATATTGTGGGTATAAATTGTTGTTGAAACATTGTCCATAGAAATTGCTTTCAGTGGACGAGTTATGTTGAAACATATGGGTAAGTAAATGGTGCTGAGCGCACTTCAGGCTCATATTGAAAATAATCGCATCAAAAATGATGCAGACATAGTGCCATTATCGAACCAAAGGAACATTCACGATAACTTAATAATCTAGTTCGATATTATTACATTAAACTTAGTGTTATAATTCCAAATACCTCCAGTTAAAGAACAACTTGTAACAGTTGCATGTTGTTCGAAGCTCAAACATGGTCTATGTATCTAAACTATGGAACACTACACAATCTCAATACGGAAAAATTACAAATTCCAATTCCAGAAAGAGGTGTCATCTCGAAGTTGCGTGGGGTCATGTCGTGAACGAAGGAAAAAAAGCGCGCCGTCGTCAAAGTGTGAAGAATTTCTGGTTTTGTGTCCGATTGCCTTAATCGTTAGCAATTTGTTCATTTGCTGAAGATCTATCTCCTAACACCACTATTTGGAATTTTACATAGTCTAGCAGTCGATACCCAGTACATACTGTTACTGGTAGCGCATGTAAACATAGACCACCTGTTTCATTATCACAAATTAATTGTATCTTGATTATCCGTGTAGTCGCATCATCAAAAGAGATGCTCCATTATTTAGAACATTAAGCAGTTCAGCTGTCGATACATCGGCAACTGATATCAGAGTATAAAAAAATACGTCCACGTGGTACTGAGCACGCTTTTACTTTGGCGGCCTTATAGTAGTACTAGTGAGCGGTGTACCGTATTTTATTTCACCAACTTTCCAACGGATCTTATCAGCCCTGTAAGCCGCTATCATTTTGAAAAGTCACTGTAAAGGTTTCCGAGCCCTGCAATATCTGCGAATGTGATGATTCCACTGTCAGCCGGAAAAGCCAAACGGACTTGCTGACATCTGCATTCTCCCGCTCCTTACTGAATGTTATCAACCTTTATCAATTTGGATCACTCATTGTCGATGTTCCAGCTCTCAGCATACCAATAAGTGTCGGTGCTCTAGGACCAACCCGAAAAACGAATTGGATGTGGCGACATTTGTTTTTTGACGCTCCTTATCGAATCTTATCAACCGTTATCAGTTCGCATCACCCACCATCAATATCCCCGTCGCACCCTGTCATAACCTCTGCGTGTCAATGTTCTAAGCTCAACGCGAGAGGCGAGAAGATCTTGGAGACATCCGCCTTTCGAGGCTCATTATCATCCTTCATCGGCTGTTATCACTATCTGTCCACCACCGTTCGGGTCCCTTTACCACGCCCTATATCATTTGGCAAATCCAAGATCCCATGTGTGTGTGTTTGTCCGTCTGTCACGAAATTCATATCTCGCGTCGCAACAAAGCTGGGACGCTGAATTTTACAAGTGATATAGGGGGTGCCAAGGGAACTTAAGCGGTGGTGGACCGAAAGTGATAGCAGCTGATAAGGGCTGATAAGGAGCCTCGGAAGGCAAATGTCACCAAATCCGTTCCGCCTTTCGGGTTGATCCTAAAGCGCTGACACCCATAGGTGTTTCGCGAGATGGGACGGGGACATTAATGGTGGATGACCAGCATTGATAACGGTTGATAAGATTCGATAAGGAGCATAAAAAGGCTAGAGTCGTCAAATCCGTTTCGCTTTTCGTGTTGATCCAAGAGCGCTGACACTCATGGGTGTTTAGCAGGGTGGGTCAGGGACATTAATGGTGGGTGATCCAAGTTGATAATGGTTGATGAGATTTGATAATGAGCACGAGAAGGCAAATGTCGTCGAATTCGTTTTGCCTTTCGCGTTGATCCAAGAGCGCTGACATTTATTAGTGTTTTGCGTGATGGGGCAGGAACATTAATGGTGGGTGACCCGCACTGATAATGGTTGATAAGATTCGATAAGGGGCGTAAAAAGGCTAAAGTCGTTGAATCCGTTCCGCTTTTCGCATTGGTCGCGGAGCGTTCATACTCACCGGTGTTTTGCGTAGTGGGACGAGTACATTGATGGTGGGTGATTCAGCTCGATAACGGTTGATAAGATTCGATAAGGAGCGTAAGAAGGCTAGAATCGCCAAATCCGTTTTACCTTTCAAGTTGATCCAAGGGCGCCAACATTCATAGGTGTTGTGCGGGGTGGGACGGGGACATCAATGGTGGGTGACCCGCATTGATAACGTTCAATGAGATTCGATAAGGAGCGTGATAAAGGAAATGTCGCCAAGGCCGGTTCGTTTTTCCGGCTAACACTGGAATGTTCACATTCGCAGGTATTGGAGGTAACGGGGATCTCAACGGTATGGCTGGGTACAGGGGCTCAGTGAAACTGATAATGGCGCACAGTGGCTGATGAGAACCGTTAGGAAATGGATGGGATGAAATCCTTTACATCGCTTGCTACTACTATGCGACCGCTTTAGCAAGAGCGTCTGATGCTCAGTGCTGTTGTGTGAACGTAGTTCAATTATGTTCTGATATCACTAGCCGATGTATCGGCCGCTGAATTGCCTAGCGTTCCAAAAAACGGTGCATTTCTCTTGAAACTGCGATCTACATTGATAATAATGATACAACCTATATTTGTGATAGCAAAGCAAGCGATTCACTCGGAAGCATTTTCTAATGCTGTACTCGCAGCAAGAGTGGGTATCGATCGCTAGCCTATGCAAAATTCCGAATAGTGAAGCATGTTTACGTAAACGATAACCATCGCTAATCGCGGTATGGATCTGCCATCAATGTGTAGGAGATAGATGCTCAGCAAGTGAACAAGTTGTTACAAATCGATGCAATCGAATTCAAAGCTATCGACCTCTCGACTAGCCAAACTCCCAATGATGACCTAAACCAGTTGGCTGGCGCACACTACTGCGCGCGATTCATGTCGATGACGTGCGAAATGGGTTCGATGCAAAGCGACTGCAGTTCATTAATACAAAAATGCTTTTTTATTACGCCACCTTTTCTGCTTTTTATTCGATTCAATAGCTCAGCTGAAAGCAGAGGGAGAGAAATTTCCAATCTTCTCCATACACAACTGTGGTCGTGTCGATCAAACCTATTTTGCACAACATCGCCATGCATCGCGCGCAGTAGTGTGCGCCCGCCAACTGGTAGTAGTATAATATGGGTATATTTACCAACATAGGTTTTTATAGTCATTGACCAAAACTAAGTTTATTCCCCCCAAGTACACCTAGTATGTGGGACTATGCCTTTAGAAAATCCCATATTTATTGTGAGAACAGCTAGTAGCTCATATTCCAACCATTTTCAGCCCCACTGTGTATCGTAAAGTCCCACTATAAAATAAGCATGTGCATTGTATCAATAACATCACGCGATAAGGGATTACAGGGAATCCGTTTTCATAAAAAAGACAAGCGATGATCAACCGTGTGTTCCGTAGTGAGCGAATGTGTCTGAAACGAACTCGTCGAAATTTTGTAGTTCCTAGCAAAAAGTGGGACACAGGAAATACTACGGGGAACCACTAGAGTTCCTCGAATTGGCGGCTGCATTGCATGGCTGACTCCGCCTTCATAGTCATTTTTGGCAAGAAGAAATTGGAGTTACTGGACATCACAAAGCAAGTGAAGATGAGACCTCGAAGTCATCTAATCAGAAAGCTCCGATTGTGCTCTACGCGGGAGGGCGAGGTGTCGAGCGGGAGTCAGCCAGCTCTGCGCTGAAAAAATTCTATTGAAAACATACGCGCATACATTTTTTTGACCTCGATGGCAGACAAAGAAGAGGAATGTCGGAAGTGTGAATTTTCGCCTGCAGATTACTTCATTTCTGAGCCTCAAAAATATTAAGCAGTCAAAGAAATCAAAAAACAGATAGCACCGTTCTGTAGAGCAGAAAAAGCTCTATTCAACACATGTATGAACTCTGTTGAAAGGTGAAGAGAGTGTTGGAAACAGAGAGATTAAGAAAAATGGAGGAAACTTATTCCTCAACCTAATAGTTACATTCATGTACGAAAATGGTTAGAGCCACTGATCAGCAAACCGACCGAGTAGTTGGTGGAAGGAAGAGCAAGTGCGTAACTTCAGGGAATTTCTTATTTTGCTTTCTCATCATCCAGTAGACCTCACATGACAAAGAGATATTTCGGCACGATTTGGCTCGCTATTATGCATGGATGTCCTCATCTAAAATGTTCTTAATGTCCATGTTGTGTGGGTGGCAAGAAACTTAAAACAACCCTAGGCAGACGACACGCCCATGGAGGGGACAGTTCATGTTTTCAAGAATATAGCGTAAAATCAATGAGCATTACGTCTTAGAAAATTCTTTTGAATTAGCACGTGAGATCTTCCAAATCCGCCGTACATTGCTCATGGAAGTGCTTTCAAACTGGCTGAAGTATTCAGCTGACGCATGGACAAGTTATAAAAACTAAATAAATAGAGTTGAATAACCTAAAATCTCAACAGCAATATCCTACCCACAGCAATCCTTCTAGAGAAAATACTCCAAAAAAACTGGAACATTTTCGGATCTAATGTTTAGCCTGTATTTAGCTTTTTGTAGTGCTTGAAAGGTCTCGTTTCATTCTCCTCACAGACATGTTCATGGCAGGTGATCTAGCAAGGGTTGAAATATTAGTGTTCAAGATGATGGTATTTGCAATTTTATGCACGAGCAGGCATCCATGGTAGCTATAAACTCTCGCGGTTTTCTATCTCTAACTTCAGATGCGATGTCTCGGTTCATGCAGAACTTTAGCAGTCGAAAAAAGTACCGTAGGAATCTACAGCTTGTTCCCAACAAGAGCGAACATACCCAGTCCGGTCACTCAGACCTGTGGAGATCTAGGAACGGTGAATCGTTGCAGTTCGCTTCATTGTGTTGGGCCTTGAAGCGCTTTTCTCGAAAAAAGCTGTACAGACGTTTGAAGGACAGGTTATCGGTAGGGCCAGGTCGGATGAGTATGGTGGATCCCGCATAGGGCCAGGTCGGATGAGTATGGTGGATCCCGCAGAGTTGTAGCCCCTCTCATCTAACCTCTTCAGGGTTGTTTGTGCGTCGTGCGTTATCGTGAAGAAAGATAGGTTCCTTCCTACTAGCCAATACTGGGCTCATGCGATGCATCTCGCAAGCTCTTTACGGGTCCTTGCAGCCGTGATGGTTTCATCAGGATTCACCAAGCTATGGTTGATTAGAGCAGCCGTAGACCACCATACCGCCGCATGTTGACAACTGACCGCTGCGAGTTTTACCTTTGTCCAACCATTGTGGTGATCGTCGTTGATTGTCTTACCGAATCCGATTGTCATCATATGTCATGATGCGGTGTGGAAATGGGCTGTTTACAGACGAAATAGAAGGATGTATGGACATTGTGCGGAGCTCGCTCGTCTAACTTGTTCTGATATATTTGGAAAAATTCGAAAATCATTTTACGTTACTATCTTTGAACAGAACGATAAGCAGGTTTCATTCTGGTATGGACAGCTCCAGGAAAAAACTAAAAATAATCCTGAAAATGGGGCATTCGGAACTGCAAGAACTTGCTATGTGGCCTAGCATGTTGACCTCCTCCCACGTGTGGTACCACTCAGACTAGAAGGCAACTGATTATGGTCCTTACCAGTTCGGAAACATTGTGATGGCTATGAGCTTAATCAGATTAGATTTCGACCAGCTCAGTTAATCTGATCAGAATTTGGCTCACAACCGGTACAAGTAAAATGGGCTCTTCGCGAATGAACATTTTCAGCCCAGGCCCAATATTGAACACTTTTGGTGGAGTGAAGTAGCGCCTCCTTCATTAGCATGATAAATAATGGATAAGGAACAGTACATACCAATAGGATCCATGAATTCACGGACACCAGAAGAGGACAATTTTGGCCTACGGCCACTTCCGAGGAGTTGCAATTGCACGCATAACGCCCTGTATTGTGCAGTTCACTCCAAGTGCTATTTTTTCATTTTGCATATTCTTAGTCATATTATGAAAACCGGATCTGTAAGACAATCGACGACAATTTGCTCAGTGGTTGGACAAAGGTCAAGCTCGTGTCGGTCTGCCTCGTCAGCATAGTGGCGGTATGGTAGTTTGCGGCTGCTCCAATCCAACATAGCTCCACGAAATTCGGCGAAGCTATTATGGCTAAAAAGCACCGAAAGAAATTGCGAAGCATCGTAAACCGCAGACCATGAGAAAGAACGGGCTTATAGGAGGGAACCTATCTTTCTTCACGATACAAATGGGCCCACGTTGCACAAATAAACATGAAGTTTGAATGGCGGGGCTACAACTCTGTGGAATCTACCATACTCATCTGACCTGGCCCCACCGATGACCAGTTCTTCAAACGTCTGAACAGCTTCCTCCGGGAAAACACTTCAAGGCGCAACACGATGAAGCGATCTGCAACAATTCATCGTGCCTACATCTCCGCAGCTTTGGAGACCGAAATAAGCAGTTCGGATCTTGATGGGAGCAAGCTGGTGATTACTATCGTTCTAATTTCGATTATTAAAATTTTGTGTGAAATGCCTCAATTGAAAGCTCAGGTCGAAGGAGAAGATCGAAATCAGAGACCGAAAATCGCAAGAACCTTCCAAAAGACCTAATAATAGAGGGCTGCGTTTGTGGAAAAAGTCATGAGGAAATTTGCAATCCGAGTACAACGGATGGATAGAATGGGCGACCTCATGGCCAGGAATAAAAATGGTTTCATCGGACGCGCTCGAAGAATGAAGGCATTTGGAGGATGACTGCATAGTAAGTTGAGCAATGAAAACTGAACCCAGCCTGTGGAGGCATCCACAAAACTTCGTTCGGCAAACAAAGAAAGAAATCGGATTTGAGAGAGGCGTTATTGGCTTTAACCGCCTCGTGCATGCCTTTGACAAGCGATGCCCTGCTGCGAAATTCACGGCAATTTGCGGTGATTGGTGTCCGGAGCCTACCCAACGACAAAAGCTGAGAGCTACGCAGCTGTTTTTGTTGAGACCAAGGCTTTCTGAAAATGCTGAAAACAGGAAATCGTCCATTTATTAAGCCGTTTATACGGTGTTAATCACGACAGTAATTACGATAACATCAAAGCATCCAGGAAGCCTCCGCTGGCAAGGGCCATAATGGTTGACGTAGGCAATAATCAGCGGAAGTTCACAGGCTGAGGGTCCGAAGTGCAGGGTAATATGTGATAAAACAGACAAACTAAGTTCAAACCCGAAACTAATGTTTGATTTAATGTTTACCTAAAAATCTTGGAGGATAAGCGGAGAGTGGCCCTCACAAATAGGAAATAAAATATTGCACAGAGGAGAAGTCATGGACAACGCAAAACCCAAACAGAGTCAAATGGCCCTTGGTCTTGGAACTGTGAACTGTGAACAAGGTGATAATTGTCAGCTTCCACAACCAAACGCGCATAACTTATGCTCTGGCGCGAGGTCGATACTTGATGCATTGCTCAAAGTTCACAATTTTAGGAAGACCATGGGATTAGTGTACCCCTTAATTGATGGACTGTCGATGGAAACCTCATGCATGGCGCAATCCATGACGAAGTCGGGCCCTTTCATTGGCCCATTGGCACCGGAACCATGTACAGGGACTCTCCGAATTTCGCCGATTAACCGTGAGAAGCGATATCTATCCAAGGGTACCACCATGGACGAATACTTCAGAAACTACGGGATGAGAACGAAAAATAGGCTGACAGGACTTTTTTCATACCCTACTACGATTGCAAGCACGTAAACCGGTGCCAAAAAGTCACCATGTGGACCGGAAAAGCATTTACTATATTCCACGAGAATGGGGAAGAAATCCTCATGCATGGCGCATACTGCAGCGAGATCAACCGAGGCCAATCATTCTCCTCTTGGTCTCCTGAGAGCAAAAGATGTGTACTTCAGGCATCAGACACAAGAGATTATATTTTCCAAGAAATGGTGGGGAAAACCTCGCACTTTGATGAAAAATTACCTTTCCTGGCTTCCTTCAAAACCCTTTTTTCGAAGAAATAGCATGGTTTAAGCAGTCGTTAGAAAGTGACAGCTTCGTAGATCCCGCATCGGAAATCCGCTCTCATCAACTTCAGTTTGAAGGAAGTCATGTCCATTTGAAGTGAAGCACTTCGAAAATTTTTTCAATTTTTCCTCGACTGGATTTGCATATAGGGAACTACACGGCCGTTAGAGAAACCAAGCAGCCAACAAATTTAAGGGACTTATTACGAAAACAGTTCACACTGTTTTTGAAGATGAGTTTTAGTAAAGTTTCAGGCATTCAAAAATGCTGTGACAACGCGAAGATTCCACGGCATCGCGTCGTCGCTGTTGCAACAGCGCATTACATGGTTCGTTTTGATTTCTAACCCTTTGATCTTTCCTTTTCTCATCCTTTATCCCTGCCGCGTAATTTGTATGTTTTTTTAATCCTGCTCGTCCGTCATCACAGGACAAGCACATGACCAATGGTCGGGGACGCTTTCGCTTCTAAATGTACAGTAGCGCTCAAAAGTCTTCGGCGAAATGGTCTTTCACTTGGAGTTTTTCACTTGTAACTTTTTTGCAACTGCACCGATCTAAGAGAAATTTCAGTATGTTGTACTTGGATACACTGCATACTTAATATACTATTTTGGCGTTCAAAGGTATAGGTTACGCGGTTATATGAAATTTTTTGTTTTTGGAGTGCCATCGCTATGCCGTCCCGCTGTGCCCCTGTCATCAAAAGTCGTGGTCTTTCTACAATATATTAATGTTCTCTGAGGCTTGCTCGTTTTGTTTTTGTAAAG
>OZ022257.1:34619418-34806918 GCA_963978905.1 Trichostrongylus colubriformis | reverse complement strand
AATGCTACAGGCACGACTTCTAAGTCTGAGGTGACTGTTTTGAAGGTCATACCTAAGAATAGTTATGGTAGATGTTTCATTTTGCTTTATATGAAAATAAAGCTGGATTGAACTTACTATCTTCCAGAGAGTAGGTTCACTCCAACAAACTTCCACGGTGCTCTAATTGGTTATGGCCTTTTGTTAGTGCAGTCACCAGAGATAAGTTCAGTGATCAAAAGGCATCGTTTGGTGAAGCGAGAGGGCCGGACTACTAAAACAACCACAGTAGGGCTCCAGCATGTCCTCCCATTTTAGAAATGGGATTCATTTTCAAGAGAAGGACTAGAATTTTGAGGGTGATTTCATATGACAGATCATACGACCTGTGCTCTAGCACATCTTTCTCATCGCACGCGACAAGCATCCAGTGGGCACGATGCGGAGGGAGTGGTGCGGCATGCTGCAGTACCTAGGGCTCCCAATGTAACTTTTTACGGAACTCAAATCTTTGTCTGTCTACGTCAGCACAATCACCCCCACAAGAATAGGCCTTATGCATGGCTGTTTTGAGCATTTCGGCAATGTTTTTAGTATTTTTGTTACGATACAATTTTCGTTGTTGCAGCAGAGACAAGTAGTTCTGCCTGGCCATTTGCAATGAGATGTACATTACTGAATGCGCTCGAGACTCTGAATTCAAATTTGCCTTCTATATATTTAGAAGGCAAATTTGAATTTAGAGTCTCGAGCGTAGCCATCCTGACGTTGGTGCGTAGTAGGTGATGCATAAAGTACTCTGCAAAATGATACAGCCACCTATAGATTGCCCAAAAACTCTGTTTCCAGTGTGATTCAAAAAAAAAGTCTCTACCTAAAAGATGTAGCAAGTGCGGGCGCGCATTCGCGCACCATCATCAAATTGTAGCCGAAAAACATAGAAAAATTTTCTCTTCATTTGTTTAAAAAATGTCGCTTTTCCCATTATACAAAATGATACAGCCACTGAACAGATTGACGCATTCGTCATCCGACAAACAACGAAAAAGAGAAAAATGCTGATTTTGCGATTATTTGGTCCTCTATTGCTTCGAATAGCCACAAATTTTGATGATATAGGTCCATATAAAGATTTTCAAAATGTTTTTAGACCACATGCTGCCACGCTTCGATGACAGCGTCTTTTAACTCCCTGAATGCTTCCAATCGGTCTGAATTCTTTTCCCCATGAATTCCCACAAAATCTTCCATCAGGCAAAGATCGGAGCCGTTTGTCATCCGGAACAGAAGGTCCATTCGGTGACGTGCTCACCATGATCGAGTGGTCCAGTTGACATGGGATGGTCCATTAACTTACATGGAAACAAGATTTTGGTGAAGACTTCGAGACGCATGACAAGAGAAGGGTGCGGCGCAAAAAGGCTCGGTAATCGGATGGTTCATCCTTTGAAGAACGAAACAAAAATCCCGAAAATTTCTGATCCCCACACCATGACACCTCCTTTTTTGAAGTTCTTGTTGAAAACTTAAGTTTGTCCCTCTTGCGATATTGCCGGTAGCCGTCGGGTACGTCATAGCTGAACCCTTTTTTCATCAGTCAGAGCAATCTGGAGAATAAACAAAAGGGAAAAGGTGTAGAAATTCGAGGGAATCTTCGGACAGTTTGTCATGGTGTGAGATCAAATAATCATTCAAATTTTTGTTTCGTTCTCGAAAGGATGAACCATCCGATTACCGAGCCTTTTTACGCCGTGCCCTTCTCTTGTCATGCATTTTGAAATCTTCTCCAAATTTCTGTTTTCTTGTAAGTTAATGACCATCCAGTTTCAACTGGAACCCTCGATCATGGTGAAGCCGTCAACGAATGGACCTTCTGACCCAGATAGCGAACGGCTCCGAACGCAAAACATCAGCAAAACAAGAGAGGTTTGATCTAGAATCCTATGGGGCCATGACACTTTTTATTGCCACTATGTACAGTAGCGGTCAAAATTATATGCGGTTTTGGACCATAACCATGATTTTAGTCGACGTTTTCAAACTCGTTTTTTTTAGTAATTTGAGGGCAACTGCCACTTCATAAAAAGGTATCTTAGCCGAGAGGGATGCAGTGTGAAGGTCGAAAAATTATTCATTGAGAGCTCTGAAATGACCAAAACTTTCAAAAAGTTCAATTAGCCATAAAGAGCTTATAGCTCAACGAAACGAGCCTTTGTGCAAAAAGTAGAACGGAATGATGCTAAAACATTGCTACCCGTCATTTGGAACATGACAGCACTTTGCAGCACTGAAGCACGGTGTTGATCATTTTCAGTGTTATCAGTTGAATATTCACACTACATCCTACTCGGATGAGAACTTTTTCACTAGTGACAGTTGCCTTCGAAACACAAAGAAATTGAACGTGATTGTAAACGCTGACCAAATTTATGGTTGAAATAAGAAGCATAATGTATTTTTGAGCGCTACTGTATTCTTCCACGTTTACTTCAGCTTCCATGTTTGCTTCAGCTTGTGGGCGTTTCTCCAATTAATGGAGAAGCTATGGAGATTTGAATTTAGAAAATTTTTTTTTACACTATGAGGTGCATCTTGGTGCAAACTACCATTGAGCTATTGACCTTTTAGACTGCTTTGCTCACATTGCTTTCATAAGTTTATTGAACGTGTATCTGCTGGACACCCTCCCATTGAGTGACTTTTTTAACTCCATCACGCAACTATTCAGTAGCTTCGACTTCATACTTTTGGCATAGGACTTACAAGGAAAGATCAATGAGTCGGCCTACCACTCCCAATGACGTGCAAATTGCTGTATGCGTCTTGAGACGCTGTACTCTAATGTGCAACATCGTGGAACGATTTTGTATTCTGACTGGGCAGCTTCTTCTCTGACTTCTTCGGTTCCTGCTACGTTCGTTTGCTCAGATAAGTATCCATTTTGGGTATGTTCCGTACATCTTTGCTACACTTGGTAACTTTTTCATGTGGAAAATGGAAAGAAGTACCACCTGCTCTAACAGGGAGATGAGCGGCCCTACGAATGTTAAAAGGAGTGAAGAAAATTTTTTCAATAGGGTGATACACGCTTATTGATTGCATAATCCTTGTAGCTTTGATCATGTGCAGATCCGAAGGTGATCTTCTATTTCACATCCAAAACAGTCAAAGGCGGAACAAAATCTATCTTGCCCACTGAACGTGCGTAGCATGTTAATAACCTTACCGGATGTGTGTACACTTCCACGATCAGAAAGCCTGCTGGATAAGACGATGACTCTAAAAAGACGAAGTGCATGGATTGTTGGTTTGCATCTCAACAAGGCCAAATTTTCGCGTTTTTTTTTTGCCTTCACTTTTTCATCTTCAACTATGTCGATTTATGCCAAATGTCTATAGTTTTCATTAAACCAAGTTGACTATTTACAAATTTTCAGTGAATTTGTTGATCTGACTTTTTTGGGCGCATCGGGGCCATAGCGCTAATATTGCGTTGAGCAGGAAGTCCTGATCGGTTTTTTCTACATTCTCCCTAAATTCTCAGAGGCGATGTGGGTATGCAGCAGCACCAAGGTTCGATAGAGTTTTCTCAAAGCTTCACCTGGAGAACTATATGAACGCATGCGTACTGTTATAAAGTAACCATGATCTCAATCAATCAAAGCCATCTGCGAGCGATTGTCTACTACGAGTTCCTGCAAGACCACGGATCGACGATCCTACTGCCAATATCTGCGCTGCATTCAAGAGGAACATCATCTCCGAATCGACGGTTCGCCGTTTGTACCAGCGCTTCCGAAGAGGAGATACCTCCTTCGGATACCAACCTCGTTCCGGACGCCCTAATGTCGTGGACGATGAATCCCTACGCAGTGTCTCAGAAAAGGAGGCGTATGTTACCACTGGGGAATTATCGACGACACTCGGATGCAGCCAGGGGGTCGTAGTGGACCGCCTTCACCGCTTCGGTTATCGCAATATACTTTCGAAATGGATCCCACACGAACTGCGTCAATCGGACAGAGCGTTGAGATCAGCGCTCCCCATCCGAAACAGAGCTGCCAGAAAGTTGCAGGACTTGGATGGGAACATTTCCACAAAAACGCAAAAACGCAAATTCCGCAAATCGATACGTATCTAATCTTCTTTCCACAAAAACGCAGAATCGCAAATTCCACAAAAACGCATTTCCACAAAAACGCAAAAACGCAAATTCCACACTCTCCTTTCTCTAATTCTCTCGTCTCTTCGTGGCATGGAAATCGATACGTATCTAATGCTTTATCCGCATTTCCACAAAAAACTTCCATTTCCAAAATTTTCCAAAACAAAATTTCCATTTCACAAAACGCAAAACGCAAAAACGCAAATCGATACGTATCTATTCTTCATTCCACAAAAACGCAAAAACGCAAATTCCAAAAGTATGAACGCTGACTAACGGTGTCAACACATTACTGCGCTGTTTCCCGAATAGATGTCCTTTAATTCGCACTGATAACATTCTCCCTGTTTCTCCTATGTATGATGAATTACAAGTCCTGCATTCTGTCTGATATATTACGCCTGATAGGGCGCAATCCCCAATTTGCCATGAGGACATGCAACACAATTCTCCGACAAGCATTCTCTATCATAAAGTCTGTTCCTCACAAGTTGCCGTTTGATGTTATCATTTGGGATGTTGACCAGCACAACATCGTCATGCAACTGTTCTCGAACAATACAGCGTTGTATTGCGGAGGATACATTGTCAGAGATGAATGGGATACACAGGGGAATTCTGTTCTGGCGCGATGTGTTTCTCCTGTCAACGTGACGTCTTTCAAGTCGACGTGGAACCGCATAGCCATTTTCAGCAGCTATTTTCGAAGCTAACCGGAGTGATTCCTCGCGTTCAGCCACGTTACTGCACATATGCGTTGCTGTTCTGTACATGTTTCTGATAACAGCACGTTTCACAGCAGACGGGTGTGCAGACGTAGCATGGATCCATGCTACGTTTGCACACCCGTCTGCTGTGAAACGTGTGTTATCAGGGTGTGCAGACGTAGCATGGAACCATTCTACGTCTGCACACCCGTCTGCTGTGAAACGTGCTGTTATCAGAAACATGTACAGAACAGCAACGCATATGTGCAGTAATGTGGCTGAACGCGAGGAATCACTCCGGTTAGCTTCGAAAATAGCTGCTGAAAATGGCTATGCGGTGCCACGTCGACTTGAAAGACGTCACGTTGACAGGAGAAACACATCGCGCCTGAACAGAATTCCCCTGTGTATCCCGTTCATCTCTGACAAAGTATCCTCCGCAATACAACGCTGTATTGTTCGAGCACAGTTGCATGACGATGTCGTGCTGGTCTACATCCCAAATGATAACATCAAACGGCAACTTGTGAGGAACAGACTTTATGATAGAGAATGCTTGTCGGAGAATTGTGTTACATGTCCTCATGGCAAAGTTGGGGATTGCCCCCTAGCAGGCATAATATTAGGTTGATCGGAAAGTTTTGATAGGGTTGAGATTTTTTTTATTACTCAGCATGTAGTGCAGGCTAATCAACAATATAATAACCATCGTTAGTTGTAACATTGTCCCACCTAAAGGGCAGGTCAGCGATTTTCTTCTCCCAGAATTAGGAGGATTAGGAGTCAAAGAAGTCACCGACCACTTGTTCAAGGTGACGATTTTTTTTGCTAGGAAAGCCTTAGGGAGCCGGAACAAGTGGTAGTCTGAGAGGGCAGTATCAGGTGAATAGGGTGCATGTGGAACCGGGTCCCAACCTAGCTCCTCCAATTTTGCACGGCTCTCTCTACCCATATGAGGGACCCGTGCAAAATTGGAAGAGCTTGGCTGGGACAAGGTTCCACATCCGTCCTATTTCCCTGATGTTATCCCTTCAGATTACCACTTGCTCCGGCCCCCTAAGGCTTTCTTAGCAACGAAAAAATTCGTCAACAATGACCACATTGGACAAGTGGTCGGTGACTTTTTTGAACCTAATCCTCCTAATTCTGGGAGAAGAGAATCGCCGACCTGCCCGTTGGGTGGGACAATGTTATAACTAACTTGTTTATTATATTGTTGATTAGCCTGCATTACTTGCTGAGTTGTAAAATAAAATAGAAAAAAAATCTCAACCCTATCAAAACTTTCCGATCAACCTAATATATCAGATAGAATGCAGGACTTGTAATTCATCATACATAGGGGAAACAGGGAGAATGTTATCAGTGCGAATTAAAGAACATCTATTCGGAAAACAGCGCAGTAATGTGTTGACACCGTTAGGGAAACACCGAGTTGAATGGCATAACGGCAATGATTTTGATATCAAGTGCACGATATTGGCCCATGAGGCAGAGATTTTCTCTAGAAAAGCGCTGGAAGCATTCTGGATCTCAGCTAGAAATCCTAGAATGAACACTAGAAATGAGTGTGTGTCATTTCTAGTGTTCATGCCATATATGCATCATTGCGAGTTACTGTGATAAGCGAATGGGCATGTCCTTACGAGGACAACAAGTAACATCCATTCGTTACTAATGTACTAACTGAGTGTAGCTTTGCTGCACTTTTGCGGTGGATTCAAGGTGAGTCAAACTTTCAGGCTTCTGGGTTTTTGCGAGTGGTTCTGACACGATGTCAGAAATGCTAGAGGGGATAAGGCGTTTGGTGGTATAGTGTGCATTTCTTAAGCCCTGAGCCATGTTTAGGCCTTTGAAAACGATGAAAGGTCGAAACGTTAGCCGAATAAAGATTCCACCTAAAAACCTCATGGCAGAAGCAATATAAAACAAGAATAACGATCAATGCCGAGGTTCTACGACGAGAGAACTTGGACTTTACAAAGGAAACATTTGCCCTACGAAAATGTCAAACGTGATCACGATCAAGTAAAAGTAATTGCGGCATCTCCCTGTACTTATACGCAAAGGCATAACCATAAGCCTATCATACTTCATGAACTACGGAATAAACAGTCATAAATAAACAATAACAATATATACGAAACAACAAACTACGATACGCAACAAGGAGCGGACCAGTATCAGCCACACTACGGGGAAACGACGAGACACCAGCCCACTGGCGATTCCGGCAGCCTCGTATAGAGGTAACCGGCCCCTCCACTGGAGACCTTTGGTCTTTGCGCTCCCTTGGGCCTCCATGCCCTTGATCCGGTCGGCTACGCTCGGGAAGATGTCGGACGTCGAGGACCACTGGACGTCGTACGGATCGGAGGAGGGTCGACTGCGCGTGGGAAGACGAGACGACTGCACGGGACGACACACAGCGGAAACTGACTTTGGATAGATCATGCAGAGAGTCAGACGGCGAGAGTGTTCGCGAAGCGTCCAAGTACCGTAGCGAAATGTTCGTGTTGGGACCAGCGCGGCTCGCGACCATGGGGCGCCCTTTATGTTGAAGTCGTGCGTAAGTCACGACAGGTCCGATAACTATGAGAACCCCTTACGGTGGAATTCATTTACGAATTGCGTCGATCAGCACCATAAACTCTGCTTACTCCAACCCAATCTGTGAATCATATTTAAAACTCTAACTCTCATAACTCACCTTTGCTTTTTCAACCAGTCTGTCAGTCAGTCAGGTTGTCCGAGGAGCTTGTTTTCCATAATATAATCAGAGCTAGTGGTAATTCGATCACTCTAGACGATCCTAAATCCGATTACTTGCTTCTCTTTCTTCAACCAGCAAATCTTACAAAGTTCGTTGACGTTTAACGTTGTTTCAAAGTGTCATAGAAGCGCAATAAGTATAGTAATGGAGGCGCTTTTCGGTATAATAAACCAACGAGACGAAAGTCACTGCTCAGACAGCATCAGAAAACGGCAAGTAACATGAAGAAGTTTATCTCTCAAATTACTAATGAACCATTGTAACCAGCCATCTATGGCGTGTCCGATCACTACTTGCTGTGGTGATCCGTGTCACCTGGCAGGTGATCAGTAATGAAAATAAAAAGATGGATTGCATGTCTTGGTGGAGCTCGCGAGCACTTCGTCATGAGCGATTTACTGTCGCCTCTATTATGCTGAACATTCCTGACAGTAAATTCTCCACGAAGAGGTAGAATGCAGTGTGTGAGTTTATATGTCTCATGAACATGGCTTACTTTCGCACTTTTTTCACTCCTTCGCTGAAGTAATTGGAACGGACATTTGTTACACAATGATGTCTTATGTCGAGATAACCATTCCCCGTTATCGCTGACGCAGTGAGGCTTCTTTAATTTTTCAGTTCCTGGAGGGTGTCCGCAAGCCGGCTGTAAGAGCCTGTTTCGAGATTTTCAAGCAGTACTTCCTGCAAGAAGTTTTTTCTAGGATGCCTGTCACTCATGTTATTTTCGATTTCGATGGCCTACTTGTTGATACTGAAGCGTGCTATACTATTGCCAATCAAACGATGCTTCGGAAATTTGGTCGTGAATACACGAAAGAGCTGAATGCAAGTTCGTTTCTTGTTCTTGATTGAGTTCAAGCTTTATTGTGTTGTTAAAAGTTGACAATACAGGCGAAATGGTGGATAAGAGGAAGATATTCATATACTCATTAATTGAGACCAGCGATTAGGCTAATCGGCTCTGCTGACCCACGAACATTGGGCTCAAGCATGAGTAGTGGGGGGGGGGGGTCTCTAACAGATGGGCGTATTTGAAAATTTGAGAAGAATTCGACGACCAGTCTCCTTTTGAGTAATTTGAGAGTCGATGTCTCTAAAATGAAGGTCGTTAGTCGACAATACCATACTTTGTATTAGGCAGCAATATTATGACTTCGTTTGACACTTTTTGGGGAGACCATCTTACTGTTAGTAAATCAACGGGGAGGATTAAAACAGGCGCTGTCGAAGTCAGTTAAGATCCATATTTCTCAAAAACTTTCCTTGATGTAGCGCTTGGCCAACCACGCCCTTCGAATCTGTGGTAGCGCATCACGCTCCATTGCACAAACACGTAAAGATGGCGTGTTTGGGCAAAGGACGGCGATGCGCTTAAGGGGAAAGAATCCGAGAAGGAAAAGGGAACCTATAAGAAGGGCTTTTTTCGCACATGAAAGTTGTTCCAGCCACGTCGAAGCTCCTTCCCCCAAACCTAAGGTTGCGTTCATACCAAATCGAATGAGAGTTTTGGCGCATCGGCGCATCGGCGCATCCGCGATTTGAGAGAATTGGCGTGCCACGTCACCCTTTTGAACGCGGCACGTGCCAACGTGCGGTTGATTTCTTTTTCTTCTCTTTTCATTTCTTGATCTTTTTCTGTTATGGCAAATATCCAAAATCGCGGATGCGCCAATACTCTCATTTTTCGATCGATATGTATCCTATCCATCACGCGAATGCGCCAATTCTCTCAAATCGCGGATGCGCCGATCCGCCAATGCGCCGATGCGCCGATGCGCCAATACTCTCATTTTCTAGATCGATACGTATCTTATGCATGACGCGAATGCGCCGATACGCCAATGCGCCGATGCGCCAATACTCTCATTTTCTGATCGATACGTATCTCATGCATGACGCGAATGCGCCAAAACTCTCATTCAATTTGGTATGAACGCAGCCTAAAGGTACATCCCACGACTCTGGTGGTATTACCAGTAGTCAGATAGTTCGAACCACAACCACACAGGCTGCGGCTCAAAGACAGTGATGGGGGTAATGTTGGTGATAAGGAATCCTAAAAAGGGTCTTTTACTTCTGCGAGGCCTATGTATGGCGAAATCCCCCGCGGAAGGCGCCCCTTGCGCTGTGGCTGAGGCGGCCTCATCAGGGCAAGCCGCCTTTATCATGACAGCCTGCCTCCTAGAGTTGACCTTGCCGAGAAATGAGGGAGGTGTAGTGTGAGCATGATAACAGAATGATACTCATCATATCATATTAAAGCCGTATCGATCGAAATGACGTGGTGCTTGACGTGTCAGCCTTCGTGGTGAAAACGTCCACGGGTCAGTATCAAAGACTGAAAGGAATGAAACCATCGAATTACCTCTGACACTCCTTCAAGGGAGGGGGAAACATAATAACATATGAATAGAAAAATCTCCATAGTGAGGGAAGTGCTCGTAAGGGGAAGCAGGTGGTATCTCAGGCTTACTCATGGTACCATTTAACGGGAACTGGCTCAATGGCCCACTTTCATGCGGTAATCTCTTTCGAGATCAGATGCTCGGAGGCCTTTTTTGCCAATTTTGGAGGCTTGTATCGCATTTTTCTTTGTCGACGTATTCCTCAGCTCCTCTATTATTATGACTGAGCGCTTTGACCCATTTAAGCTAATCCTGGAATGTACCTTTGAGCTCATACATTTCATTTCCCATGTGGAACGAGGCGCCTACAATTCATAGCCGCCTCCTTGAACATGAGAGGGGTATTTGCCATTATGCGCTCGGAACGAGGTCAAGAAAGTGTCCTTTGCACTGTTACTGTACGCCAGTTTGGAGCATGAATTTCCTACTCCACCATAGTCTCATGATTGTCGGCGAAACCATTCGACTGTAAAATTTCTGTGATAACTCGCGATGTGCATCGCAAACTGCAGATCAAGAACCCAGCATTGGCTAATAGGAAAGATGTTATCCCTTCTAAATAACGCACGACCCCCATATCGCTCAAACAACGCTGAAGAAGTTGAATGAGTTGGGTCATCAAATGTCGCAGCCACCATACTCATCTGTCGTGGCTTCCAGCGACTGCTAATTCTTCAAGCATCTGGACAATTTTAATTTGGAAAAAACATTCAATACAGCGCGATGCTGAAGCGGCCATCAACTTATTGGTCGTCTCAGATCTCCATAGTTCTCACCAGAGCAACCGAAAGCAGCAAGCTCATTTTTTTGACAAAAATCTGTAGAGTGTTGTGGTTTTCATCTCGATTGATAAAATTGTGTATGACTCAAAATATGCGCATATGAGGTTAGAGGACGAAAACCCCACGAACTTTCCAAACGACCTTATAAAACTGGATCTCTTCAGAAATGATGGGAAGGAAGGAAGATGAAGCGTTCACCTGGCTTTTGAAGGAGGTCAGTTGTACAAACACTCTGTTCTCCGCACAATATCCTTATTTAAAGGTTGGCATTGATGATAAAATAACAGTCAAGGAATATTTGGCCCAGTATGACGTCATGCTGGAAGGAATGTTCCTTAAATGCAAGGCATTACCTGGAGCTGAACGACTTGTACGACATCTGGCCAAGAAAGGTTACCACAGCGACACATTTTGACCTAAAGGCACGGTTCACGATAATATCTATTAATTTATTTATGCACGCCAAGGTGCCTCACAAAACACATGCAGCTAACGATGAAAAACCCTACGAATATGAAAGAGGCCATGGGCTGACAAGGGCAAGCGAACTTAGGGCAATAGCAGTTTATAAGGCTGCTTTTCCCTTCAGTGCGTGAATGGGTTCCACGTGAGATCCTGGTCGCGAACCTAGAACGCAAGACGTCAACATACGGGGGTTTGCTGATAACTTAACCCGAATGAACGAATTCATTCAGGGCCCCGGGGGCAGGTACAGGGGCACCTCAAGCGATAGGATTCAGCATTACCTCAAATCATAAAGCAACTGTTTTGCCATGACTCGATTATCAGTAATAAGCGGAAAAATGGCCCAAGCAGTCGATATTCTGATGATTAACTCTCTTGTACATTGATTATGAGCGTCATAATGAATTACTACAATGAGGAACAGAATGTAAGACGTTAGATCATTACTCCGAACTTGGCTTCGAACTGAATTGAATATGAATAAGTCTTCTTATTATTGGTGCCGCAATCATCTCCCAAATATTATCGCAGGTGAAAGCAAAGCTGTAATGGTCTAGTATAGCATAATGTAAGTATCATGGTTCCATCAGCTAGCAGATAGCCCACGACGACAAAGCGTGTGCCATCATCGCGGCGCGAAGTTGAGTGCATACGCTTAAGGAACATGTAAATAAGATGGCAGCCACCGTATCAGGATGGCCCACACCCATCCTCGATTCAACCAGCGAGTAAGCATTTGCTTTTACGTGTATGAGAGGCATGATGTCGACTGATACGAAGTGTTAAGAAAAATTCCCATCGTGAAAATAACCTCATCGGAGGATATTATCACGTTGAAACTTGTCCAAATACTTGTTTTAAGCTGCTAACTCGTCGGAGCCAAGGGTCAGAAACATTATGTCTTCGGAGATTTTCGAAAGTTTCTTTATTTTTTCTTCACGCTTGTGTTCCAGCACTCCCAAAGTCTTAATGGAGCACGACGAAACACGAAAATTATCGTGAATCGTGCCTTTAAGTGATGAGCTGCGTTTATAGTGCAAGTAATTTTTTGATTGTCTGAATCTTTTAAGATGTTCCGTTGGCAATTTGTTCTGGCTCTCGAGGCTCAACTTTTGCTTCGAGACGTGAACCTCACAAGGATTGGTTGGATCTGATTAAGCTAATGGTATGTAGGATTTCAACAGCTACATATGCGCCAGACTGAGTGGAAGTCATGTGGTGCATATCATCAGTGAAACATGTACATGAAGGAAAATTCTCTCATCATATAAATAGCTTATGTGTGTCGGTCAGCCAGTTTGTCGGTATGTGTCTGAGCGGGATCAAGCACTATAAGAAGTGAGGAATACTGACATCACAGAAAATCAGGACATCCTCCAATGCACCAGACGCCAACTCCTTAGCGCTCTGGCACTCTGAAAGGAGGTGACTCCTATCTGAACATCAACAGGCGCTTGATCCAATGAGGGTGCATCTTGTTGAATGTATCTGACTAACGATGTGACCGGCGAGGTAAACAAAAAGTAACATGCATACATGCATTAGCATGATCTATGGCGCACCATACAGAGGATGGAATCGGGTTGAAGTGGCAACTTGCAATCACACAACAACCATCCTACGTCTTTTCCGACAATGATATCAAATCTGTTTTCAAAATCTGTCGAAAGCTTCTCTGAGTGGAATTATAAGGGTTGTTCTATACGTTCGTTCTGCGCATATAAGCGTGTTCCACGTCCATTTCGCAGTTAAATACATGAGAACTTTATAAGTCATCGACAGCTACATAGCATAGCGATATGGCTGATATCCTCGTTGGTTAGACCATTTCCGGTATCTCCACGAAGCTTTGTTGCTTTCCATGGAACTTCCCTTTTTTTTTTGTGGAAATCGTCCTTGAAGATCCCCATTTACATTTGATTCTCCCAAATTCGAAAGTCAATGTGACCCAGGAGCAAGCAATTTTCCCCATTTACAAAAAGGCTAGTAGTTGTAACGCAGAAAACCTGAACATACCTGGTACATATGTTTATCGTAGCAAATGCATGTAGGAATGCCAAAGAAGGGCATTTACTCGCCAGCGGCGATGGGTTTATTTATTTATTTCATTACGTCTATGTGCCATTACCTAAGACAGTGTCGTTAGTGCAAATAAACAGAATAATATTAGGGAGAAAAGAAGAAAACTCATCAGTACTCAAGCCAGTGCTCAGCCTAAATACTAGCAGCTGATGGGATTTTTGGACCTGAATTATCTAATACGATGTGCAACAACTGGAACTAATCAAGTTGATGTATGGGGGGGGGGTATTGATAACGACAGGCTCTTAAACTGGGAAGTACCCAATGGAAATTATCTAATTGATGATAAGGTATGCGGTAGTACATCTAGCACGATAGAAGTGTTGTTTGGTATGGAATATTGGCGATAGTTCTTTGAAAGTACTACCTCTTTATCATCCGCTCGAAATTTATCATCCGCTTTTTTCCATATCGAGCCAAAGTTTGATGTGTCTATGAAATGGTCGAGGGGTGATTCATTCCTTAAACACGACTATAACAGTGGTTCTGCTGCGCACGCCTAAATCGCCGGGCGCCTGTACTTTACCTTGTATTAGGTATATGCAGAATGTATGGCTAAAACAGACTTTTTTCAAAACGCCATAACTTTGCTCTGACACAATCTTATTTCTCGAAATAGAAAGTATTCGAATCTATACAACTTTGCCAACCATCTGGTAAAGAAAATATGCCACCATGATATTCTGGTTTGCGAGAATCAATAAGGTCGACAATGGCATTTTCAACCTGCATCATATCGGCGAAGTCCTTCTAACGCAGGTTTGCATCGAGAACTCGGGAAGAGTGTTCATCCGTAGGGGATGGGTCTGGGTAAAGGGGGTGAGGGAGAGTCTCGATGCCTAACTGCAGCAGTTTTTGCCGGGTGACTTGCGAAGTGAGGGGTTTTACGTTGTTTTGCGCACCCATGCGCATCGCGACTCTTCCTCACCCCCTTATTCCCCAGACCTATCTCCAACGATGACCACGTTTCCCGGGTTCTCGATGCAAACCTGCGTCAAGAGGAGTTCGCCGATGCGATGCAGGTTGAAAATGCCATTGTAGACTTTATTATTTCTCGCAATCCAAAATCTTATCAGATGGCATATTTTTTTTTACCAGATCGTTGGCAGTGTATAGATTCGAATGGGTTTTATGTCGACAAACAAAGTTGTGTCTGAGCGAAGTTATGGCCAGTTATGTTTTGGCCATTTATTCTGCATACACCTAATATTACAGTCTGACCATAAGTTTCGGACCACTTAACCATTTTCAGTTTTCTTTTTTTTGTCAATTCATTCAATGTGATATGCACCGCAATTATCATAATATTGACGCATCGTGGCTGTACGACTCCTCATCTGCAGAATTCCACAGGAGAAAGTTTGTCATCCGGTTTCGAGATCAATTCGGTTGGCTTTCTTCTTCTTTGAAAAATGAGCCAAAGAACAAAATATCGGTGATCCGTTAGCCAGAAGGGTCCACACGATTGATGAGGAAACAATGTTCAAGCTGAAGTCCTCACTTTCATGAATATTTTTTCGCAACAAGGGTGAAGCGTTACCACACACAGAGTGAAATTTGTTTAGTTTTTCGTCCAATCGAATGACTACACTGGCAAGGCGTTCATGGCAGGTGGGGTTAATTACGCCGAAAATCCGCGTGGCCGCCCACGGCGAGCGGCGCGGCGAGTCCGAGTTGGATTACATCGTCTCGAGATACCTGCACATCTAAGATGGCGATCGTATCTAAACCTAAGGTGCGACAGCGCGGGCGGTCGCTCGCTGCTGGCGTGCGTCAAACGTTTTGAAAAATGAGGGATGGAGTGGCGCCGTAGCGATTTCAACATAGATGCCGAGATCTAATCACATTCATGCCTCATGTAGTTTGCTTCATCATGCACTATAAAAAATCTAGATGTAGGAAGATTTTTCTATTCCTTTTTATACCTTAATATCCGATCACCAATGATCAGCTACTGATAGTGCGAAAAGGGTCTGAAGAACTGACGTTTCACGATTTTCCTTGTTGAAAAATCAAACACATTGAAGACTCAGTTTTGCGCTCATTATATTCAACTAAATGAAAATGGACTCTTCCATCAGTCATCCGTCTCTAGGGCACCATAAAAGTAGATGTAGCGGTACTAATATAGATGTGGAGAGACCCTTACTATGCGCTCAATCGAAACCGTTATACAATCATCAGTTTGTGCACTCAGGTGTATATTTTTACTCAAGCCTTCTTTGAGAAGGATAGGGACTTCCTCCTAAAGAAAGCCTTAGGGTAAAAACCTAGGCAAAAGAAGCACGCGACGCCGAGCACAGTCAAGTGCCCCCACCGACTATATTAGCACCGGGTGAAGGGAGGTGTCTAAAATACGTGGGTCGAATCAGACAGAAGCCGTGGAATTCGAGAGTGCGCAAATGGTTGCATACGTTGTGAAATAGAACGAGGGGTTATCGCTAAAGCAATACGACAAACGATTTACGAGTAATACAGACTGTAACGTGATATCAGATACAAACAAAACGTCTTACGAGATACCCACACTCACTACGGCGCCGCTTAGCGAGCCCCAGCAACGATGCGCACTCGACCGTCCCCGCTGTCGCACCTTAGTTTAGATACCATCGCCATCTTAGATGTGCAGGTTTCCTGAGACGATATAATCCAGCTCGGATTCGCCGCGCCGCGGGCCGCCACGCGGATTTTTGGCGTAATTACCCTCACCCCATATTTTCGCTTGGGCCCTAGCTTGTAGAAGATACCACCAAACAGCTTCCATCGCTCTCCATCTACGAGCCGGCAAACCTTTTTTTATAAGCTAACGAGGAAGGTCTTCCAACTCATGACGCGCTTTTTGAAAGCTGTTTTTTGCATGTATGGGGGTGCATATAAGAATCATATAACTGATGTCCATTTTTGCTGAGCGGCCCTACGAATGCCAAAAAAGGGGTTGATGGTTCGATCCCCGCCGAGGTCAAATTTTTGCAAAATTTGGATTTTCAGTTTTTGGGCTCAAAAACACCTAAATATGAAAAATAAGTGCAGTAATCACATTTAGAGTTCCAGACTACCCTATACTGTCAGTTTTCAGCAAGTTTGACAGTTCAATCTTTTGACCTTTCAGCGCTCATAGCTCACGAACGAGGCGTTTTTGCGCGAAACGGATTTGATATTCGTGTTCAGGAGGTCGAACTACCTTTGGGGGTAAGTTTCCAGCCCAATTGAGATTTTCACCCAAATTCGAAAATTTGAGCTGGGCATTGGTATACCTTCGACTGCACGTTCAACGAAGGGGACGACAGTATCACTTGTCAAGAAATCCTGACTATTTCTCTTGCTTGATGCTTGGTTGGTCAAGTAATAACGGTAGGCATCCATGCTGTGCATATTCCACTGATTTTCAGCGATTTTGCTAGTTATTCGCTTCTACAAATAGAAAGGGCACCATGTATCCATGACCAAACGTCTTTCTCGAAGTTAGGGTCAAAATTTGGATTTGGCTAGAAATGTGTCCCTAAAGGTAGTTTGACCCCCTGAACACGAATATGGCACTCATTTTGCGCGAAATCGCGAATTTCGAGCGCTACGGGCATTTATGTGTCCAAAAAGTCAGATCACCAAATCCACTGAAAATTCGTAAACAGAGTCATTTCGGCATTTGTCAACGAAAATCATAGTCACTCGGCATAAACAGACATATCTGAAGATGAAAAAGTGAAGGCAAAAACAAATGCAAAACTTCGGCAGGGCTGGGACCCGAACCACCAACCCATGCCTTTCGACCGTGTGAGAGTCCATCATCGTATCCAGTAGGCCATCCGACCGCTGCGTCATGTTCGCATCGGAGAACTGTTGTGAAACTGCTGCACACTTTTAGTACATGGTGGAAGTAAGATCTTATTTTTTCCCGTATTTGACTTTGTTTTGGATGTGAAATGGAAGAACACCTTTGGATCTGCACATGGTCAAGGTTACAAGGAGTATGCATTACAATAAGTGGGTTAAAATCGCCTTTTTGGAAGGAATTTTTTTTACTCCTTTTTTGGCATTCGTAGGGTCGCTCAGCAAAAATGGAAGTTAGTTATATGTTTCATGTAGGTACCCCCATATGATGGAAAAAACCGTTTCCCAAAAGCGCGTCATGACCTGAAAGACCTCCCTTGTAAGGCATTCGCTCCTGGAGACCTCGGATCATTCAGATAGGGCCTTTGCCGCCCGTGAATTGGTTCACATACGTTATCCGCCATCGCTTGTGACTAGGATAGATTATCACGCGAAGGTGCAGTGAAAAGTCGGGAGGAACATGACGTCAAATCTTGGGGTGGGAAAGTGGGAAACAAGCTCCATAATTTCATCAGGACTGCCTAAGAACATTTTCATGAACCTGGTTTAGTCGTCGGTAATGAATGTTATGAATTGTTAATGACCATAATGCGGAAGGAAAAAATCCATTTCTGCATGAATTGTGTCAGCACTGCACCATCGACTTGGAGAGCGTAATTTCCTCCGTTGCGTGCTACCGACAACCAAGTATTGGAATATCCCAAACGGTGCTTGTGAGAAAATTGGGCCTCGAAGAGCACATCGTAAAATTCTCGGGCCAGCCAAATTAAACGGCGAGCTAATGAGCCAGCTGGTTGGCTGGTCGGAGTGCTGAAGATTGCTACTACACCATCACACAAGCAGTGAAATTTGGGGTTCACTAGAGATTTTTGTCACAATAAATGCAAAATGGTGCAGAAAATAGACCAGCCTTGTGGCACTGTTTGATGAGGGAGACCTCTAAAACTCCAGTTAGAGAATCGCTGGGCATTTTTGAACGTAGCGCTCATAAAAAGAAGTCGAATAGTATTATGTGTCTCACTGCAAACGGACGCTTCGACCTGAGATCCTTCCATCGTAAGATGTTACATGCATATCTAATCCTGTTGAAGACACCGGAAGGGGGGAATTTTTTCTCACCATAGAACAGACGTAGTTCGGACGAGTATAAGTGGCCGCCATGCACAAACTCGCCAATTTGACGCCTGGCATGGTGCCAAGAGGGGTTGTTTCTATTATAAAGTTGTTTTTTCTTTTTGCTTTTTTCCTTTATTATATTCTAGATAGATCTAGATATTCTTACATGAATGCTAATGTGGTTGGGAATGGCCACTCCACTGCACTGGAAGTCAGGTGCTACAACTAACGTTGGCCCACGGCCCGTCTCCTACAGCGGACAACTCGGAAAGTCAGTGTGTTGATACGAATGGGATGCAAATACATACCGCAGCGTCGCGCTTTTGAATCCGGGTTTTTTCGCCAATTATCGCTTCTAACCTTCAGTGTTCGTTACAGAATGGTCATTTCTTTGCATCTTCTCTTGTTTCGGGCCCCTTCCGGTTCCTTTAAGCTATGGAGAGTGACGCTTGATTGCTACTGTACCACTTACACTTCTTTTGCATGTTTTTTTATGTACAGGGAGGAGATTCTTAAGGGTCGAGGAGTTTTTGCCCATTCTGCCTAAATTGGTTTGAAGACCTTTGAGGGTATGATAACAAGGCAGCACGTCATTGAACCTTGACGAACGCGCATTTTTTCAGGTGTCTTCCATGTTGGACATCGCGCGCTCGCTTTGCCGAGAATTGCGTCCCAGCATTGGGACGCATTGTCCTAGAAAGCAGTTTTTGATACCAGCTTCCAAACTCGCTAAATTTCGCGTCTACCATGAGCTCCAATACAAAATATTGAGTGCTGCGAAATTTTTAAAGCATCCCTCGAGGGCTTCATTAAGAGCTTGCTACATGGTGGTGAGGGGAAGTGCTCAACCATCCACTCTATATAATTCGCTTAGTGTGTGTGTATATGTGTATGTGAATGTGCATGTGTATGTGCATGTGTATGTGTACGTATATGTACGTGTGTATGTATGTGTATGTATATGTTTGTGTATGGATGTATGTGTATATATGTGCATGTATGCGTGTACACGTATGTGTATGTATGTGTGTATGTGTATGTATGTATGTATGTGTATGTATATGTATGTATGTGTATATGTATATGTATGTGTGTATGTATGTGTATGTATATGTATGTGTGCATGTATGTGTAAGTATATGTATGTGTGTATGTATATGTATGTGTGTATGTGTATGTATGTGTATGTATGTGTATGTGTCTGTCTGTCACGAAATTATCTAGCGTTGCAGCATAGCTGGGACGCTGAATTTGGCAAGTAATATATGGGGTAGTAAGGAGACCTAACCGGTGGTGGACCGAAAGTGACAGCAGTTGATTTTCGTCTCTCGGGTTCATCCGGAGCGCTGACACTCATAAGTGTTTTGTGGGATGGGGCGGGAGCATTTATAGCGAGTGATCCAACTTGATAAGCTGGATAAGATACGATTGGAGCGTGAAATGGGAAATGTCGTTAGCCCTTTCCGTCTTTCGCGTTGACCGTAGTTCGCTGACATTCACAGGTGTTTAGCGGTGTGAAACGGGAACATCATTGGTGGATGAACCAATTTGATAACGGTTGATAAGATTCGATAAGGAGCGTCGGAAGACAAATGTCTTCAAGTCTGTTTCGTTTTTCACGATGATCCTTAAGCGCTGATACTCACAGTTGTTTTGCGGAGGGGGACGGGGACATTGATGGTGGGTGTTCCACATTGATAACGTTTGGTAAGATTCGACAAGGAGCTTGAAAAGGCTAATGTCGTCAAACCGTTTTGCTTTCCTGGCGAACAGTGAAATGATCACACTCACGGTATTGCAAGGTACGAGGACCTTAATGGTGACTTTTCAAAACGGATAACGGCTCACAGGGATCGATAATTAGGAAATGGGAAGGGATGAAATCCGGTACACCGTTTAGCACTACTACTCGACTGCTATAGTGAGTGTGTCTGACGCTCATTACCATTGGGTGAACATATTTGTTTGTTCTGATAACTGCTGCCGATGTATCGACCGCTAAATTGCCTAGCGTTCTAAATAATGGTGCCTGCCTTTTGATACCGCGATCTACTTGGATTATCAAGATACGACTGATAGCAAGGCAGGGATTCATTCACTCATGCGGTGCCAGCAACAATACTGGGTGTCTACTCCTAGACTATGTGAAATTCCAGATAGTGGTGCATGTTTACAAAAACGATAAGCATCGATAGGTGGCATGTGGGTGTACCACCAATATGTAGGAAATAGATGCTCAGTAAATGGACAAATTGCTACCAATTGATGTAGTTGAATCCAAAACTATAAATCTCTAAACTATCCAAACTCCCAATGATGGCCTAAACAGTCGGCTGGCGCACACTTCTGCGCGCGATTCATGTCGATGACGTGCAAAACAGGCTCGATCAAAGCGACTGAAGTATATTAGTACAGTAATGCTTTTTTTGCCACGCCATCTTCTGTATTTTCTTCCAATTCAACAACTCAGCTGAACACAAAGGAAAGGTTTCGCTATATTCCATACACAACTGTGGTTGTGCCGATCAGATCCGTTTTGCACAACATCGACATGAATCGCACGCAGTAGTGTGCGCCAGGTAACTGGTGTAGTAGACATGTGGAAAGAGTCGGCGTTTCACGAGTATGACCAAAAATTCATTCATTTGTTATGTGTTACCAGATGGTTTGCATTCTAGAATCGACTTATTTTCCTAAAAACTCTTTTTTCTCAAGGATATAACTTCTAATGTACCCAAAGCATAAAAAAAAACTAAATAAAAAGATTTGAGCGCATATTCATTCTAGATACCCTAGTGCATGTTGATTTAAAGTGATTATTCGTGGATTTCAAGTCAGTTGATAAAGGGAATTTCCTGTGTTGCATCCCACCTTCGGGACGCATTGTCCCAAGCGGCACAAAACGTGCGTCTCAGCATTGGAACGCAAGGTCGCCACGTGTATGATTCATATCTTTCTTTATCAGGAGTTCCTTCTCGTCCTATCTCATGGCGATCGATCGCAAGCCTCACTTTCCACGTAGTTGCCACTTTTAATAATCACAACGAGAGGGGGCTGTAAAAGTTAACTAGTCCCTCCCTGAGGGACCTTACCTCGGTAGTGATTACTTGTCGCGTTACGGTTAATGTGCAGCGAAGGTAGCTACAGAAGGATCTGTCTGCTCACCAAAGGGCAATGGACTAATTTGTTTACGCAAGATATGCCTTTAAAAGCAAATCTCCACCATAAGAAATAGGCATGATGGCTAGCTAGAGGAAAAATTAATGAGAGATCACTGCAGATCATTGCTTGTTTGCTTTAAATTTTGCGTGGGACAGTGATAAGAGATCTATTACATCTGTGCAGAATAAATGGCCAAAACGGAACACTTTTTTCAAAACGCCATAACTTCGCTCAGACACAACTTTATTTGTCGAAATAAAAACCATTCGAATCTACACAACCTTGCTGTCGCGGCACGAGGAGCCGCTTCAAGGGAACCCTGGGGTGTGTCGGTGCCTGTGGGTTAGCTGTCGCCATGACCACTTGTGTTGACCATCCGTGATCGTGCGGCAATATTATCATCAGCAGCACGTCACGGCCTCCCGGGAGTTAGTTAATCTACTTCACTTCACGGCGGCAGCCCCACAGGGCCTTGGGCCCTTAGAACTACATAGTGATATTTTGGACAGTGTACTGCACCCTCAATGTAATCCTGGACTAACCTCTATGGAACGACGGATAGAAAGTAGGATCGTCGGGTGGGTCCATGGTGAGACCCAGAGTGAGTTCACTTACTCCAATATGTTTACTCATTGATGTTATTGTTTGTCTCTGATTAGTTTATATTCATAAACTGTTATTGATATTGTGTAATTTCTCCCCTTATGGCACCACTAGATGCAACATGGTGCATCGGCCGTAGGCACTCGATCCCGCTCGGCTATCGACCTGATCAATCGATGGCCGGTAAGAATCGGCATAACCACAGCCACGCGGGGAGCCGTCTTATCATATAACCAGATGAACTTAGTACATGACCGAGGCGGATGCGTTTACCGTCCCGGACATTCAGCAGAAATTAAGTGGTGGCAGCCTTAGTTTACTGGATGTCCGCGCGCGAGGGGCGGTCATCGATACAATGCCTAGGCAACTCAAAGGAACGCAATGGAAGCAATCGGAAAAAAAAATGGGCGCCTCAAACCTGGGGGCCACGGAGCCCTGGCCACAGATGTCGGCGATGACTGGACATAGTGGTGGAAACGCCCTTCTTGACTCAAAAGCGCCTTAAACCTGGGGGCCGCGGTGCCCTGGCCACAGCTGTCAAAAATGATTGGACGTTGTGGTGGAAACGCTACCGTTAAAATGTGATTGTGATAAGCAGCCGGTCCGAACCAAAAAAGTGTTAGTCCAAGGACAAAAATCCTGAAGACAATCCATAGAGCATGCTCGTCCCCTATACCATGTGGGCTGGCCACCCATTGAGGTAGTTAGGGTTAAACAAAAAACATCGGACATAGTATACCACAGTAATGAATAAGGAGAAAAGAAATTTTTCCGCTTACTTCAGGTCCCTTTGATCGCTTATGTTCCAGCTTTTTGAAAGTGAATAGGACGCAGCGTCTATTTAGTTCATCATGGCGAGATAGACACACAATAAGTTGAGCTAACTAGAAACGAACAAACGCATAGTATCTCACCAGTGTTTCCTTGCGCACACCACCTTAACTACACCTAACAATGGGATATTCTCTCAAAAATATTTGAAGTAAACAGTCGTTTGATTCTCGATCACGCTCTCAATCATACTGACATAGCATAATATCCTCTCGTTCGAATCTGATACGGAACAATCACATTGTAACTCGTACATTCGCACGTCGGAGAAAGCTGTTAGGACAATGAGATTCGTATTTCAGATGACAATTTCAGATATCCTCAAATTTGGGAGTATTCGTGTTTATTGCTACAGCTATAATTGCTATGTCGGCAGTTGGTTATATCAAAGGCCAAATGACAAAGGCAGCCAAAGCCTTGAAGGAGAGAATTTCAACGATTGAGAAATTCCTCACCGAAGGACCAGACATCGACACGAAGAGTGGAGAAGACCCAACACAGGCACAGACGAGACAACTATTGGACTTCACTGTAAGTTTGAATAACCTAATGGCAAACCTTAATAGCTCTTGGCAGCGAGGAGAAACCCACGCTCAGACCATTGAAAGTGACAGTGACCGATACACATTACTTCAAGAATTCACGGACTATTGGGAAGCCAATGGTTCGGAGCAACTCCTGATGAGGGGGCAAGTACTACTGTCAACAATAGAACTGATTAAGAAAAAAATGGAGGATAATCAGGCAGGGCAAGAGGTAACAGAAAGAAGATCTAGAGTAGTAGCTAGTTCAGACGGTATAGTTCAATTACCCAAACTGGAAATACCGGAATTCGAGGGCGACATGGTCACATTTCCGGAATTTTGGGAGATTTACAAAGCCGCAATTCATGACAATCCAACTCTTCCAGCTTCTGTGAAATTCCTACATCTCAAGAGCAAACTAAAGGGAAGAGCGAAAGCCCTACTAGCCTCAATAGAGTTAGGGGCGGAGAACTATCCTAAAGCGATTGAGATTTTATATAATACATACAACAGGCCTGATGTACTGCGGAATAGACTCATAGAACAGTTAGAGGCCTTGCCTCCCGCTCATGATGCCCCTATTGACCAACGAACCACGTTGTGTAAAATAAAAGCTATATGGGTACAGCTCAAAAGCTTGAATGAACAACCAGGGTCTACAACAACAATGAGGATAATCAGATCCAAGTTTCCTCGTCGAACCAGAGAAAAAGTTGGAGAATTACGTCAAAGAAATGACAACTGGACTGCAGATAACTTAATCCAAGCTTTTGATACCGTCGTTGACCAGCTGGAAGTGATGGAAGACACGGATCCGACATCGTTCAGTACATCGAGACTGTGTCTTGTAAGTAGTTCACGTAGCAGCACACGGCAATCGAAAGGACAAAAAGTCAGGAAACCTTCAAAAGAGAGAGGTACTAGTCATCAGCGTTCAGTAACTGGTAGCGTCTCACCGAGAACACGTTCGCGCTTCGACCAAGATCAACGTTGTAGCTTCTGTCTGAGGAAAGGACACCATCCCTCTAACTGCGAAGAAATTACAAGTCCTTATTCAAGAAGAAAAATGGTAGTGAAATCCAAATTATGCTGGAAATGCCTCAAATCAGGACATCAAAAGTCGTATTGTGATAGTCCACCGTGTTACAAATGCGGCAAGGATCATCACCATTCTCTATGTTATATGGAAAACAGATCACGTAGTTCAAGCAGATCCACCAGCCCTATGTCAAGACGATATAGTAGGAGAGACTCCCTCGACAGCCAGTCTTCAGAATTGAGGTCCAGAAGCAGATACGGAACGAAGTACCATTCACCAAGCCCCAATCGTAGAGGGCAATCTCCTTTGAGAAAAGCAAATCGCAGGGGATCTCCTCATCCGAAAGTCGAATTCAGTAAAACATCCGACGTACATACCTACTCAAATCCGCTAGTAACTCCAGTCACTTCCGATTTTGACTATAATTCAACAGATAGTGAACCAGAAGAATCAGATAACCAACGTGAAGAAAAATCAGACGTCAATACAGTCCAAATTGGAGAAGCACAAGTGAACGCAATCTCACGCTACAAGGAAGAAGCAAGCTTTTCAAACCCCCCGCGCCTGATGACACTTCAGGCGCTCACATTCAACTATATCACAAGGAACAAACAACTTCTAGTGGTACTACTGGATAGCGGTTCACAACACAGCTACATAAAGGAAGATACGGCAAGACATCTAGGGTTAACCTGCAAGAGCCCTCGAGACATAACAGCAGTGACATTTGGAGGCCACTCCCATACCGAGAAATCGTATCGCGTGAAAATCATACTTCAGAACAATTCTAACAACAATCCGACTGTTCTACATTTATGGACAAGGAAATTCATAACCACAGTGTCCACCGATACGAATGAAGAAGACGAAGCGATGACTGTTCGTTATGGCAGTAGAGGATTGAAGGAAGTAGATATCCTAATCGGAATGGATTATTACTGGAACGTTATCGACTTCAATTCAAACCAACAGCTTCCTTCCGGACTGGTAAAATCAAACACCAAATTTGGACCAGTTTTATCGGGGTATTCATCAATACCATTATCTAGAAGCAACACGGTCAACGATTCGGACATTTCGAGTAGGGAAGAACAAATTAAAACCGAAACCGATAATATAATACACCGTCTGCTTGGTTTAGAGTCACTCGGAACGAAAGATGAAGTGGATGAGACGGATGCCAGTATAATACAACGATACTATTAGGTTGGACGGGAAGTTCTGGGACACTTTTTGTTTTTTCCTGTAGAAACCTGTAAAGAATTGTGGGACAGTCCATGGTAAGGGTATATAGATGGAGTGTGAAGGACTCTTCACTAGTCTGGTTATCACCACTATGGCTTCGACAAGCGGCGAATCTGAGCCTATTTCGCGAGAAGGTCTTCGACTGCTGATTCTTCATGAGTACCGCCTTGGTAGTTCTGCGCGCCTGGCGGCCGACAGAATCAACCACTCGATGGGTGCGAACACCACTTCGAAGTCTACGGTGATTCGGTGGTATCAGCGTTTCGGTGAAGGACAGACAACGCTAGAAGATGAACCACGCTCAGGACGTCCTCCGGTCTTCGATGTCGACGCCCTGACAGCTGCCGTTGAAGAAGATCCCCGTTGAAGAAGATCCACTTTGGTGACTGAAGTTACATGTGAATAAAATTAAAATAAATTGAATTTTTCTCACAAGGTGTCCCAGAACTTCCCGTCCAACCTAATATAATACAGTCAAAATAATAGACGGACTCATCCATGTCCAATTTCCGTGGAAAGCTAATCATCCCCCACTGGCAGATAATTAAGCGCTCGCAGCGCGTAGACTGCAGAGCCAGTACAACAAATTGCATCACAACACTAAGCTGTGGGACGAGTACTGCAAAGTCTTCAAACAACAGCTCAAAACAGGCATAATAGAGGAAGTTCAAGATAGTACAAACAAAGGGGAACGGACATACTATATTCCTCATCAAGCGGTCTTCAAAGGGGATAGCAATACCACAAAGTTGCGTATCGTCTTCGATGCATCCAGCCACATGAGAAATGCCCCTAGCCTCAACGACTGCATACACCAAGGACCTTCCATGCTACCAGATCTGTGCGGAACATTGTTGAGAGCACGTCTCAAACCAATATTAGTCATCGCAGACGTGGAAAAAGCATTTCACCAAATACGACTGCAAGAAGAGGAGAGAGACGCCACAAGGTTCCTGTGGCTAAAAAACCCTTTGAAGGAACCCACTTGGGACAACATCTGCACGTTCCGCTTCACACGTATCCCATTCGGCGTGAATGCCTCACCCTTCCTACTGAATATGTCCATAAAATACGCCCTCGAAAGGGAGAGCAGTAATCAACTACGCCAAGAAATCCTCGCTAATACATATGTGGACAATGTTTTAATTGGAGCCACAACTGTTGAAGAAGGCATACTAAAGCGTACTCAATGCAAGGAACTCTTTTTAGGCATGGGCATGAACTTACGGGAGTTTATGTCAAACAGCGCTGATGTACTGAAATCAGTCTCTCCCGAGGACAAGATGCAAAACACATCCAGTCCAGTAAAACTGCTAGGGCTCAAGTGGAATACAAACTTAGACACCTTATTGATCCCTGTGAAAACCACAATAAACAAAGCCACCTCCAAGCGACTCGCACTTAAAGCCTTCGCTTCAACATTTGACCCGTTGGGCCTGCTTAGTCCATTACTCATCAGAGCAAAAATTTTTATTCAGGACCTGTGGACGGAAGATTACTCCTGGGATGATCCACTCAGAAAAGACTCCACTGAAAAATGGAAGTTGATTATCAAAGAAATTGAAGGTTTTACCAAAAACATACCAAGATTTATCGCATACACCAAGAAGTGCAAATACGACCTGGTGATCTTCTCCGATGCTTCACAAAGAGTGTACGCTAGTGTCGCATACCTAGTATGCCGACCAGAAAGAGGAAAACCATTCAGCAACTTAATTTTTGCAAAAACGAAGCTGGCAGCTCCGAAGAAAATCACTATTCCAAGACTCGAGCTGTTAGGAATCATGCTAGCAGCTAAACTAGTACGCTTCCTCCGGAAAGAACTCAAAATAACCTTTAATGCAGTCCACATTCTGTCAGACTCCCTGATAGCTCTATACTGGATATGCTCCAACAAACAATTGAAAACGTTTGTTGAAAATAGGATCAAATATATAAGAGGTGTAATGGATGAACTAACGAAAGAGAACATACACAACAAACTACACTTCGTAGATTCACAGAAAAACCCAGCAGACTGTGCAACCAGAGGTCTAACCGCCTCAGAATTAGTACATCATATGTGGTGGCATGGTCCAGAATTTATACTCCATCAATCTAGCAAGTGGCCTCACGCAACGATGGACTTGATGAGCAAACCAATATCTTCGGAAGAAGCAGAAAAAGAATTCAAGTCCATTGCCACGCCAGTGGCACAAAACTACAAGTCATTCATCCCGTTCGAGAGAACTGATTCGCGTAAAAAGCTACTTCGAATAACGGCTTACATGCTAAAATACATAGCAAAGCTGTGGAATAGGATCAACAGGGGACATAGTCAAGACAGAGGGATAATAAGTATCACATCGGCAAGCCCTGAGATAATTTCAAAGGACATAGAAGCGGCGGAGATACTGTTACTGCGGGAACACTATCGCGAAGGAGCCGTCCAACTTCATGACAACATAAAGAAACGTTTCAGTGTAACACTGGATAAGAACAAAGTCTATCGGGCAAACCTGCGGATGGCAAATGCGGCGATCCAAGATGCCATGAAAAATCCGCTTCTCTTACTACCCAAACATCCTCTAACGACAATGACCATCAGAGAGTACCACCATAAACTTTTTCACGCTGGAGCGCCTCACTTGATCACTGAGTTAAGGACTCGCTACTTCATCCCAAGAATTCGTAAAACAGTCAGGGACATTATTAAGAAATGCATCAGGTGCAAACTGTATCAAGGAAAACATTATGCGTACCCAAAAGTACCTGACTTACCAAGTCAACGGGTACTGCGGAGCCGCCCTTTCCAAAACATCGGTCTCGACTATTTTGGCCCATTAACAACTCGTTCTAAAACTGAACAAGACCGCAAGGTATGGGTTTCTCTCTTCACATGCATGGCAACGCGTGGATTACACTTGGAAGTCGTAGCAGATAATTCAGCTATTCAGTTTATATTAGCATTCAGGAGGTTTATGGCACGAAGAGGAGCTCCAGACTTCGTCTTGAGCGATAACGCACCAACATTCAAGCTCGGAAGAGAAATCTTCGTAAATGAGCTCCATACCCTCAAGAAAGATTCCACAGTTCAGGAATTCACGTTATCGCAAAACCTTCAATGGGAGTTCATCACGCCACTTTCCCCTTGGAAAGGTGGTTTCTACGAGAGATTAGTAGGGTCAGTCAAGTTGGCCTTGAAGAAATCAGTACATCGACAACACTTAGGTCTATGGACACTGCAAACAATCATTTCCGAGATTGAAGCGACATTGAATACACGTCCCATAACACCGGCGTCGACCAGTCCTAATGATGCAGAAGTACTAAGACCGATTGACCTTATTTATCCCTCTTTCACCCTAGCACATATTGACAGACCCAACATTGGGACTACACGATACAATCAAGTAAATCAAGCCGACACCCACGAGTGCCTCCTTGATGCACATAAAGATATCAAAGACACAATAGAACATTTCTGGGAAGTATGGCACAAAGATTACCTGCAGGCCCTTGCAGAACGCAATGAAAAACAGCATTTAGTTCAGAATGGCGCAAAACAAACTCCCACTATTGGAGACGTGGTCATCATAAAACAAGAGAACACACCGCGATCGCAATGGCCATTAGGCCTTATAGTACAAATCAATAATTCAGTTGACGGACTTCCAAGGTCCGTCAAAGTAAAAACAACAACCAATAGGATCGTGGACAGATCAATCAACCACCTTATTCCACTAGAGATATCAACATCAGGAAAACAGCCCACAAAAATCACGACGCAAGACAAGAAACCATTACGCATCCAACCAAATAGAAAGGCAAAAAAGGACACATCAAAAAATTAACCTCTCTTCACATCAAAAACAGATTAACAGCAGCAAGAATAACTAATCCACTTAAACTTACTCACCGCTTTTCAATTTGACGCTTCGGCTTCTTATCAGTCCATCCACAGTCCTTCATACTCATTTTTCCTTATCCTCGACTCATTTATCAAGGGGTGAAGAATAACCGCGATCATCCTGCATTGCGGTCCTGCCGCGCAGATCAAAACACGCAACGGCGCAAACATCAAAATCATAAATTCTCATTTTTGCGCCAAGTTACCCAAAAAAAACCTCAATGTTTCACTTCTCTATTACCATTTTCACACTTATTTGTCTATGACTATTAGTGCTCACACACTCTAGCTCACTCCTTTCATTAGGAAGTCACAAGTGACCTTTGACGCGATTTAACTCGACTCAAAGACAATTTCGCAATACTTCACATTTTATGTACTAATGATCGAGCGTTCGTCAACCAATATATTCGGCTATCCAGGTTTTCCTACTGGTTCCATAGGACTTCCTTTTAATGCTAACTTGCTCATCATTACGATTTTTATCCTACTTGTGCGAAATACTTCACCAGTGTGAAAATCATAAATTCTCACGTCGCGCACTACACCACATACGTCATACTTCACAGTCTTCTGCATACATTCGTTCTTAAGCGTAGTTAGCGTGGTTCAATACAGTGCGTTTCATAATTATAAGGTCACCCTCAAATTTTCGGTTTTCAAGAGAGGCAGCTGACCGAAAATTTTTCAAGTATTTTTTATAGATTCCTCATCACAGAAAACCTTCCCATACTAGTTTTGATAACATTAGCTTTTAGTCCAACATTTTTATGAATATTTTCTCATTTTTGTGCCGTTTCATAATTATAAGGTCACCCCGAAGAAACAGAGAATTTGCTAGAGTTAACAGCGCATGCGAAGGAGCTTATAATCTGTAGCCCTCTCCTATTTGAGAACGACATTAATAAGCAGATTCGGTGAACTAGAAACTAAATTTCGGAGAACCTCACCACAGATATTGTTCCAGTCTTCAACGATTGCCTGTTTCAGCAGTTTTGCTTCCCAGAATTGACAATCATCGGGGTAAATATTCGAGGTAGTGTCTTCTAGATCTTCCTAATAGAACTGAGACCATGACTACATGTTATCCATGACTGAGCGTGCGTATTTCGGGACTTTAACCGCAATTACGTTGAAGGACCTACGTGAGCAACAGCATTGCCATACTTTAAGATGCAATTGTGAAGAGCCGATCGGCTCCAAAAGGCAACTGATTTCTTCGTAGGATCTTCTAGCAGTCTCTGGAGTCTATTCTGCAAGTTTCAGAGGCAAGGTTCAGTGCAAGCTCACTGCCGAAAAGAACTTAGGCCATCACCCTTCTCCTACAAAAATTGCAAAGGCTCCCGTAGATTGGCGCACTTCTCTGACCAAGCTAGTACTACCTCTGCACGACAGCATCATACAAATAGAATATTTTTAGACTCAAAAATACAATTCAGATGGTATTACTCGCATGCAGGGTGCAACTGCTATGCAAATTCAGTTTTGTTCAGTCCGTGCCCAAGAACAATTTTATGACTCAAAGTTGTGCCGCCTCAGGGTGTGGTGTAGGCTTCGGAAACTTCTTCATTATCTCTTTGGTGATGTTTCTGCTCTTCCTCACTACTGTACGCGCTGTGGTTCCAGACAAGGAATGGTTCAACTCCAAATAAATCTGCTTAATGAAGGAGGTGCTGTAGGAACTGGTCCCCAAAATCCCTTTCTCGTAAATGACAATGATCTCACGTGGGAGTCCAGAGCATGAAAAGTATGTGAAGACACCGAATGACTCAGATGTTATCTAATTGAGCACAGGAAGCTTCCGATTTTTTTGGAATTACTCTCAAGCTAAGCTTGGCACCACAAAAATCCCAAATCTGGGCTTTTGTCCCGGGACATAGCAGCTAGCCACAAGAAAATTGAGCATGTATCTCGAAGATGAATTTGGAAGACATATGCACCTTCACAGACTTGCTGGAGCCTCAACATTTTTTCTTTTTTCAGGGTGACCTTATAATTATGAAACGGTGCAAAAAACGAAAAATACTCTTAAAAACATAAGGTAAACGAGACTGCAACCAAAAATCGGATACGGGGGTTATTTCAGGTGAGGAATCCGTCTATGAGACTAAAAAGATTCCTCAATGGGGTGTTGTTGAGAAAACCTAAAATTCAGGGGTGACCTTATAATTATGAAACGCACTGTAGACAATTTTCTTAGCTTTGTCAACTGACACTTGGTCTATCTTTAAGTTTAGTACAATCCTATCTATATTGATATTACATTTGCATTTTTATCGCCTCTTCCCGATCACACTCGACTGAAAGAACTCCCTCTCCCACGGTCTCTCGTCGGTCTACGTTTTTATGTAGTACATGCGTGCTTCCTCTTCCACGGTCTCTCGTCGGTCCACGTTTTCATGTAGTACATTCGTGTTTTACATGTGTTCATGTAGTACATTCGTGTTTTACGTGTGTTCATGTTTCAGATAGTCTCTTAGCGATCGATAATCGCGACTTCATGATGTCCGAGAAAAGTGACTCGCTTACGAAAGATTCAGCAAGTGGGCGACGTAGGCAGAGCCGTCGGTCAAGAGTCAGAGGTAGGCATAGATCTTCTAACAGTGTTAGTTCATCGCGTAGGTGCCAGTCTAGTAGCCGTCCTTTAAGTTTTGGCTCCCGGAGTGTTAGTCCACCTGGCCCCGTTCCTTCCTCTGTAACCACCCGCATCGTTGACGAGGAATTAGAATGGTCGGAAAAAATGATGGCAGGGGTTGCAATTCAGACTCCACCGAGATCAACCGTCCTCGCGACGTCCAATATAGTCGTTGATACAGCCGGTAAAGGAGAAGAAGAAGAACACGGGGAGGAAAAGATGGACACGACAGAGGAAAAAATGGACACGACGGAACCAACTCAGGATAAACCTCAGTCGGAAAACGGCCTGCAAGACTTCACGTCAAAAGCTCCAGAGCCACGAAAGGTTAATCTTAACCTCAGCTGGAACGATGTGGTCCGAGCAGGGACGAAGATTCAGAAAGAACAGAAGGAAACACAGGAAGCAATAAGAAAGAAGGAAGAGAAGATGCAGGCCGTGGTGACCTTTTTAGAAGAGTACATAAAAATAACAAGAGACAGAGGCCCAGATGCTCCGCTACGTCAGAATCCACATGCAGGGACATTTTTCCCTAAAGAAGAGTGGACACCAACTAGTACATTGAAAATAGAACCATACTCGGTGGAGGAACTCACTGCACATCAATTTAGAAAAATATTCGATTACATCGTCACAAATAATATTCTTCGCGACCGTGTCAGAAACCTTGTCGTACCCGATATAGCAACGACCTCTGCGAGACCTTCCGACTTTGACACTGCAGTGAAAATAGTTCATTGTCTACAAACACTTCTAGACATACTTCAGCACACCACGCAATCCTTCCATAATCTGGCCGTATTGCTGGTGAGAAGGCAGCCGTTAGACCTCCGGTACACCCACCTTATGGGGTGGATACACGAGTTAACGCATAGCATCACTGCTGTGTCAGTGAACAGAGAGCAGCTTCAGGAATTAGTGATACCGAGATTCTTCCAGTGGTCGCATGATCAAGATCAATTTATAGAGACCCTACAACTCTTCAATATTTCGCAAAGTACGGTGACGGAAATACTTCAGTACAGCTCTGCTGTTACGGCACATGCAACGCGCATGATAAGAGTGCTGGAAGCGCACCAAATGGTGCATTTTATGAACCGTAAAAAAGTGAGAGTCACGCAAGAGGACGAACGGTATAGGCTCGCATCGTCACCTGGAATGATGCCACCATGGTCAAGTGAGCCAAGCTCGTACATACAAACATTAAACTGGTGGCGGGAAAATTACTCGGACGCGTTGATGATACGGACCACGGACGATTACCTCCATATTTCAGAAATAGACGCACGCTTGCAGCATGATCGTGCAACCTCGTCTCAATCATCTGGCCCACACACGGCTCATCCTGACAGGCCACCATCGATAACTATCCCGCAGCTTCCGTCAATCAGAGCCACTACGTGGCCCCAAGAATACTCCCTTGTGCCCCGGGAGGGCGGGCTTCGATCCCACACCGCATCCAACGAGAGAGATGATCGCTCTGCATTGGGCAAGAGGAGGCGTGATGGAAGCGATGTACTTCATAGGAGTAAATCTCCACCTGCAAAGACGAGGCGCACCCCGTGTAGTCCAATACGCCGATCGTCGAGCCGTCAGGTCCACCGCAGTGTGAGTAGTTCACGGCGATCTCGCTCCCGTTTTCCGGTACGAGCAGTACCGCCAAAAAACATGGTGAAAGTCGACGCATGCGCATTCTGCAAACAACGAGATCACTTCACATCCGATTGCTACATCTACCCATACCTGAGTAGCAGAGCTAGCCTAGCAGCGAAGCTGGAAATCTGCTGCAACTGTTTGAAACGTCACTATGGAATATGCATTCGCAGAGATCCCTGCAGTATCTGTCGCCAGGAAGGCCATCATAGGGCGTTTTGCGCCCAAAATCAATTTGCTCAGTTCGATGTCGACACCACGCCAGAAAAGTTCTACGACAATCTTCGAGTCAGGACTTACCGTCCTCCCCCTCCGGGAGCCATCGCTCGCCGACCCTATGCACGACCCTACCGCGACCAGGGGAGGTTGGGTGACCACAGCCAGCAGGGACCTTCTGGTATATCACGACCCCCCAGGCGATCTTCTCGCGAGTCATCACCGCGGGGCCGAGCAAGAGAGATGGGATTCTCTCCGGCCGATAGCGATGACACCTATTAGAGGTGTCGGCCCATAGTCCACTGAAATAGTTCAGTACATTGATCACTTGATAGTTCAATATAATGACTCATAGTTCAGCATTTACCGAAATAGTTCAATAGTTCAATGTTATTCAAGTCGAGGTTCGTTCGCGTGAACGACACGAACATACTACGCGATCAAGCGAACACCAAAAACTGATTCGTTATGATGGTCCGTCGTTCAGGTATCATACAAATTCTTGTTTACCTGCTTTCAAACAGGTCACGCTCTGTTCGACGAGATTTTACGGTCGCCAATGAAGTTCAAAATACACCTAAGTTCCCCCTTTTTTGTTCTAATTTGTTTCCTTTCTTGTTTTTCGTGTTGCTTACTTCCTACTTCAGGTTCACTTATCCAGTACACCTCATTTTCAAGCCGGTCCACTTATATCGCTACCTCTACCGAGTTATTTTTCGATGTTGTGTTACTAACTCAGTTATTTTGCCGTTGTTATTATTAACCCAGAAAAATTGTAGTTTATTACATGTTGTTAATCAGAAGCTCACAGAAGAGAGTCTGAGTCGCCTCCATGTAGGGTTCATCTGACGATCGGCTACAATCCTCTTGTTGGCTCTAGCCAACGGGTTCACCGCAGCCATCGTGCACTAAACCCTCAGGCATGGGGCCTAGGGTTGAGGCCAGCGGGGTTCTTTTGCGGCGGGAGTGTCGCGGCACGAGGAGCCGCTTCAAGGGAACCCTGGGGTGTGTCGGTGCCTGTGGGTTAGCTGTCGCCATGACCACTTGTGTTGACCATCCGTGATCGTGCGGCAATATTATCATCAGCAGCACGTCACGGCCTCCCGGGAGTTAGTTAATCTACTTCACTTCACGGCGGCAGCCCCACAGGGCCTTGGGCCCTTAGAACTACATAGTGATATTTTGGACAGTGTACTGCACCCTCAATGTAATCCTGGACTAACCTCTATGGAACGACGGATAGAAAGTAGGATCGTCGGGTGGGTCCATGGTGAGACCCAGAGTGAGTTCACTTACTCCAATATGTTTACTCATTGATGTTATTGTTTGTCTCTGATTAGTTTATATTCATAAACTGTTATTGATATTGTGTAATTTCTCCCCTTATGGCACCACTAGATGCAACACTTGCCAACAATCTGGTAAAGTTGATATGCCATCATGATCGAATTATGGATTGCGAAAATTAATGAAGTCAACGATGGCATTTTCAACATGCATCGTATCGGCGAACTCTTTTTGTCGCAGGTTTGCATCGAGAACCGGGAGAAAGTGGTAATCCGTCAGGAATAGGTCAGGGGAATAAGGGGGATCAGGGAGCGTCTCGATCACTTTCTGGTGGGTGACTTGCGAACTGTGGGATTTTACGTTGTTTTGCGCACCCAGTAAAAAATGGTGCAGTTAGGCAGCGAGCCTCTCCCTCATCCCGCTTACTCCCCAGCGGATTACCACTTTTTCCGGGTTCTTGATGCAAACCTGCGGCAGAAAAATTATGCACGGTAAAAATGCTATTCTTGACTTTATTGATTCTAGCAATCCAGAATTTGGTCATGATGACATATTTTCTTGAACAGATCGTTGGCGAAATTCTGTAGATTTGAATGGTTTTTATTCAACAAGTTAACTTGTGTCTGAGCGAAGTTATGGTCAGTTATGTTTTGGCCATTTATTCTGCACAGACCTAATAGATGCATATGCCAAGTTGGGTAATGCCAATTGGTGATGCAGTAACTTTATTAGCTTGTCTTCGCAATGATAGAAGAGACACTTTCTTTACTCAATTATTGAGGACGTAAAGAACAGTTTACGTGAGTATTATATCCTCGATATCCTTGTCACTTACTTTGAAGCTTTGGAAAAGGCTCATCCACTACTGATGTGGGCCACTTAATTACTTGCGAACTCCGCAGAACGCGCTTACCGTGCTAATGTGCGTAAACACAGGACAATCAGATAAACCGAGTTTAATTAAGGTGTTCTGCGGTGATGAACCGGAAATCAAAAGAGGAAAACCGCATCCAGATCCTTACTTGGCCACGATGAACAGGTACTCAGTGGTCTTTCTGTATGCTAGTAAATCGTGCAAGCTCCGCCATTTTCGTCGTAGTTTCGAGAAAAGTTCACGTCCCAATAATACCGCTCACTCGAAAACGCTTTTCTTTGATCCAAAGATTTAGACGTAAAGAACCTTACGCGTAGTGTTCGGATAAACAGCTGCAAATGTTCTATGACCATGCTGTTCATATAACACTCTATGACATTCCGTTATGATCCAGAGCAAATAATTAGTGAAGCATTAGAGGGAATGGGTTGGTCATCTTCCAACTCCACCAGACGAGAGGTTCTCTGGCACATATGTAATCATGTGGTAGTTTGTAGCATGTGTTTCATAACAGCACATCTAATACTGGATATCAGTGGTCGGTTTGTTTCAGGTTCCCAGTGAAACCTAAAGACCCCTCCGAAGTTCTCGTCTTTGAAGATGCTCCAAATGGAGGGAGAGCAGCAAAGGCAGCTGGAATGAAATGTGTTATGGTGCCAAACGAAAGCCATCGGCAAGAAGCTCTTCAGATCGGGTGAAATATTATTAGCCCTAAATATAGGAATATCAAATATAAATATTAGGTTGGCGAGAAAGTCGGGACACTGAGAACTTTTCTTTCAATTTTTAAAAACTTATTTCGACATCATTTCAAATCACAAAGTAATCACTTTCTGCATCGATAACACTTTGCCATTTTTTGGGCAGAACAGGAATACCTTTCCTCCAGGAGGAAGCTGGTTGTGAGTCGAAGAAGCGGGTCACCTCCGATTCAAGTTGAGCTCGATCATTGAATTCCTTACCTCTGAGATTTTGTTTGAGGGCCCTAAATAGGTGATAATCGGAAGGGGCAGGGCGAATATGGAGGGTGAGGCAGTACTTCCCATCCAAACTCCTCCAGCTTCTCCCGAGACATTCTTGCAACATGAGGGCGTGCCTTGTCATGGAGAAAGTAAACTTTGTTCCGTCCTGGCCGCTTTTGTTGCATTGCCCAACTTCTGCAGCTGATTAGAGTAGATGCTTGCGGTTACTGTGGTACCACTTTCGAGAATCGTGGTAGAGCATTCCTTGTGAGTCCCACCAACAGCACAGCATCACCTTTTTTGATGGGTGTCTGTCTTCGATTGAGTCGGAGCCGCTTTTCCTTGGGCAAGTCACTGAGCTTTCCTGCTATGATTCGCATAGAAGACCCAGGATTCATCCCCTGTAACGACCCTCCCAGAAGGTCCTTGATCCGGAATCGAATGAGGAGAAACTGGGCGATTCTCAACCTCGATACCGGTCTCAGTTCGTGGGGCACCGAAGTCGAAATAAGCTTTCGAAATCCAAGGGCGTGAAGATGGTTCTCTATAATCGTGTGGTCATTGATCTATGACGTCGGTCGGCCCACGGATCATTTTTTCGAATTTTATATTTTTTTTTGGAAATTGGTGTCCTAAGAATTTTTTACCAACCTAATATATCCTGTAATAGATTGGAACCGTTATTTTCGCACATACATAAAATAGCCATTTCTCCCTAAAAATGAACTGCAAAACAAGTCAGGGTGTGTACCCTCACGTCAGGATTTCGCACGAGCGGTGTGCGATGGTGCGAGTGTGTGCGTACTATGCACGTCGCGGTAGTTGAGTCCAAGAACGATTACACATTAATGCTAGGGGCGCGATACGCAGTTGACTTGAAATCGCTTCGGGACCCAACACATGGCGCCTTTAGCTCGTCCGCACTGCTTCGCCTGCAACATGCCGCGGTGCGAAATCCTGACGTAAGGGTACGCACCCAACATGTCTAGGACCTCTACCCTGCGTATGGCAGCGGCCAATCCGATGTGGTCTTAGTCGATCCATCACGTCCAATTGCAATTCATCCAAGCATACAGTTCTCGTGTTATGAGGTTTCGGTAGCAGCTGATTTGTGATGTGACGATACGTTGCATTATGTCATATTATGCTATAAAATCTTCCACTGAGCTACTAGTGGGTTTTTCAGGCGATGAGTCAATTTTCATCGCTGAGGTGGGGGGAAGGGGGGGGGGGGATGGAGTAGGGCGATTACTCAGTAAAACTTGAATCGTTTCACGTCTGTTCTTCGATAGTTGCTTAATTACATTCGTTGCAGCGTTACCCAGGTGCTTCATAGCCTCACAGAATTTCGTCCAGAAGAGTTCGGGCTTCCACCATTTGATTAATTGTTTAATTTCAATGTGAATTATGCTATATCTACCGGTGATAAATGTTAAATACCTTTATAACATTGTTTTCTCACCACTGGCAAGTCCATTAGATACTTCAAGTGTTATAGAAGTGTGTGCATGACTTGATTCATACTCTTTTCGACCTAATCTTCATTTGCGAATACACTCTTTGTATAGGAAATCGTTGAATTCGTGGCGATTCATATAGTAATAGGTACGTTTGCTAAAGTGTGATGCTAAGGCGTAGATTATTACCTTCGTAGACCTCTTTGAAAATGCTGTTCAGACGGGCTGCAAAAGCACAAAAGCACTACATATGTGCAGAATATTATCAGAATTTATCCTGCATTTTAGTGGCTCTCTGAAAACAAACATTCCACTTCAAAAGTGGTGATGTGTGCCGGAACTCGCATTAACAAAGGGGTCTTATCATAGTCGCGAAGCAGTGCGACTTGCAGTGCCACACATCTGTCAGGGGGGTTGCCTCCAGGACGGGACAACGTTTGCAGTCGGCTGAGTTGACCCCTCACCCGTCTGCATCTTCCCAACCGGCGAGGGATGCAGAAAGGCGCACAGGAACAGTTAGGAACAGAGAGTAGGTCGAGCTCCTATTTATCGCGTTTCTCGCTCTTTAGTTCATTTAATTCAATCTTTCTCTACTGTTACACTGCTGAGCACAGTGTGAAAGTACTTTTACACTCTACGATCTATCATATTCAATCCTTCTGGTGTTTTAAGTCCCAACAATTCCTCACAATCACAAAACACATTAGTCTCCGATAACATCGTCGAGGAGCATGAATTACGAATGGAAAAGGGGGAAATCATGCGGCTCAGGTGGGCTAATCAGCGTCTGGACCTTCTAATATACGGCGCAAAAGTTCATCCTTTGATGTCGAGTATTCCGTATCACCAGAACTGACAGAAGTGTCGGAATCATTACCAGTTTTGTTTTCGTCATCGCTGGAGTCCGAACTTGGTACTGTAACGTAGTTTTATCTTCGAAGCTTTTCTAATGACAAAAAAATGAACTGACTTTTGACCGGGATTGGTTCTGTCTTCAGTTCCTCAACGATCTGTCGATAAACCGCATCTTCGCACTGTTTCTCGTGAAACTCAATTTCCACTTCAGGTAGGAAATGACGAGAATTCACCTTGCATCTGTAATGTAGTTCACATCTTAGTTTCTCTGAAGCTCGTTTGTCACTGTTTATCATACCGGAAGCTCAAATCCTTCAGTTGAGGAGTCATATATCCTTTCTCAAGTACACTCAGTCCATTTTCGATGGACCGCTCGCCCCGTGGCATGGGTATCTATTGGGTTGAGGAATAAGTCCCCGCGGTTTTTTTTAAACCCCGTTTTTCACATTATTCCCTCCATCATTCGACAAAGCTTATATATGATTTCGATAGAGCTTTTTCTGCTCTACAAAACGCTTATATCTATTTTTCGATTCCTTCGACTACCCAATATTTACGAGGTTTGAAAGTGAAAGTAGCTGAAGGCAAAAAATGGCGCTTGCGCACCTCATCTTTCTCGTCTGCCATCGAAATCAAAAAATAAATGTGCATATGTTTCGATAGAGCTTTTTCAGCTCTACAAAAAGATACTACTTTTTATTCAAATCGCTCAACTTTTTGCTGTTTTTAAGACTCACAAATGCAGTACTCGCAAAAGTGTGCGCTTTCGTTATCGCCTCTTCCTCCCCTACCATCGAGATTGGAGGTGATGTGCATATATGCATTCGATAGAGCTTTTCTTGCTCTACAAGAGTACGCCACTCCTCTTTTGTATCCTTTCATATTTTAGCATTTAGGAATAAGTATCTACCTATTTTTCAATTCGAAATTGCGTGATGAAAATAATTCTTTTACGAATTGTTTTGAACCATTCGATAGAACTCTTTTCGCTCTACAAGTTGGTGTTTACGGTTTTTGTTCTGATTAATTTTTGCCATTTTTTAGATTACTTTAAAGTCGACGAAATCAAGCATTTTTGACACATCTAGTCGAAAATGTTCGATTTCGTCGACTTTAAAATGATCTAAAAAATGGCAAAATCAATTAGAACAAAAACTGTAAAAACCATCTTGTAGAGCGAAAAGAGCTCTATCGAATGGTTCAAAACAATTCGTAAAAGAATTATTTTCATCACGCAATTTCGAATTGAAAAATAGGTATTGACTTATTCCTAAATGCTAAAATATGAAAGGATACAAAAGAATAGTGGTGTAGTCTTGTAGAGCAAGAAAAGCTCTATCGAATGCATATATGCACATCACCTCCAATCTCGATGGTAGGGGAGGAAGAGGCGATAACGAAAGCGCACACTTTTGCGAGTACTGCATTTGTGAGTCTTAAAAACAGCAAAAAGTTGAGCGATTTGAATAAAAAGTAGTATCCTCTTGTAGAGCTGAAAAAGCTCTATCGAAACATATGCACATTTATTCTTGACCTCGATGGCAGACGAGAAAGATGAGGTGCGCAAGCGCCAATTTTTTGCCTTCAGCTACTTTCACTTTCAAACCTCATAAATATTGGGTAGTCGAAGGAATCGAAAAATAGATATAAGCATTTGTAGAGCAAAAAAAGCTCTATCGAAAACATATATAAGCTTTGTCGAAAGATGGAGGGAATAATGTGAAAAATGGGGTTTAAAAAAACCGCGGGGACTTATTCCTCAACCCAATAGTTCTATCACTTAAGAAACGTGATCATTAGGTAGCAGTTCATGATATGTACGGTCAGGAATTCCAATTCGTTCCTTTGGGTTTTTTGGGTGGATTTCATATTTCCATCTCTCCACCTGTGTGTGATTTGTGAGATACATAAGCATCCCTATTAGGAGTTCTGGTGGAGTTGAAGTCTACCTTGATTGTCCTCCTATGTATGCTTGTCCTCCACAAACTCATAGTAGTTACTCACCCTGTGGTCCACCGAAAATGGGCTACAGACCAAGAAGCTCTTAGTGGATCATGACGCTCGCTGCGGCTTTGAGTTTAGGAAGAGCAGGTGGTCTTGGAAGCGTCAGTCGACCGGGAGATGGCATATTTTCGTCCAAATGGTCTCGTGTGGCGACGGGCGACGCCACGTCATGGATGCGCGTAGTTACTATGTAGTTGAATCGTGAAGCGATTACTCCTACTATAAGAACGGAACGCCGTTGCCAGTCTTTCGAGGGAAGGACCCGGAGTCAAAGTGATCGCTTGTGATGAGATGCACGTCGCCCGATGAGCTACCGGCCGCTGACCTCGGATCGCTTCCCGAACGTGCAGAACTATTCTCTAGACAGAAGGGCAAGGCCTTGTTGATAGATGTCAGCTCAAATGCAAAGCAACGGAGAGATGTCGGCAGCGGCGCACAAAGGTTAGTGTCGTTCTCCACGGATTGCTGGTGATAGTTCGGATCCTTGTGACGCTGTTTTCATTTTATGAGCTCCCCCAAATACTAAAAGATACTTCTTCTTGTTCTGGTCGTATTTTAGCGTTGCTTTTGACGTAAGACGTGGTCAAATTTTAAACTGATCAAATTTCTTAACAACTATCCTATTCAATCGATATCCTTTAAAATATAGAATTGTTCCGTAAATTTATCTACCATATCTGCCATGTGGCAACCGTCATAAGTGAGACTACATAAATGTATGCCAGTTGGGCTATCGCACAGTACCGCACGAATAACACAAAAGAATTATGTAATGAAAAAATGGTGGATTTCATTACAACCGATATCGAAGACGTAATGTCTCCACAAATCTACCACTATCAGGAATTACATGCAGTTCAGCACTTAAAACATCTCGTTGCTACTAATATCGGGGGACGGGGTGGAGAAGGGAGGTGAGGGAGGGCGATCACGGATCGGCGGAATCCCACAGCTGGCCCGTTTCTAAGGCGGTATGTAGTTAATGTCAAAATAGCTTTTCGACCATTGAAGCGCGGATTTTCTCACCCCTACTTCAAATCCATATGCTAGTTGGGCGATGGAAAAGGAATCATGTCTACGAAAGCATAAAGTGCTACTTTTTGGGAGAATGTCGAGAAAACGCTGAAATCTTCTTTTGCGCTAAGAAACTTCAACCTTTGCTATTCGTTTCTAAGCGCTGTTCAGGTAGTAGTTTTGGAAAAGCATGTTATACCGACACAATGTGCAAATTCAACACTCACCTGACCAAGCGCAGATTCTGCCCATTCTGTCTGCAGTACCTCAACCGACATTCGCGAAGGTGGTCATGGAATAAAGATGGCTCAACGCGATGATTGAGGTTGTATGGGCAAATAACGAATCTTCCTTCAAGCGAAGAAGGTTGCTCGTTCATGAAGTCAGCACGAGAGCGAATGAAGCGTGGGAGCTAATGTTCGATTCATAAGAACCTGTAATGGTGGGTGGTAACGAGAATAACCATGAGCATGCTTGAGGGCCGTCAATATGAAGGAATCAGATTCGAGCATAGGCCGAGGAATCCTCAGCGGCTCAGCGTGGAGGTCGTACCTTTTTGAATTTTTGAAAATTTCTCGAGCAGTTCTTACAAGACTGCATCATTTTTAGTGATTTTTGAACCAATGAGTGAACCATCTCTGGAAAGAAAGGTCGTCCATCGATAATGATACTTTTACTTGGTATCAATACTGCAAGATGTCCCAAAACTATGGGCACCCGAGTCTGTTTTACTCTACATTCCTCTATACGAATTTTATCGTCGATAATTTTTCTATCATTTGTTGTCCATAACTGCGCAGGTTCTTTTTCTGCCAAAGTGCGTGCTTCTCCGGGTGGAACTAATCATATCCTTGAAGTTTCCAAAGCCTACCGAATGCGCTCTGCGGCCATTTGCTTCGACGGTTTCACATGCCTCTCTTTTCTTTTCCAGTTTTGAGTGGTAGGCGCTATTTTACGGGTTCTGCACCCTTTTATTATTCACCTGCGTACCGCAGTAACGGAAAATTCCGGGCAGTAGCGAAAGCCTGGCTGCTCGCGTAGAATACCAAAATATGACAGCCATCCCAATCTGTTCTCACGCATAGGCTTCAGTCTGAGAATTCGAGACTGCTGTATTGCTACTAAACTTTTTGTCCGTAATAACTACGCTGCATTTCTGAGGTATCCAAGCCTTGGCTAGGCCCCATGTTTTTGAGCTATTCATTTTTCTTTGGAATGTTTGTCTTCACATATTTTGGAGGTCAAATATACACACCGATTCAGTGTTCAATGTTTATTTTCAAATAGGTTCAGTGTAGAGATGCTGGATTAGATAAAGGTAAAACCGTGGTTTTGTCATTATAAGGATTTCTCCTATTATTATGTCAGACATCGAGAGTGTTACTCAAACGGTAACGCAGTTTTAGCGACATATTTGACACCGATGTACTGCTGGACATCAGAGAAAAGCTGGACGAGCTGTCACTATCACTGTCGTTCGAATCACTGTCGCTCGATGTTTCAGTTGATGCACGATATTTCTTAGATGATTGAGGAGATGGTAGTGCTGTGGATGGAGTCAGCACTCTGCTCAATTCAGCGTTGATTCTTCGGAAATATGCGTCATCGCAGTGTTTCTCATGGAACGACAATTCTACCTCAGGAACAACATGGTGCGGATCAACGCGGCATCTGAAAGAATAATTGTATCGGGTTCAGGGTCAAGCCTCCGTTGAGGAATCCTCAACAGGGGGGTCGTATTTGGTCCGCTAGGAGGGGGGGGGGTCGTAATTGTTGAGGTAGGCAGTGATCAGCAGAATTTCTCAGGCTTAGGGTCTGAAGTGTAAGGGGCGAAGTGATTAAATTGACTGAATGGGTTCGAACCCAAAACTAGTTTAACTTAATAACCATGGAAACCTCATGCATGGCGCAATCCACAACGAAACCGGCCAGTACCAATAACTCTTTCGTTGGTCCGCTGACACCGAAACCACGTACAGAGACACCTCCGGAATTCACCGATAAGCCGTGGAAAGCGATATCTATCAGCGGGTACCACCGTGGATGGACACTCCAGAAACAATGGGATGAAAGCGGAAAATTAGCTGATATGGACTTTTTCCATATCTTACTACGATCGCAAGTACGTAATCTAGTGTTGGCGGCCACTATGCGGACCGGAAAAACGTTTGTATTCATTGAGAATGTGGATGAAATCCTGATGCATGGCGCATCTCACAGAGAAGCTGACCGACGCTTGTCGCCCTCCCACTAGGTCTTTGAGAGCGAAGGATGCATACTAGAGAAATTTCAGTAACAATGAATCGATTTTTGGGAAGATTCGTGGAAAGATCTCGCAAATTCGACGAAAAAAAGCTTTCCTCAACTGGCTTTTTTGAACTTTTCTTGCTTCGTTTTGAAGATATGGCATATCTCAAGTAGTCATTCGAAAGCGACAACCTAGCAGACCCTGCTTCACCAAAACGAACTCATGCGGTTAAGTTTGAAGGAAGTTATGGCCATTTCCGTGGAACACTTCGAAATTTCCCTCAACTAATCCTCAACTGGAATTCCATATCGAGAACTAAGCAACCATTGAGGAAAGCAAGCGGCCAATAGATAGGTCTAAGGGAGTTATTAGGAAAACAGTTTACAGCTGTTTGAAAGATGGGCTCTAGGTAAAGTTTGAAGTGTTTTAATAATGTCGGAATTTAGTATGGGGAAGATACCGCGCTCCTTCGATCGCCGCGTCGCAGCCGTCGCCTGACATGAGATCCTGAACTTCTGTAGATGTGTAGGGTATTCTGGATTATTATTTGTAATTGCTCGATTATGAGATAGAAGCGTAATCCGATCTGTAATCTAGGATCTATAGTTTATATATTGGTGTATATTATTGGGAATTCCACCTGTACCACATATTTTTCGGATTTTTGCGTCCATTTAGTTGTATATTGGTGATTAGTATTCAAAAAATGCTGATTTGATGGGTTCTGTGCAAAAAGAGGGGGGGGGTCGTATTGGGGCCCCCTTTTCGGTAGGGGGTCGTATTTTTTGAAAGTTTTCCTCAACTGGACGCTTGACCCTGATCGGGTTACCCTTCTTAGGCCGCGGTCATACTAACCGCCGGCACGGTAGGACTGCGTTCACAGCAGCGAGTAAGGGTGGCGCGGGGGAGGTGCAGAGATGGCGCAAGCAACGAGGCAGGGTGGCATAGACAGAAACGCAGAGATACGCAGCCACGCCCGGGTGTATATCGTTAGGACAGAAACGTCGCGTGGCCGTGTTCGGCACGCGACGGGATGGTGCGAACTATGCGCGCCGTATTGGTTGAGTCCTAAAGCGATTACGCCTAGAATGAGGCGTAGAGCACCGTCACCGCTTCAAGACCCGTCCAATACGCCGCGCATAGCTCGCACCATCCCGTCGCGCGCCGAACACGACCACGCGACGTTTCTGTCCTAACGATATACACCCGCCACGCCCTGTTGCCAGCACCGCAGAGTGCGACCGCGGTCTTATACGGAAAAGAGACTAAATGCATGCATAGAAGTCATGATAAGTCCACGTAAGACATTGTTCAAGTTAATAATTCAAGAAATCAGGCGGAAAGGCGAAATAAGTGATGCGTGTCAATTTCGCTTCTTCTGACGAAGTCGTGGATATGCGAAAGGGCGAGAAGGCTAACCGGGGAACGGATGAATGAGGTACCAGTTGATACGTGTCCGATCCAACTGAAGGGCGCGGTCAACGGAATCGATACGCCTCTTATTCTTTTCGCCTGTTCGTTCACTTGCCTACCTGTCTATATGATCGTCAACCCTGAACAGTGCATTGTTAGCAGGAATGATTCATCGGATCTTCGACTTCCGCGTTTTATGGGAGCGTAAAGCCAATCAGGCAAAAAGAATAAGGTACGTGTAGTGCTAACCCTTCGGACACAGCCCATTAGGCAGGTAATGTATGATACTTAGGAGTACTACCCTACTCGTGTGAGGAAACAATACTTCAACCACCGTTGTGCCTTGCGAAGAATTTGCAGTGCGCTTGTAGTTTGTGTGAACATGGGATTTGCATGATTTCAGAATGAAAGCGATTCTATGCACTTTGCACAATCGCAAAATCTAAACGCCGACACATGAAATCCGCGCAACATTTTTCCGGATAGCACCATTTAGTGGTAATATAGCAACGCTACGGAAGGGAAGATCTGGAAACAGAATGCGTGAGTGGAAGTGTGGAACTCGTGATCCACCTCGGGGCAATCTATGTACGTGTCTGCGAAAAGGCGATCTCGCGATTGTTCGAATAGCAATTTCGCCAGCCGGCTTCGCCACCCTGAAACCCACTCATGATCTGGTATCACTCACAAGCCATACGTTACCGCGTGAAAATAGCACGCTCAAGTGAGACTGCGCTCAACGACATCCGTCATGCGATCGTGCGAATCACAGCTCGGAAAGGTATAACCGCAGCCTAATGCATATCTACGTATTAGTATCGACAATAATGACGACTGAACCGTACCTGGCTACTTTGATGTTTGGTGAGTTATTAAGGTATTCCATGCGACATGATCGTAAATGTCCAGGAAATGCTGCTGGAGAGACGTGGTGCGCTCGAGAGTACGGACAAACAATCAGAGCTGCACAGTCTCCGAGTGATCGTGTATGTCGTGGACACGTCATGCGCTGAAACTAGTTCTTAAATTCATCAAGTGCTCCTCTGCCAACCGCGAACTCTCCGTTCGTCCATGTTGGCCAAATACAGATTCTACTGATTCTAACTGTAATGCAACTGCAGGAGCTGCTTGATCGTATCGACTATCAGCAAGAAACGTTAGAAATCAGCTCACCACTAAAGTCACGCGTAGCGTTATGGAATGAGACATACTCATCGAAAAACTGTGATTTTTGTTTTCCAAGTACGTGTTGATAAGCTTCCCAAACGTGTGTGAAATAATACGACCCCCTGCATTCTCCTCACTCACGGCCACTTGAGCCTAAGGTGGAAGTACATGACTGCGGGTATGACAGAACATTCGGAACGGGTCATAAATCAGGTCACGTGACCGCGGTGACCCATTTCGAGTGTCCTGTCACGCATTCCATGACCGCGACATTGTAAACGCATTATAAGTACATTGTAACCTGAGCTGTGCCAATGCACGAGATAGTCGAGTAGAGAGCAATGCTATGGTGGCGAACTTACTCATAGGCGGCGATGATGCTAATACGCGGTGCTGTACTTTTCAAAGTAGCAACCTACTTCCGCATGAGTACTGCTTTGCAACGAAAAGGTCGCCACACTTGCTACAAAAGCAGGAACTTTCGGGGTTAATCAGTTTTTGGAGTTGCACCAAGCATTTCATCTACACTCAGAGACACAGTTACACTTGGATACTATTTGGTCTACACAGTGAGTTGCAGGGGCTAGTCGATGAACGAATCTGTACCAACCCAGGACTGGTATTGACTACCTTGATCCGAATTGATGGTAGGCTTAGTTTGACTGAGCCTACATTGATTCGTTATGTGATCTCCAAACTATGCTAACGGTAGCTTCAGCAGCGGCATTTGTGCAAATGTAAGGACCTGGTATTCAGTACCAGAATTTCTGGGAAAAAGATGATGATACATACGTTTTCTCGGACGTTCATATGCACGACGTCCCACGTTGTTCACCCCTCAAGAAACGTTATCTTCTGCGGCGACGACTGGATATTGGTCACCTGCGAATGAGATAGTGTTCGCGTTATCGTTCTGTGCCATATTCCGCCTCCGCTACGGGAGTGCTATCTCGTTCGTGGATAACCAATGCAAAATCTTCTTTCGTTAAAATTTTGTGCAACCTTTCACATATTAGGTCACTCTATTTACACATGTGCTCAGTCGTAGTTCGTATTCTTTTATCCTCTTTTTTCATGAAGTTTTTGGCATCGTCTAAAGTGTATAATATGTATCCCATGGAGCTTTTTCTTTGTGCTTGATCCCGTTATTTTCTATGAATCAGTGTCAGTTGGAGTGGGGAGGGGAGCGTGGAGGAGGGGAAAAGCGCGCAAACTCTCTCCCTCCTCCTTTTCCTCATTTGAATTGCCCGGTGAATCATTTGATCTTTACATATCCCCCACCATTAGTGTCCCCTTGCCACCCCCTACATCAATTGTAAAATCCATGGTCCGAGCTTTACTGCGACGCGAAATATGAATTTCGTGAAAGTCAGACGGACACACGGACAAACACCCACACCCACACACACACGGACACACATTCTAAGCGAATTATATATAGTAGAATTTTTCAGGGTTAGAAATGGAATACCTGGGGCAAAAATCTGTTCATTCGACACCTCCTCTTTATAAACCAACGATTTTATATATGCTCCTACCTCGCTCCATGTCAAATCGTGTGAATAGCATATCAGTGTTCAATCTACTGTTATGGTTAGTTCTGTGATTGAGTAAAACTGCCTGATAAATAATGGATATAAGCGAAGAAGAGTTGGTGCCTCCTGGGTACTCCATGTCACAGTCTCAAATACTTAACAGCTAAACGGTTCAAAAAACAAGTAATCTGGTGCTAAAGAGCAGAAAATTTCATTGAGCTCATATTTACACTGTGCAGGGGAACAAAGAGGGTTTTGCAAAAGAAGCTGATAAATACACGAACACAATCTATAAAATGCATGTGGCTATTGATTTTGCGCGCAATAGAGATCAACCTGAGCATAGGTTGCTCTCGTAAATGTTTGGATTGTGGACTGCTTTGCTTTCATCAGGCGACCGGCGCTATTCTTGAGCGATCGGTCACGTGCTTATCACAGTGATCCGTGTCACATCGCATCTTGATAACGCTAGAATTCCAGACTGCTTATTATGGAGTGCGCCATGCTTCAAGTTTATCAGAGATTGAATGGTGTGGAGAAGCAAACATTAGCTTTACTCCAGGAATTCTTCAAAAAATTCTGAATGAAGTATTGGTTAGCAGCGGAGAATCCTACTATATATAATCGGCTGAGTGTGTCTGTGTGTGTACTTGTGTGTGTCTGTCTGACCGAAAATTCATAATTCGCGTCGCAGCAAAGGTAGGATCCTGATTTCACAAAAGATATAGGGGGTGGTAAGGGGACCTAGGCGGTGGTGGACCGAAAGTGATAGCAGCTTATACGCTCTCATAAGGAGCTTTGAAAAGCGAATTTCATCAAAGTCGTTTCGTCTTTCGGGTCGATCCTAGGGCGCCCACACTCATAGTTTTGAGGGATGTGACAGGAGCATCGATGGTGGGTGATCCGAACTGATAACGGTTGATAGGGCTGATCCGGGGACTCGAAGCGCGAGTGTTGCCAAATCCGTTTCTTCATTCAGGTTGATCCTAGAGCGCCGACACTGATAGGTGTTCTGAAGGGTGGGATGGGCACATCAATGGTGGGTGATCCGAACTGATAACGGTTGATTAGATTCGAGCGTCAAAAGGCTAATGTCGCCAAATTCGTTTCGCTCTTCTCGCTAACAGCGGAATGTTCACACTCACAGGTATTACAAGGAACGGGGACTATAATGGTGACTTTACAAATTTGAAACGGCTTAGAGAGGCTGATAAGAGCCATCAGGAATGGGGAAGAGATAAAATTCGGTACACTGCTTACCACTACTATACAACTGCTATAGCTGAAGCGTCTGATGCTCAGTACCATTGGGTGAAGTGAGTGGGTCCTTTTATGTTCTGATATCTGCTGCCGATGTATCGACCGCTAAACTGCCCACCGTTCCGAATACAATAATATTAGGTTGTAAGGAAAGTTTGGCCGGTTTTTCGAAATTTCAACTTCGAGAGATCATAACTCGGCTCAGAAAGCATCTTTTCTCACAGAATGAGCACCATTAGATTCGCTACACTTTTGGCAACACTATGCATACCTGAATATCTCAATTTGATAGAAGGGCTGACAATTTATATTGCGCGAAATGAAAAAAAGTCGACTCCAAATCGCCACTCTTTCCCAACACACTGCCACTGAAGGAGCCGGCCAGATGTTTTGGGAAGTGGGGCATAGTTAGCGCTAGATCTGATGAACATGATAGACGAGTAAGGGCCTTACCCTGCAACTGCTTCAATTAGTGGAAGAGGATTTGTGGAAAATGCGCTTGCGCATGACTGCCGTGAGGGGTCCCGCGACACCCATTTCTTTGGATTTTTCCAAATCAAGGCCACTTGAGGTGGTCAACTAAGGTTGCTTGTTGAGGGCCAGTACTCGTGGATATCCCCTGCAAATATGGACGCTCATCGCCTTCTGCCGTTTTAATTAAAGCGATCTGATCAGTTGAAAATCCAAGCAGCTCGTTCTCATTTCTGCACTTCTGAAACCAGAGACAATGTGTTCCATCCAGTGATTCACCCCCTCCTCTTGCAGTATTCACATTTGTGGTCACCTTCGCTGGGACTTGGCTAAACAAGAACTCGTGAAGTGAAGTCATCTTAAAAGTGCCATTTTCGCAGCACTTTAAAATTTCCCTAATAATTCGAAAACCTTGTGGCATTCCAAATAAAACATATTTTCTGAAAGAGCAACTTTTTGTCTATCTAACGAGCACAATATGTAGCTGATTCGTGTTGACGCGCTCTGAGATCTGAATCTATCTTATGAGCGCGAGAAAGCGGCCAGAACTTTCCTTACAACCTAATAGTAATGCTGCATGTATTTGGTACTGCAAACTACGTGAATGATCAAAACACGATCTCGATTTTGACAGCAAAGAAAGCGATTCATTATCTCATGCAGTGCCAGCAACAATACTGGGTATCGACCGCTAGAATATGTAAAATTCCAAATAGTGGTGCATTTACAAAAACGATATAAGCATCGATAAATGGCATATGGATCTACCACCAGTATGTAGGGAATAGATGCTCAGCAAGTGGATAAATTTCGACCACTTGATGCAGTTGAATCCAAAACTATCAAAACTTAAACTATCTAAACTCCCAACAGTAACCACTTCAGCCGAAGGGTTAATTGATTATAGTGTATTTACCCATGTCATTCGTGAACACTGATCGTCGATATCATTGTGACAAAAGGTATCCACCGCTAAATCATCTGGACCTTTGGAGAATGGTGACCTTCCTCAGTGGTGATATCTTCTATATCGGTTAATATCTATCACCTATATGTAGAAAACAGATGCTCAGCGAAAGGTCAACGTCGACCATTTCCCATTACATAATTACCACTCATGTAAAGGCATGCTGTTGTGCAGTCTTCACCAGGATGCCTCTTCTCCATAGGTTTAGCATCCAGGAGAAATTTCGGGCTGCGCAGTTCAGTATGCATTACTATAAGTAAAGGGAAATGAACGAATTTATCATCTATTGCTCTCTTCGTGTGCAGTGTTTATGCCGAGCGCCACAAAAACGGGATAATAACAAGTCCACATTTCCTTTGTCCACATTCATTGCTGCATTGCAACCGTTTTTGTAGCTTGGTGGTAGCCGCTATCTTAGTACACGTTTGCAAACACATGGTTCGAGAAGGAACTAGACTGGATAAGATGGCACTGAATTCTGTGAACTCCTTTCAGATGCCATTCGAGGAGCCCATATCTGAGCAGTTACTACGAATGGTCCGGAAATACATAGCCGAAAACAAAGAGGACAGTGTCAGGTTTGAGCAAGAACCACATGAACCTTTGCCACAGGTGAGGTCAGACAGCTATTGCATGTCATACATCGAAATTAGTGCAAGTAACACCGCCTTAGCCTGTTCATACTCAGTTATTCTGATAACGCGTACTGGTAGATGTAGCTTACAACATTTGATCTGGATCGCATAGGTTACGCGGTGCGCTCCGCCTAGAGGGATCGCTGGCTTTTTTGCTGATTGTTGTTGCTTCTTGATAATATCAACGATGTTAGGAGAATCGAATGCGCCCTGACCACCATCCGGTCCTTCCTAGTGGTAGTACTGCTGAGCTGCTGCAATATGTGCTGAGCTTTTGTTATACGCTAAATCTCCAAACGTTGTAACTACGGCTGTTATCATCGCTTGCAGCTCAGAAGATTTCATTTTCCAATTTAGCGAAGAAAAACGGAAATCCACAAAGACACTCAGAAATTCATATGGAAATCATCAACTTATAACTACTTTGCATGATCTCCCCAGAACGAACTTCAGTATTTCCATTCAGGACTGCTGCGGACAATCATGCTGCCCATGTATCTTTGATATGCACCATGAAGACGTGATTTTATGGGCTAAGGATTGTGCAAAGCGAATTCCTTTTGAAGGTTCGTTGCACGGTACATAATCGTCGATATACTACATTCTTCTGGGTCTGGCGCATGTCAACTTGGTGAAAGCACGTCAGCTTTACCAAGCAGAACAAAGATAACATATACTCCATTTCGGAGCGCCTGATAGTGCGTGGCATAAGGAAATGGGTGCGTGGCAAGAGTGAGAGTGTGTGGCGGATTGAGAGAGCTTGACACACACTCACCCAAGTCCGCAGACCACGCCCTATCCGGCGCTCCGAAATGGACTGTACTGAAAAGATTTTTTTGAGGTTGCACTTCATTGTACGCTCACCTGTACCCAGACCAGACCGACAGTAGAGACGGAACTATAGGCGATGCCTTTTCTAAGGATGAGTACAGGTAACGCTTTTTTTAAAAAATAATCGTATGGAATACAAATCCTATGAAACCTGCAATAGCGATTACCAACGTTTCTAAGTGTGTGCTCATTTTATTGCTGAAAGTCGCCCATACATCAGGCGCTTAGGAACACTACGACCTTACGGGAGACATGTTGTGCCGCTACTCTTTACGGTTTTTTTTGTAGAAAGTTCATCATACTTAACATCACACCTCTTTCACCTGACACCAACCTTTACCAATTCGAAATGCCCAAAGGAAGAATCAATCTGCCCATCGGATGTCACCTCCGTACGAGGTACGACTGCTACTTTTACTCTTGATTTGGACACAATCATGATAACAAGAATTTATTATGCCACTCAGGGCTTCCTTGTAAGAAACATTTCATTTCGTAGAACTCCATCACAATGCGAAACAAATAACGAATTAGATTAAAATTTCACAGAGCAGCAGCAAAACATTTAAACTTGTGAATGGGATACTTTTTCGGTATCTAGCAGCAGACGGGACCTGTCTGCACTTTCAAAACAATGTAACTGTACAAAATGGTATGAAATATACGTGCCTAGTGGCAGAGCATCGTATAGCTTGGTGGCAGAGCATCATATGATCAATGCTTGATAACGAAGGAAATAATAAATTAATACTAGACTGCTTCCTTAACAATTCGCTTAGGTGAAGGAGGGGGTGATGATTCCTGAATTACGGTAGTAACTCTTTGCACAGATGCAATCAAAAATGACCAAAAAAAGGAGGAAAAGGTAAAAAAAAAAACAGGGCAATGAGCAGTACCCAAAAACGTAGGACAACAAAAACGAAGAACCAGAAAAAAAATCAAGTGTAAATAAGATACCTCTGCTAACCGTCTTGCCGCGTCGTACAGACTTTTTTTGTAATGTCCACGTTCTATAGGATGGCCCCGTGAGAATTCGAACACTTAAAATTGGGCATCCATACAGTGAGTTTTAATATATGAAGGACGAATCATCAGTTGATAAACTCTGTTCGATAATAATAAAACTCACGTGATATAGCACGCTCAGCTGTCCAGCCCATTCTGTCGATGAGATACCGACATATTAAGTAACCAGTGCGATTCAGACCATGTGTGCAATGCACGCCGATCAACTTTTCGTCTCAAACGAAAAATGAAGTAACAACTTGAAGAAAAAAAAACTAGGGTTCGAAAGTGTTGACGGGCACAAATCAAGCAACACATGGCAAGTTGTTGCACACTTTCTCACCGAGATTCAAGAACGTGACTCTTAACAGAAGGTGCCCATACCTATTAAGGAGGTAACAACAATCGACAAAAAGTGTGAGCACACGCCCTTGTGGCTTTTTGTGCCCATGTTGAATTCCGATGTACCCCCTTTAACAGATTTTCGGATGAACACGAAGCTGCCCATGAGCAACAACCGTTTGCATCAGTAGTATTTATTTATTTTATTCATGCTATGTACCTTCTTCAAAGTTCTAAAAATCAATTCACATTGAAAAAAGAAACCAAATGAAGAGAACTCACCATTACCAGAGTCACTGATGAATTCATCAACAACATTTAGAAAGCTCTTCACGATGTCTTCACGGTTACTCACCTCATGTCCAGGGCAATTCATTTTTCTAAAGCAGTTAACCATTTTCAAAGAGTAGAACGGATTTCTAGCGAATCTCGTTGATATGTCTACGAAGGTTTTGACAGAAGACAAAAACAAAAGCTATAGAAACTTTGACTTGTATAATGACTTACACATATTTGATATCATAGTCTGCCCATTCTGCCTTATTGTAATATCGGTCGGTGTTTGTGAGATCAACCACCATACCAATGACTTTACCAGCCTGACGAGCCTGCATTCTTTGAATGATATGACCAGTGAATTACGATGAACAATGAAAAGCTCTTACATAAGTGACAATGCGATGGACGTCGAAATAGTCTTCATCTGTCAAATCGTGCTTCCCCGAGAAAAATGACCGATCCAGTGGAGTTTTGAATGCGACGAAACGTGTACCTTCTAAATCTCGACCAACTGGATCGTAATTCAACCACCTAAACGGAATCAAGCAGTGAGAATTCGAAGTTCGGTACATAAGATTATTAGTTACTAAACGTTTCTCAAACAATATGACCCGCACACATTACTTCAAGGAAGCATTATTGTGACTGAAAGTTATTTTCGTGGTTATATTTTCTTCACCTTTACAATTTGTTAAAATATCTGATAAATTCGTTTGCCCACAACAAAACGTTGAAAGGTGTGACTCCCACCTGCTAGTTTAACAAAGTGGATCTACCGACATTTACTTTCCTCATATGGATCAATGTTAAAAGTACAAAAATGTTTAAAGTTTTTCACATACCTGTCCGGTATCCTTCTTCCACCATCACCACCGCCACGGTCACCATACCGTCGTTTTCTGCGGTATGGCTTAGAAGCATGGTTTCTCTCGGGCATAGCGCAAAAGAAATCCAAAATGGCTTCCCTAGCGACTTAAATACTAGAAGCAGATAAAATCACAAGTAGTAGAAAAATACAATTCACTGATAGCAAGAGGGAGTGCTAGGACTTTGAAGGGCCGAACAAACTGTTATATTGGAGCGCAAAAACTCGCGAGCTGTTCTGGTAGCCTCACGGTCGCCCAAGGTATTCGCACGTTCTCTTCTTTGTGTGGGTCACCTAGATGCGACAAATAGTAGTGGTCATGAGTGGAATCATGACGAGCGAAATACCCGTTCTCTTCTGAATTGCATACACCTGAACCCCCATTACACTTTGAACGATTTTAACCACAAGGAGCTGTGCCGCGGAGTTGCCGATTCTCCCAATCGCTATATGCTCATTGCCGAATGCCCGAATATTCCAAAATGTGGACGAATATTCCAAAATGTGGATTCACTGGCTCTTCACAGTTATTCGTATTGCACAGCGAAACGAATTAATCATAAGTCAGGTGATCATGAATTAGATCGACCCAAGCAGCATTTCCGTTGCTTCCCATCGCGAACTTGGAGGTAGAAGCCAATCGGTCGAAGTTTAGCGAAAAATGCGCGTTGGTGGCAAAGTGTACACGACATTCTGTCTCTGGCACGGTGTGGATATGCGCGCGGTTTCCCAGAAGCGGTTATCTCATTGTTTCTTTTGTGTCATTTTCATTTTTGTATTATGGTTATGGTCGAGTTGAAGTGTTCGGAGACCTGCATGTTGGTTAATGTCATTTCGTTTACCGTTCATTTTCGAGGTTATCACATTCCGTATGATTAAGTTGAATATATGGCTATGGTTTGAGCGGTTCTATCAGGTTGTCCCAAAACTTTTGTAAGATTTTTCCAAAAACATCCATAACTCTTGTTTACTTCGAGGCAGATCTATGTGGTTCAAGAATATGGTACAACTTCTCTAAGCTTTTTAGCAAAGGATATATTGATCGCCATATTCCGTCGGGGAAGCTGCAATACCCGTAGTCATTACTCACCAAACGCGCGGTGTCATCTACTGTGAGTGGTCTCGCTGCACCAAAGCGACGGAAGATTGTGACTTCATCAACGCTGCATTGGGCTAAGCATGTGAGCTACGAGATCGTGTGCCGCTGGTTCGTCAGCTTCAGCAGGGGCTGGATCAACATAGAAGACAAGTCACGCTCGGGACTGCGCTGCTCCTGGGACGAGAAAGGAATGCTTTTCCCCGAGGTGCTGTTACAAAGGGATACAGTCACTGCTGCCGTATACACCTTCCAGCGGCAGCAGCTCGTCGTCGTTGTTATAGAAAAGCGCCGGAAAGGTCCGCGGTCAGCCTTCTTCATGACGACGCCCGCTCCCACGTCGCGAAGAGTACCCAGTCCAAGCTACAGGAGCTCGGCTGGGATGTCCCACCCCACCCGCCATACTCTCCAGACATTGTCCCTTCTGACTATCACCTTAGCCTCCCCTTGAATCCTCCCTGGCCAAGGAAAAATTCGTTGATTATGACTTGTTTGCAAAGGCCATCGCTGACTTCTTTGACTCTCAGAACCCAGAGTTCTGGAAGGAGGGAATCAACGATCTAATGTGGTGGCAGAGTCTTGTCGATAACAACGGTGAATACGTTGCTGCCTAATTGTTGTTAATTGGAAGAAATATTAAAATGTGATGAATGGAAAAATCCACCATACTTTTGGGACAACCTCATACGATATGATTGTTGTAGAAACTACTTTCTCCAGCCCGAGAACGATGTTTTCGTAGTTTCCCGGTGAGTTTTCCACAATTGTTTGGCTTCCTCCTCCTTCTTCACTATCTGTAGTTTTTTTATTATTTAGATGTACAGCTTCTTTTCAATGGTACCATGTTACCCATGAGGTACTGTGAGTGGTGCTGCCAACATCGGCTCCCCTCTGATGACAGCTTTCTTGCAAAAACTGGTAAGATTTTCGCATCAGGTTTATGGGCACTACTCACCTATCACTATCACCCGCTAGTTGGTGAAAAAAGATTTTTAGTGAAACCTTGACTACGGGGGTTATTTGAGGCGCTGGTCACGACTTGATATCTGTTTTTGACGTTACCGCCGAGTTCGTACATTTGCACCAATTTGATGCAACAACTTTTTCCTCATCGAATTCGCTGCTTCTATACTGTGATTATTTGGGGTGCTGATCATGAATATGACATTTACCTGGAGCGCTAGATACAGCGATGTAGTGCCAAGCAGGTGTGTACCCTCAGGTCAGGATTTCTCATCGCTGCGTGTCGCAGGCGAAGGGATGCGGACGAGTTAAAGACGCCGTGTTGTTGTCCCAGAGCGATTAAACGATACTAAGATCACTCCGTTCTCAAAACACTCTTGTTCCACATTTTTCTCATTTTTTCATATTATTCTTCTGAGGTGGGTTATGCATATAGCATTAAACCTCCTTCCATTCTACTATGCTAGTGGGTCATTACTCGATTGTAAGTGTGCAGAAGAAAAGCGGTAGCAGGTGACTTGGAAACATGAAAGATACTTGATGCCTTGTATGCTAAGAAACCAAATGGCAACTATGTAAATGCGCAGAGCACCGGCAGGAGCATTCATCTTAACGCCTCGTCACTTTACGGTGGATAGCTAAAACCTTTACTATCATTGCGCTATTAAAGGCGCCGGCAGAGGTAAAAGAAAATGGGAATGGGGAAGACATATTCTTTGTGAACACTGCAGTCCGGGACAGGTGGCCCATGGCTAAATTACCATCGAAAAAACGCACGTTGGGTTCTTTTCCGCGATTCCGCAGCGCTGTCAGGCGCGCCGCTTCGCATCCGCGGGTGAGTCACGCGAGGGCGGGGCAACGTGCGCGGCTGGCCGGCTTAGCCTCTTGCCCGTCTTCATCGACTCCCACCGGCTAGTGATGCAGACGTGGGCTGAGGGGAAGGAGTGGAAAAGGGTCCTCAAATTTCTATTTTGGCTTTTTTGACGGTTTTACTTCTTTCCTGTCAAGTTGCGTTACTGATTAGGCCGCGTTCATACTTTGCGGTGCCGGCGGCAGGGTGTGGCTGCGAGTCTCTGCATGTCCACATGTGCCACTCTGTCTCGTTGCATGGGTCGTCTATGCACCTCCCCCCTGCCATTATCCCTCGCTGTCTTTGAGCAAGGCCACGCTCTGTCGGCGCAAAGTGTGAACGCGGCCTTATCACTACTTCTATACTCCGCAAGTACTCCACTAGTAGAATTGCTCCTAACGGTGACTTGAAGGAATCGTCCACGAAGAAATCAGCTTCTTTGTTACCCTCATATTCACGTTGTATTCGCCTAATAAGGGCCGCATGCAAAGTTTCACGCGAAAAATTGAGAATCCGGCTAACATGCAGCTCCCCAAATTCTTGACCGGGCGAGCGGGACTTTCGAGTAAAAGCCCCGTTCCGTCATGCGCCGCGGTTGCGGAAAGTGGGACTGTTCACGTAACCTTCTGTTCCTACAAAGCGTCTCCGACCGCTCCAGAGGCCCCACCCACCCGACCGAAGTTCTGTGGTGCTCGATCATAGCCGGATTCACATTTTTTTGCGTGAAACTCGCATGCGGCCCACATTAGGCAGATACAACATAAATGGGTAATAGAAAACTCATCTCTCCGTGGACGATTCCTTTGGCCTCCCAAGCAACATAATTACTGCCCAATTAAACTCGTTTTCCATATTGAAAACAAAGATGTTCCTGAAATTGCAGAGCAGATTTTCTATCATTATGGATGTAGCGAACTAATGTTCTGCAACAAAACACCGTTGAAGTGCAAACTTTGAAGGATTTTCGATTCGGCTTATTGGAACACCCGGATAACACCGCTTCGAATCACCACCAATCCAAGTGATTGAAGGCGCAGGAGGGGACAATGAAGGGAAGCATAACCAGGAGCGATGTTTTCTTCGAGCGAACATTCGAGCTCGAAAGAAATTAATCATGACAAAATTCGCTTCGAAGAGCATGCCTTGGGATTTCATCGCGCTCAAATTCGAATTGTACCGCTTCACTAGCCTGGTCGCGCGATACAAACTTGATGGCTGACTGGAGTAACCACTCGGCGTCTGTACCTACAGCCAGCTCCTAGCATAACAAAGTTGGCGAATGTAAACGAGTGAAAAGGGGGTCATATTTCCCATGTTTTTGTCCTTCTCACGCAGTCCTTTGTCTGCTACTACATTACCTAAAGCCACGATTTTACATTCCACAATCGCTCAAAATTACCCCTTCCGATGTCTTCAACCAAGCAAGACCCTAAGATGTCTGAAAGACTTTTACGTTCGAGATCGCCCCACTACCAAGCGCTTCCTCTCTGCCGCCGATCGGAGATCGCCTGGCTTCGCCACCCACCGCTGTCCGTCGCAGAGCTTGTACACCCAAAAGTCAAAAATGAAAGTGCAGGTTCCATTTCTCGGTTTTTCGGCCATATCATTTCATTTCTTTTGTTGGCTTAGCACCTTTACTTTTTACTCATCTATCTCGCTCGGTCTCATCCCAAACCTTCGGTTAATTCCCTCGCATCTTCTCAGAACCTTGTCAGCTATTCGACACAGCATGCTCTAGACGCTCTTCCAATTCAGCGAAACATCGACTCATTCTTCCCTTTCATTGAGCTTTTTCTGGAACTGGTTATGTAGCCTTGAGCGTTAACATCAAGTGGAACGTCAACAGTAATCGCAAAACAAACATATTTGTTTCCAGAAACCGCACAGGTTATGCGCTCTAAAGTTCTGGTGATTGTCGTACTGTACTGATTCCTAATCGCCCAACAGGAAATATGTAGGTGGCTGCTCCTGTAACGTCACTGATCTTCCCATTGTAGTATTGTCTGGAACCCGTGAAAGATCAGTTTCCTCTTCAGTGAAGTATAGGCTTATTTCTCAACACTTTTTCTTTTATAAGTCCAGTAAATCGTTTCGTTAACTGACCAGCACTTTTGTGGCGCTGATGCGACTATAGCGAGCCAATTTCGACAACTTAGTCAGGTTCGAAGTATAATTATAAGATGGACTCCCATGAAATCCCAGTGAGCAATGAAAGAAGTCGTGACTTCAAGAAGTGACAGGGGTATCGTGGGTGATGAGAACTCCTAAAGTGAACCACGCAATTGAAAGGTAGGGGTCTAGGGGAACTACGTGGCGAAATTTTTGATGAGAAAGAGTGCACTGGTTTTGTAGGAGCCGTCATCCTCAACAGCTGTCACTTGTTGTTTCATCCCAGCCCGCCCCTTTTTTCGGCCTGACCCTACCCTTTTGTGAATAAACGACGGGAGGGTAGTGTTTTCTGTTTTTGGAATTTTGACCAGTTTCATTCTGTTTTTCTTGATTTCGCACCCATGCAAACCAATGCTGAAGCAAGTCGACCTTCATATCTGATGATCCTTCCATGTTCGACAGAAATTTCCCCTCATCACCGCCTTTAGGGTTCATTTCATCTGCCGCACATACATCGCTGCCTCAGTCAACCCACTGGCTGCTGCAAAAAGTATCGTAACATATTTCACTGTCTTTGTATTTTGAGGGATGATCGGGGATTATTGAAAGGCAACAAAAGGGCCACAATAAGGGGTATCTTTAGTACCAAGGTTTCGCTAAGTCTTCCTGGATCAATAAGTACAATCTCCTCGGTATTACAAGTCTTGTATACCATTCTGGAGAAATTGACTGCGAGAGCTGGTCTTGTGGGTCTGAATACATGTCTCTGATCTCATTTCGAATTGAAGTCGAATGCATAGCCCATGCCGTAGTCAATGATTATACAGCACTGGCCACCCGGCCTCTTTCATTTTCAGCCGTATATATGTATGTTCCCGAACCTCCACCGCTTTAAATGCTTTTGCCAAAGGTGCAAACCACATCTGCTTAGAAGTGGTCTGATGAAAATACGTTGAGCTACGTCTTGGTCTGATTGCCAGCGGATGTGGTCGCCACGCCACTGGACGGTCCTTCAATTTATGGTCATCGCGACGGTGCCCATCTTCTAGGTGGCTGAGTATCCGCCGTCAGGACTGTTTGACCTTTCATCCAGAATGTAGACGAAACATTTGAAGAACAGGCTGTATCTTCGATTCTTATAATTCTACATGAGATTATGACGGAGCTCTCTTTTTTGGAAGTCTATGCTTGTCGAGTTGGGTTGTAACCAATCAAAGGCCTCGGCTTCCTGTCAGTAGGTAGTCAGAGCACTGGTGTAGCTGTAGAAGGGAGATTCGTTTGTCACCGTCTTACTCATCTACGCACACCATTATCTTCTGTCTTTTTGTTGACGTTAACGGTGATCAACGGATTTCAAAGTTTTAGGTTCGCAAGACCGAGTGTAGACCGGTTTCCCTTTTTCTACCACGTGAGTTTCCCAATCAGTGCGCAAGATTGCTCTCGTCATCTAAGAGTTTGTGGTCTTCCGTTTCCCGATTGCTACCGTGGCCTCACTCCACCTCATTACAACCATTGACATTGTTCTTGTGGCATGTTGTGCGAAATTATGACGGAGCTCTCTTTTTGAGAAGTCTACGCTTGTCGAATTGGGTTGTCACCAACCGATCAATGTGGTTCATGACATATTGAATGTGATAGTCTTTAGATTGGTATGGCAATTTCTTTTTTATTCTGTTGTAAGGCGCAACTCCCCTACTGGAAGCTGGTACCACTCACAATCGCGCGCACTCATTCGAAAAACTGCTTATGCTCTCTGGAAAGGCATAACTAATCCTCTAATGGCAACAATTATAGCTTTGCAATACAGTCTTCCTCGACTTTTGCGATCTTTCCTGACTTTGTTCCCTTGGGTAGCTATCTTTCGCCTTTTTCTCTATAAAGTCGCAGATAGTAGCACCTCTTCGTATGATCACTCATCAGTGAGTGTCATGGAGTGGTATTGCTATGGTTGAATTTCTCTAAAGACCGCTATCTCCCTTGAAATCATGAACCATTGTGGTAAAAGATCTGTTATCAATTGTTGAATATCTTTTATTTGTCATTTTGGAACAGGTTGGTTCTTATATGACGGTCCTGTACACATGTGCATGGGGTTTGCCTGTATTGGCCTTCCAGTGAAAAAGTAGGACATATCGTCTTTGAAGCGTTGCAAAATTCTTCGCTCTTGTGCAGCGTAGGAAGTGAATTCTCTTTTGTAACCATATCTGTACCATCTCATTGTGTGCTCAAACTTATAATCTGACTAACCGCCTCTGTTTCACCTTGAATAGTTGGAACTCTTCTTACAACGGTTCGGCACTGTTCGTAGGTTAGTAGAGAGCACCTGTAAACTCATTTTGGAGAACGCTGCGCAGACAGTCTGTTTTAGCACGAGCGCCGTCATAGATTTGATTCATAACCTTTTCGATGCCTGACTCACGCCACTTTCGGGTTTCGGAAACAATAAAACATCTGAAAGCTCGTTTTTGTTGTGATTTGGTCTAATGGAACAGGTTCATTCCCCAAGAAACGGGACAAAGAATGCGGGAGAAATTTCAAACAAGGAGGCAGCAGTGTACGCCCACTGGTCTCTTCACGAACGTTGTGTGCTCATGTCAATCCAGGCAATCCCTTCCTCTCCGTGGCATATACTGAGCACTAAATTCAATCTTGATTAGTGATAATTTATTTAAACCAGGTGAGCTTCGCGAAATATTTTGAGCTGTAGCTCTTTGGTTCCATATAGAAGTCAAGGCAAGTCTCTCCGAGGACAAATTCGTTACCAAGTAATCACCAAGCACGATCTTACTCTCCGCACTTATTATCTTCTTACAAGAGCGCCTTTCAGCCACTCATTGCTCTGTTTTTTGCTCCATCCCATGGTTGCAGTGAGACTCACATACATAAGCAGAGATTTCTGTGCATTACCTTGATTCTAACGTGAATGAGAAATCTGAGTGTGACCGAATGATCAAAAGGTTATATATTGGGTAGTCTAAAAAGTCTTTTCGTATTTCTAAATACCGCTTTTTCCCTCCAAACTGCTTTCCAGCAATCTCGTCTGTACATACATATACATGTAGTACAAGTCCACACCCATCTATCGGTATTATTGTCTTCCCTCTCCCGGATAACCTTTTTCGGTAAAATAAACATATCAAAGGTCAACCTCATTTTCAATACAAGAATTTTTCTTTGAATGGCGTTAGACAGGGAAAGGAAAAGATGATAATCCGATGGAGCAAGATCAGGGCTATAAGGTGGATGGGGCAGCAATTTTTATCCAAGCTCGAGAATTTTTTGGCGAGGCAATTTTTGGGCAAGTCTTCCCACTATTGAAAAAGTGACTTGCCAAAAAATTCTCGAGCTTGAATAAAAATTGCTGCCCCATCCACCTTATAGCCCTGATCTTGCTCCATCTGATTATCACCTTTTCCTTTCCCTGTCCAACGCCATTCGAAGAAAAATTTTTGTATTGAAAATGAGGTTGACCTTTGATATGTTTATTTTGCCGAAAAAGGTTATCCGGGAGATGCAAGACAATAATACCTATAGATGCGTGTAGACTTGTACTACATGTGTATGTACAGAAGAGATTGTTGGAAAGCAGTTTGAAGGGAAAAAGCAGTATTTAAAAATACGAAAAGACTTTTTGGACTACAATATTTCTGGATGGCGATTATACTGCGGTATGGGCTGTTATCCAGAGAAGGAATTCGTCATTGCACGCTGCTTTCACTAGAAAAGATTATTTGGATTCATTTACTTCCCTTTTCAATAGCTGAACATGATACCTTCCGCTGCATCTACGGGTGTTGATAGTCAGGCAGTGCCAAAGTTGAATCTTTTCTGTGAAAATACATCATTTTTTAGGACGATCTTGTCCCATAAGGAGATATGGTTCTTATATCAATTGTGTATCCTGATAGGTTACGACCGTGATACACAAAAAGTTGCAGCTTGTGAAACACGATGAGCTGTACGTGATAAGTTATGTAGTCAAAACATAGGCCATTAAGGGTGATGGTAATGACGCCTTATGGGGATAGCTGATAATCATTAAAATGGAACCAGTGTAGCAGTTTCACATAGAATAGCTTCTGACTTCTTTGAATGCTGTTGACCCTTGTGTGGAGCTATGAACTAGTCAACAGTCAGAGAGCCTTCCTTGGAATGAGATGTCCCTTATGGCATTCTCGTATATGAAGTTGACCGCGGGCCGTTTCCGGAATTCCAAGGTCGTCGGGCGCGGTGAAAACCAGACTAACCCGCCCGATATCCGTTAACATACGCGGCATTTCATCGGTACGCGACCGCCATTTATGCCTCAGCAGAGTTGTGTCTCATAATTGTCCAGCATCGTCACATTTCAGTAGATCAAAACTTTGTTTTTCTTTCCCTGTTTTTCGAACTTGAATCTGCCTTCAACGGTGATGTTTTCGTGTATTCCACCTGGACCAAGTGCATATCGGACAAGTTCTCCACGTCGTTCGTTGATCGTGCGCTAACCGCACAATAGACGTCAAAAATCGTTACACCTCCATCGGCAATTACCAGAGCGACGGCGTAAATCGTGTTCGCTCGAAGGGTTTCTTCTTGGAACAACCTTCCTGCGGTAGCACTGCGGTCTTCGACCGATGTTGAGACAGTCTCGCTAAAACATATACATCATCTTTGTCTTTTATTGACCATTAAAAGCGAAAACTTGTGCGCTTTGCATTGAAGTTTTACCTCTATCTACTTTGAGCCTGGTCAGATGTACCCTCATCGCTCTACTTATATTTGCTATGCTATATTTAATTAGTCTTCAAACTAATTCGGTCATCTCCACAAATCGTCTTCTGCAGCGTCTTCAGCTGTGATATACAGACCTCTTTCAAAATACCCTGTGAATGAACGATTATTGGTGCCTTTCTGGACGTATTTCTTGCTGTTTCGGTCCCATTTCTATTTTTAAGCGTTTTTGTTCATGCGGAGGAGGTGGTGCAGTGACAGATGACTGGTAGCGCGCATTTCCACTTTTTACGGGGATCGAATCTTGCATTAATGCCTGCCTAGGCCAAGCCTTCCATTCTTCCGGCGTAAATGACATGGTACCAGACTTATCTCGGAGGCCATTTGCATTCGGCTGCCACCTCTCGATTCTAAATGGAACTAGGATGCGCGGCGCATCCCAACAAGGAACTGATTACGCCAAAAAGTTCGACCTGACTCCCAGTTTTTGTTCACTATAAGGTTATAAGGGAATGTTTTATCTTGCCCATGTCTTGTCTTACATTAGATTTATCTTGTAGACGTTTTTGCGCGTTCACAAGATAAATCTTAGTTTCAAAGCTCGTCAACATTGATCAACTTTCATATCGTGCTCCTTAGACGGAATGTTGCTCTTTCCACATATAGGCTTTTCTCAGAATTCCACGGTCTTGCATTTGTTAGAAAAATTTTGAAATACAGCAAAAAGACACTTTTCGGATTCACTTCACGAGTTCCAGTACAGTCAACCGCACTGGAGGCAACCACAGATCACCCTTGCAAGAGGAGGCATTTTGCTTGATGGTGGGAATGAGTTGCTCGAATTTCCAATTGATCAAGCTTTTTAATCAAAGCAGCAGAAAGCGTTGAGCGTCCGTATTTGCAATTGTTATCCAAGTATTGTCCCTCCCAATGAGATGTGTTTGGTCACCTCAGGTGGCTGTGGGTCGTCAAAACTCAAAATGGGTGCTGCGCGACACTTCGGAACAGCCGTGCGCGATCGCATTTTTCGCAGATTGTCCTTCAGAAGTTGAAGGAATGGCAGGCTGAAGTCCTCACTAGTCCGTCATTAATCAAGTCTAGTTGCACTAATTAAACCCCACTTTTCCAAACTTCTAGACGGCTGCTTCAATGGCAAAGGGGTCAGGAAGCATGATGGACTTTTCATGATTTCGCGTTACGTAAATCATCAGACTATCAGAAAAATGATGGAAGCAAATATACATCGTGTTGGAAAAAGTGTGACGAATTGAATGATGCTCATTCTGTAGAGCAAGATGCGGTCTGAAACAAGTTATGATCTCTCGAGGCTCGAGTTTCAAAAGTCGACCAAATTTTTCCTCACGCTCTAATAGGAACATGTGTTTTGTTATTTTTTTCTGAAGAATTGCTGAAGTCGACGTCACTCCTAACAACATGTCACGTGTTTTGCCCAAATCTGCTGAAAGGACGAAAACCGTTTTTTACTTCGTTCACCTCACCTAAGGAAAATCTGTTGCAGTACTAGAGCCAGCAAAAATTTTCACACTTCGTGTGCAATTGCGGCTGACCCTACTTGTATCTTTACAACACCTATCACTTATCGCAATATAGAGTCTAATAACTTTCCCAGTTTCAGTGCTCGAGCTTTGTTGGGGGTTGATGATCCATTCTTTTACCACTGCGTATCATATCTCTGAAGACACCTACCTTTTTTTCGGAAATTTTGATGGTTTACTCGAAACCCTTACAGTTGATACCGGACTAGGAGCGAAGTCTGTTAACCCACTGATTATTCAGCCCTTAAGCTGTGGTGGCTGCTATTTGGGCGTTTTAATATTTTGGTGGTTGATGGTTTTGGATTCGGTCGCATCGGTTGGTAGTGATTTGCCCACTAAGATATATGGTAAGATATACATGTTCTAGGCTGAGCTGGGCAGTGAAAGGTAGCGCGCTCCTACTTTAGTGGTGCGGAGATCGACATTACCTAATTAACGCTCAGGCCACCAAGCTTTTCATCCCATCGGGAAAGTGAATTTAAAAGCCAAATTTCATTCAACTGTCACCACGATTCTAAATGGTAACTAGAATGCGCAGCGCATCCCATCAAGGGAATGAATAACACCAAAATTTTCATCCTTCATCTTTTTCATAAGCGCGTATTCTATGGAAATGCGTGATAAAAATTTGTCATTGGAGAAACACAGTAGAATTATCGTCCTTCTTAATTGAAAAGACACGTTAGACGTTTATGTTCATTCTTTTCATGGAAAATGTTGCTGAAAAACTGGGATGCGCCTGCTACTGAGCAACTACGTAATATTCCAAATGATGATTAGTAGTTCTGAAGTAGGAGTTTTTGCGAAAATGCTCCCAAGGAAGACGATTATCTATTTTCATCTTTTCTTCCCAAATTCTCTTTGCAAATGCTTTCCGATGATCATTTCTGGGTTTATCATCTCTACGGATATACTAGTTGTGAAATATTCTACGAACTTCCTTTTTTTTTACAAGATTACGTCGTCTGATTCGTCATGTTTTATGTAGCTTGCAATAATTGCTGTCTGAAATTGAAAAAAAACCACCACTTCTCCATATGGCTATGACAGGATGGATCCTTTCACCGTTGATATGTTTTTTTGTTCCAGACTTCAAGAGTGACCCGTTTTACGAACAGAAACTAGAGTTTGCTTCTCATTTAGGACGCCTTCGCAATTCTCGAGATTCTTGAATTTTCACATTCTGGAGTTGCTTCTATTCCTGTCTTTTTTGCTGTCTATTGCGATTTATACGTGGTGTTAAGGAATTTGAGTGATTTATATGCTGCTATTCTAATAGTTGCCACTCTTCTTCAAGTGAAGCTACTATTATTGAGTAGAGCCAGTGAGGATCACACTTTCGGGGTTAATCAGTCCACTGGGCATGTGCTATGCATTCAGTTTTTCTTCAGAATAAATATGGCTTATACAACAAAATACAGTGCGGGAGTAAGCTGGTGAAGAAATGGTTGCTTTATGATTGGAATCTCTTCTTTTTCATATGCATAGTAACACTTGTGACCGCAGCGTCAATCTCGACTAACTTCTATACGAGTGAACTGTTGGGTCATAACCTTTGTAGAAGTGGGAGGTCACTTGAGTCCCAACACTGCTATAAGGAATTGGCCAACAGAAAAGCGGTCAAATCACACAAAAACTATCGCGGCATCTAATTAGTGTCTTTCGATGTCAGGGTTGAATTTTTCGCACCCTTATGCACGTCTGTCTTACAGACTGTATGCCCTCCTCTTCAGTTTTTCTTTGAACGCGGAGTGCAATTGCTGTATGTGAATGCTACAATTTATTAATGTGGGCTCTACAATGCTCACGAAAAAAATGGAAAACGGCCTGTCTCTTAGGAACTATACTAGTTCCTAAGAGACAGGCCGTTTTCCACTCTATGGTTGTTACGGATGAACATGCTTTTGCTAATAAGCGTTCTCGAAGATTTTTGACGCGGATATATTTATAATAGTCAGTATTATTTCTATTATTCATTGCTGATCAATCACAACAATACAGCAAGATATCGGTCCAAAACACACATCAACAAAAGTGAAGGAAACCTTCACCGCGAGGAGGTCACACTTCTGAGTAACCACGCCAATCCCTGGATTTGAATCCGATAGAACACAAGTGGGTAGTGCTCGAGACGTTGTTCATAAAAATTAGTAGAAGAGAGAAGAATAATGCTCCCAACCAGTAGGAGAATAGGATGTCTTGCCTCATACAGTTATTGAGAAGCTCAATACCCTCTCAAGATACCGCTGTCATTGTTTTCTACGGTTTGCCGGTATTGTACTTTGGAGGAAACTCGGTTTTCCTGACCGAGCTTTTCCGTATTCTCCGATGACTTTGAAATAGGTGCTTGAAGGAACCCACGAGAAAAGTCTAACGGCACCCAAGTGATTGCAGGTTTGGGCACATACTAAAATGGAGGTTTGGTCACATACGAGAATCTTGCCCAATTTGATCTAGCAGAAAAAAGTCATAGTAGAAAAAGCATCTGGACGAAGACTTTTGAGCGCTACTCACCATGACCGGAATGGCCTGTAAGGCCACAAGAGGTCGGGCCAGCTAGAGCTAGAAATTTATCTGAACACACACAGTGGGGTACCTTTAAAAAGACTGTCAAGCATAATGCACGGGACCACAAAGGGGCAAGAGAGTTTTTTTTTTGAAAATTCATGGCCAAGACGATGTGATGGTGCGAGAAGACATTTTTCACGTGGGTTGATGAAAAAGTCCCCCGCTGGGTGCTGGATCCGGTTCAGAACGCGGAAAGACGATACTGGGGCTTACAAAGCAACTGAACCCGTTACGAACGAATTCGTTCGGAACTCCGGCGAATAAGCCAGTGAGAGCTCTTCAAACCTCCAGTTTGTCGAACAACTACAGCAAGGAACTTAATTGTTCAACGCACTTAAAACAGTAGTTCCAATGCTCAAATTATCGAGATTTATCAATATCTCAAAATATCTAAGTTCTCGAACTAAACATGTGTAAGCTACTGCAGCTTTAGTCTTCATAGCCGCGGATTCCCTGGATTAAGGCATTGTCTTCTTCGTCAAGGGGCTAACCTCGTTCACATGCTTCTGCCTATGAAACTCGCTCGCGAAAGTTCGAAAAATCCCGTCGAACTTTACGGGTATGAGGTTTTTCTCGAGCAGGCTTTTGAATTTCTCGTATTCCACAATTGCCACAAGGATGAAGTATTATGGGATTTCCACTCGCTATCGTTATGCAATAATGTATTAGGTTGTCGGGAAAGTTCTTTCGTTTTTTAAAAACTTGCTTTTTTCCCTCAAAACTGCTTTAGAAATTTCTTCTGTACATATATATATATATATGTAGTACAAGTTCTCACGCATCTATAGGTATTGTTGTCTTCCATCTCCCGGATAACCCTTTTCGCCAAAATAAAAATATCAAAAGTCACCTCATTTTCAATTCCAATTTTTTTTTCTTTGAATGGCAATAGACAGGGAAAGGAAAAGGTGATAATTCGATGGAGCAAGATCAGGGCTATAAAGCAGCAATTTTTATCCAAGCTCAAAAATTTTGAAAAAAAATTTAAAAATTTTTTTTACCACTATTGAAAGAATGACTCGCCAAAAAATTCTCGAGCTTGGATAAAAATTGCTACCCCATCCACCTTATAGCCCTGATCTTGCCCCAACGGATTATCACCTTTTCCTTTCCCTGTCTAACGCCATTCAAAGAAAAAATTTTTTACAATTTTTGTATTGAAAATGAGGTTGACCTTTGATATGTTTATTTTGCCGAAAAAGGTTACCCGGGAGATGGAAGTCAATAATACCTATATATGCGTGAGAACTTGTACTACATATATATGTACAGAAGAAATTACTGGAAAGCAGTTTTGAGGGAAAAAAGCAAGTTTTAATAAACGAAAGAACTTTCCCGACAACCTAATAATATGGTAGGAAAACGTAAGGCAGCAATGGGGATAATCGGTTTTGAAATGATAGTAGACCTTAAAGGGATAGTGCATATTCGACGGCTGAGAAAAATTCGCAGAAACCTTTTTTCGGTCGGTATCAATGGCGGACCCGTTTTCCGGAGCACCCTCGCTGCAATATCGGTAGAAGCCTTGTGATTCTATAATGTATAGCGACCATGCGCAAACATGGCTTGAGCCCGTCTTCAACCGCCCACCGCACCGCAAATACCCTCCCTTCGGACCTTAACTCCTATGCAGGTAACATACTATGTCTCCCTGAAAAGCTCATCATTCCTCATAAGATTTCAAGAGACGGGGGCGATTAGGTGAAACGAAGGGTTGTAAATTAGACAAGGGATGAACAAGGTAGTGCGATTAACTTCGGATAGAACCATTCATCGAGAATCTTGCGAATATGCATCATTTGTGCAGCTTGCTGTACTAATTTGATTCTTTCACTTCGAGTTACAACATGAAACGATATGGCTCTCAAACCCGAGAAGTTGAGCCTCTCGCCTCAGGCATCTTCTTCCTCGACTCTTCAAGGTGCGAGCTAAGCGCGCCATTAAATGGGTCCTGAAGCGATGGCGGTGCTCTACCGCTTACTCTAGGAGTAATCGCTCTGAGACTCAGCTAGATCGCCCCTTTTTCGCACCATCACGTCGCACACCAAACGCAGCCACGCGAATTTTCTGTCTTAATGACACTCATCCATGAGGACTGTTTTGTCCAGCTATTTGACACTGCTTCATTAGTCTTATCAAACCCAAAGTAGTTTGATAATCTAAAAAGAGCCTCATTCGGCGCCAATTTCAAATTTCTGAATGTATAGTTCCTAAAAGTGATAACGCCTCTCGTGGTCCGTCAGAGAGCTGAAATCACCGAATTCTTTGGCAGTTTCATGGTTGATGGTTGACAATCGGGCATTTCTGTCTCGGACGATGCGAGAGAGTAGAATGACGGAATGAGTTTGTCGAACGACTTCCATGTCGAACAGCCGACTTATTCATTCCTCATTCAGATGGTCTTTCTGTTCCACGGTGTTTTCTCATTTTTTATTCGAATCTGTCGAACAACGAATATCACGGTTATAACCTTTCTGTTGATGAATGTGCAGGAATGGTTCGAATGACCTAGTTCTGGTAATGAAACGCTATGATTCTTCCTATAGTATGTATTGTGTTTGAACTAGCATTTCAGAGTGCTCTTTGCATCATAAGTTCAATTTCGTTGTATACGAGGCTTATACAGAGGACAGGACCAGTAGTGTTGCTGGTTTTAAATATCAGTTTTAATGAGTTGGTTTTGATCGCTCGCAAAACAGAAATGTTGATAAATCGAAAAAAACGTCTGTTGCTAGAGCGCTATTGCGGTAGCGATGTGAGCCAGAGATTGACCTTGAAGAACCTGCGGTGGCGCGGAATAATACATAACACCGTGGTATGTCGTACTTTTGATCGCAGAGATCTGACGGAAGGTCTTTGCAATCAGGTTTCCGTCGTCAAGCGGATTGTACTCTTTCTGACAGTGCAGCCCATACTTTCACCATTTGCTGCTTTTGCCTCCTCCACTCTCCCTCAAATGCAAGACTTCCTCGTCTCTGGACTGTTTCTATGCTTTCCTTGATTACTGGTATATCTGCAAGTATGCATGGATCCTGCAGAAGCTATATGTAGGAGGGAGGGGAGCAAGTGGGTTGATATTCCAAGCATGGGCAGGTGCTTCGAGGTTTGTGGTGTCTCCTTTTGAGATATGTATGTGCCTTTTGCATCACGTGAGGAGTAGATTCACCCCTCACCGGAGCTTCTTTCCCTTATTATACTCGTACCGTTGTCCCCTCGTTCCCCATTTCATCTACGTTCTATTTTTATCTACGTTCTTGTATAGAATCCCTCACATTTTCATCATGTTGGTGCGTCATTATTAAACGTTTTTTGAACAGTATTCTTCACGGAGAGAAGAACTTGAGTATTAGGTCGTAAAGAAGTTTTGGCCGATTTTTGCAATTCCAACTTTGGGAGATCATAGCCGACTGAGATTGCAACTTTTTTCACGGAGTCAGCACCATTCGATTTGTCACACTTGTGGCAACTTGACGCACATTGCCCCTTTTTCTATGAAAGGCTGACGATTCATATTGATTCAATCCTAAAAATCGGCTCCGAATTATCATCAATCAGCGCTAGATCTAATGAGTATGACATGAGGGACGAGTAAGGGCTTCAGCCTGCACTCCTTCCATTTCTGGAAGGCGATCTGTGAAATATGCAGTAGCGCATGGCTTCTTCGAGGGGTCGCGCAACCCCTATCTTCGAATTTTCGCGAGACAGCGTTTTCAGGTGATCGCTCACGTTTGTTTGGGTAAGGTCAATTATTCAGATGTCTCCTGCAAATACGGACGCTCATCGCTTTCTGCTCTCGTAGTTACAGCGCTTTGATCAACTAAAAATTCGAGCATTGATGCTCATTCATGCACTTCTGCAACCAGGAGCAAACTGTTCAATCCAGTGCCTTACCTCATACCATTGTAGTGCTCACCTTTGTAGATGTATCCGTTGCAGTTCGACCGAATCGGAACTCATGAAATAAAATCTTCCAGAAATGTCCTTTTTGCTGTACTTTAAGGTTCTATAGGTTTTGACAACTCAAAAACCTCATGAAATCCTGACAAAGTCTATATTTAGAAAGCGCATCCAAGGGTCGATTATATAAGTTGGTGTAAGTCGACGCACTTTAAAATTAAGATTTCTCTTGTGAACTCACAGATTTGGACGGAACTTTCCTCACAACTTAATCGTACTGTAGGTTTCTGCGGTGGAATCCTGAAAATGTCTTTTTTTATAGGAAGGTGACTCCTCGTTCACTTCTCCTTTGTCTTCGAGTGCGTAGATCCAGACTCCCAGCTTTTTTTGTAGTGCAACCTTGAAGCGAGGTTATGGCTGCGTTTCAGATACAGAATTTCCGTGAGTGTAGTGCACAGTCGTCTCGGTTCACATCCACTACCTACGGAAGACCCTCTCAATAAAGACGCCTGATAATTATGTGCAATTGTAGTGTTTCTAGTGTTGTTTTTTGAAAAACGCTTCAGCTTCAAGCCTTAATATTTTTATCCCAATTTAAACTGGGTGGAAATTGTTCTTCCATCGGAAAGGACTAGCTCAACATTATCTCAAACTCATGGAAGTGAAATAAAAATATGGTGCAGTTTTAAAGAAGAAGCATGTCGACATCTTATACTGGAGCAAGCTGGGAGGAGGAAAAACGTTGTGTCGAAAGGATTCCACTCCTTATCTCATACTCGTATAAGAAAATCAGTTATCTTCTCACCTGATATTCGTGTTCCTTATGCACCTTCCCCTTCTGTTATCCTCTACTCTTTCCAGGAGATTATTTCCTCTTCTCGACCTTTCGATCCGTGAATTTTTTCAACCTCTATGACGGATAGGTCTTCTAACATTACCCTCTTTGTAGACCAAAGTGAGCGAGAGCCGTGGTCTGCGTTGTTCAATACCTTGTTACGACAAATGTTCCTATTGAGACAAAAGCCCAGCTTTGTAGTTTATCAGACATGCATCTCCTTTGAAACACCTATCGCTATATTGCTGAGCGGATACTTCCAACAATTACTGCCCAAGCATTTGGGCGTTCTGTGGTCGGCAAAACGCGGTGGGATTATTTGCCCATAATTTGACGTCCTTTTTTATTCTGCACGCGAAGATATATGTGGTTGCATATGGTGTAGTCATTTGGCTTGTGGAATTCATATCATTTGGGTTTTGTGTTTTCCACACGCCCTTTGTCCTTGGTACATTCTTACGCAGATTAGCAGAAAGCAAAGTCCGATGACCCCATTAGAACATACGTGTGACATGGATTAGCCCCTGCATCTGATCTTGTTAAAACTTTATTTGACTCATTGATTACATATACTTGATTTCCTTTAAATGCACCTGACTTTGAAGTGTGTTCATTTGTTTTTACGAAACTCTGCGTACTCATAGGTCGTCTAGGGTGTAGGGATTTCTCAGTTCGTGACAAACAGTTTCGTCCCACGCAAACCCTCAACAACTTATATCGTGTAGTGCTTGCTACAGCATGGCTCTATGAACTGTAAATATCCGTGCTTGCATGACATTTTATGGAGCTATGGTGAACCATTGAAATCCCTCTAAGATTTTGCTACATGTAAAAATCGTCAACATGCTGCAACAATGCAAAGTAATCGAATTTTCTATCTAATATTTTTTACTGCAACTTCAAAGCGAAAGAAAAAACCTGAAAGAAAAGAGTCAGATATAATTAAAAGTAACTGGCAGGAAGCGATATGTCGCATTCCCAGTGACCTCTATGACCGCTCACATTTTGACCGCTCACGCTTTGACCGCTTTCGTGTGTTCACACAGATGAGTGGCTATACATGGAAAGCGCTTCACTTTTACGTGACCGTACTCTGTTGTCGCTCGGTTTGCTATATTAACACTTTGTCAAAATCAGTTCTGCTGTCGCCATTTACATTAATTGCGGAATTGTTCATTACGTAGGGCATTAGAAGCCATTAGAAGCCTTACATACAAGAAAGATGCCACCCTTTCGACGGGATTTCGCCCCTGAGAGGACGAGTCATCTACTGCATATCACCTCTATGCCGCACACACGTGTGGCCACGATCGACACTTCAGCTATGTGGCGCGCGAGAAAATGGTTGAACACCGTCACTATTACTTTCAACCATGCACTGAGCCATCGCTGTATTCCTTCACATGTCAAGGAAGTGGAGGAAGTCCCGTGGTCGTATGGAATTCGCTGCTTATGTGATTTTTCGCAAAAAGTGATCGAATAAGCAACTGTCGATTCGACGGATCTTGTCTTTGATATCCATGTTTTTTGTGATGCGCATTTTGAGGTCAGTGATCGTGTCACAGCGACAGCGAGTCGTCATGTCGCAAAGGATGAACATGGCATCCTTTGAATAGGTCAAGGTTTAAGGTCAAGATACTATGAGCGTAGTTTGTCCGGAAACGAATCCAACAGCCTCATATTACACGAGTGTAGCATTATTGTGACTAATCACAATCGCTACCGTAGGACACGGCACGACTAAAGGGGGTGAGCATGGAGTTGCGAGAACGGAGGACACGTCTGACTACAAATCGGTTGCAGACTATTTGCGCGTCATCTCCAAGCATCTGGAAAGTTCTGAAAAGTTTCTGGAAAGATCTTCTTTACGTCTGCAATAGAAATGACGATTCTGCGAGAAGGATGACTGCTTCTTCGCGGCTGCCGTCAGGGCTTCAACGCAAATGAGTGGACCTTGGCAATCAGTGACCCCTAGGCTGACTTCGAATTCGCATTTCCTTTCCTTACACTCTCGATTCAAACGACCACTTCTTCGGAATTTTGAGCATTTTAGATATCGAGTATATTTCAATACGTGAATTTGAACAATAAATAGTAAAATAGTTTCTGAAAAGTCGATATCCAGTTTTTGGTGGTGAAAATAAATATGGATAACAAAAAATGGCAAAACGATGCAAGTATTTTTGTTCAGCAGCCTGATGACAGGGCATCAGTTATTTGCTACTGTTCAGAAAACCGCTTCACAGAGGAGAATCTAACAAGTAAGAGTACCTTCAGAGGTCCTTAGACTTCAATAGAATTCACTTCTACTGTCGGCCCGCAAGTTCGCGTTCAGTGTCCTTCTATTGCCAGCATCACAACAGCAGCCGAGCGCCATTCACTGTTTCTTCTCTCGAACTTTCCGGCAATTAGGCTTTTTTCGTGGTATAAGGAACCTCGCTCTTCTTGATATCTCGTCAGTCTATCTCAAGAAGGGCTCAAAGGTGCACTTTCGCTTGAATACTCGATAATTATTAGCTTAGTGATCCCCATATCCAGTACAAATGAGATGGTAAATTTCCCCTTTGTAAATCTGGGCTTCGAGGCTCAGATGTTCCTGCACATAATCTGCTGATTTCGTGCCCCACTGTCGATTCACAAAATTGACAACGGAAGGGTTTATAAGACCATGTAAGGATTGAATTTCATAATTTGCTATTGCCTTTCAATATCATGCAATATATCGATAAAATATTGTAGGTTAGTTCAAAGTGGGTCGATCTCTGGTGAGGTAGCGTCCTATGATGTGATCGATATGAACATAGCGATGTAGTTTGGATATCGACATGATGCGGAGATGCACTCGTGGCCACTCCCACATGGTCACCTTTTGTCCAGCGTCGTCTATCGCAGGAATCATATCCAGAATCCATTGCGAATTTTCGCTTTACTGCACGATAGGCGCCGGTGTCATTTTTTTCCTTTTGAGCATCAGAGGAAAAGGGTCAATTTCACATGCGAGCCTGTATAACTCCAAATACACGCGGAGTACTTGAAATTCGAGTTTCCTGTTACGATTATCGAAAATGAAGATCCGAACTCAAACATGGGGCAAAAAGCATGAAGCTTCAATGAAGGATAAGTAATGTGGCGTTGTCAAGTATTGTCTGGTACGCGCCAATTTTTTTGGCCCTAGTCCCTTGTTGGGATCCTCCGCGCATTCCCCTTCCATATGCGATTTGATGTATTCAACTTGTGGAGCCTAGCCGATGTACAAGCTAGCGATTTTTATTTCTCCAGGCTGGCCTGGTACCAATTCGGCGATCCCGGTGAGATCGAGACTTGGTTGAACTTAGCGTACTTGTTTGGGATTGATTTTTTGAGCGACTTGAATGGGAGGATCTCTTGTCACCTCATCATCTCCTCGCAGATTCCATTATTGTTTCTCTACCATCAGTTTTTCTTCTCACTCTTACGTGGTTCCACAAGAAATCTATCGATCAATATGCATATCTATTGCTCTCTTCTAGCTTCTATTCCTATCCACTTCGCAATATAAACCATTATAAATTGTTCCATACGTCACGCACTTCTCACGCATAATTTATGCGGTTCAATGCTTTCAGGTCGCCACCGCAGTCGTCATCGTCCCATCGTATCAGGTCGTGCAGTTGCTTTTACACTGTTCCCGCCCAACGTTGTCGCTCACCGCACAGTACTCCCACAGGCCAATGGGCACCGAGCTGCGATGTCGTGATGGCGCAGGCGCCGTCAGCGGCACTGCTTCGCCGTCTTCCTCCTCCATTCATGAGTCCAGTAAACCACGAAACCACCGGTTATCTCGCACAGAAAAGATGATCTTGCGAGTGCCTGTGATACTATTCTACGCCTTTTGGTTCCTTTTTGGTGTACTGGTGTTACGGAAAACACAAAACGCCATCGCTGCGGTACGTTACGTGAAGCGACACGGTCACACGGTGGCGCAAGAAATAATCGAGAACTCGCGTGAATTTGAAGATTTGATTCATGTGCTAGATGAGGAATTCACACGACCGCCGGCGTTTCTGCTGCTGAACCAGTATGCTCTCAACATGACATACAACTTCCTTTGTAACACTGCCAGTCTACCAGGAGTACACGAACGATTGATATTCGTGACTCTTGACACAGTGGCTCGCGATGAACTGAGGAGAACATGGCCTGGTATTCGAATATTCCACTGGCCGACTCCCAGCCTCTATGTAAGTTGTGAACCCTTTCAGTAAATTATTTAAATTCTATTTTTCTTCCTTTAGATGGACATTTTCCTTTCTGTATTTGAATTATTAAGAAGCAGACTCGGAACGATGTGAAGCTCGGGAATATTTTCAGAATATATTCATGCCAATGAAACTCACTTGGAAAGATGGAAGTGTTCATGGTGGTTGGGAGTGCTTTGTCAGCGGCGTTGGGGTTTCACAGCCTTCCTGGTACTGCGCACCATGTGTAAAAATGGCACGGATATGTGTCTAAAATTTCTTCAAGACCACGTGGGACACGGATGATCCATAAAGTCCTGTACTTTGCGCATTACGCCCTGACCGTATTCGCGCCACAGCGTCGGAAAGTGAAAGTAAGTCCGAGGTCACGCGTTAGTATTGTTACAATTCACAACCATTACTGAATCAGGCTTGCGCAGTTATTAAGTGGCGAGGCCAGACTCTGCTTTTCCTGTCCTGCACTTTCACCCAGAATTCTCATTCCTCTGGTAGCGTTTAGTAAGTAATCGGTAAATGACAGAATAAGCAAGCTATGGGACATCTATTGCTGATTGAAAACTCATTCCCCTCCTGGCCTTCGACCTCTAGGAATCGCTGCTCGATCGGGGGCCATCTTCGGAGTAGTAATGAAGACTGTATGCTTGTAAATGAGCTTGAAAGGGAGTGGTGCATAGCACTTACAGTAGCGCTCAAAAGTCTTCGGCCAAAACTTTTTTGTCATAACTTTTTTTCTACTACACCAAATTTGACAAAATTTGAATATGTGGTGCCTGAACCTATTGTCAACATTTTCTTCTACTTGAGTGCCGCTTGACAAGTTTCATGATTTTTTACAAGAATTAAATACAAGACCACCCAGAAAAAAGTAAAAGGCTTGGTCAAGAAAAACGGCTTTCTTTACAAAAACAAAAAGAGCAAGCCTCAGAGAATATTAATATTCTGTAAAAAGACCACGACTTTTAATGACAGCGGCACAGCGGGACGGCATAGCGATGGCATGCCAAAATTAAAAAATTTCATATAACCACGTAACCTACCCCGTTGAGCGCCAAAATGGTATATTAAGTATGCAGTGTCTCCAAGTACAACATACTAAAATTTCTCTCAGATCGGTGCAGTTGCAAAAAAGTTACAAGTGAAAAACCCAAGAGGAAGACCCTTTCGCCGAAGACTTTTGAGCGCTACTGTACATAGCTCAGTGGTAAACGATTGGCGAGCCAAGCCAGCCATATTTTCTGAAGCCAATGGCAGAATCCAAGATCACCATGGATTTCGGCATGTGCGAGCAAACTGTGGTGGACCTCATTTATTCTTCTAATTACTTCACTACTTTTTGCAGGGAGCGCGTTGTAGGGGCTTACCAAATATGATGTTATTCCTGCCCTCCAGATGATTACCGAAGACGGGAAGTAGCACTTTTCGTCTTTTTTCCTTCCTCCACCTTTCACTGATTCCGTGAAATAGCCTGCTGGTACGTGCTGCCCGTGCAAAAACGTCCGATTATATCTGCGATGAGAACTCAAGCTTATTGGTAGTTTGAAGGTTATTTGAGGATTTGAGTCTTCTATATTGGGGATAAGCCAGCATGGCCTAGATGGAGGGTTCAAATGGAATAGGCTGATTGCGTTGTTGACAGCGATAGATTGAACGATCTTTGATCTCTGAGCTAAATGGGCACGAGCCTTTCGCGAGAACTATTCGATACGGATGAGTAAGTAATGCTGTAATGGGAGGAGACAATCTTGTCCTTTAGAAGAAAAATGGCGAGAAAATAGATAAAGGGGTGACATTTCGAAGCGTTGATATGTGGGATGGCGAATATGTTGAGAAGAAACCGATTTAGAACAAACTTGGTTGGCGGTGCCTCCAGCTCATACACATTTTACCTCTCGCGGAAAACTCTAAAAATGTGCTTCATTTTTTCTCAGCAGAAGGCTGTTTCGATTTTGTTTCTTTTGCTCTTATCTTTTCTTTTATCCCGATTTGAGACATTTTTGATTTCATTTTAATTCTTTTTAAATTCTGGTGGAACTCCATTCATTAGATCAGGATATAATTAGCACTGATAAATATAGTTTGATGTTTATAAAAAAACAGCTGACATTAACATGATTCCCTGACGATTTCAGAAGCCGTTCAGCTTTGCTGAAGGACCTTACCAGACGATCTACTTGTTGCGAGCAAATCTGGCAGTAAGCCTCTTAAGAAGGTCGGTTAGGTATTTTTCATTCCCATTCATGAACAAGCCTGGTTTTTTGTTCATTCCGTTGTTAGCTCAGAAAGGCGTAGATCCTTCCAACTGTAACGCCTTGAGAGGCCCTTATACATTTCGAGGGAGCTGGTTGCAGCTCAATCTCACTTATGACTAAATTTTCGTGACCCTTGGCAGCTGCCTTATTCGAGGGTTTTCCGATATTCTCTATTTCTGGAGGGGTTCGGCCCACGAGGGATTCCAAGTCTAAATGCAAGGTAAGCAGCCAATATCTGAAGGAGTAATTTAGATCTCACGAGGCACTTGAATGACATTGTTACTGAATATACAGATGACCACTGGAGACGGTGAAAAGATTAGTATGGGGAGTGTTACCGCTGATTAAGAATGTCAAAAGTGGATGGAAATCTTCCAATATATTCTATAAGAACATTGGCACTGCCATGAAGTCACTAGGTCACTGGTTAGGGAAAGCGCACTATGCAAGTAAGAACAGGCAGTCGTGCATGTAGCATGTGTGGGATCCTCCTTCATCCTGAAACAAATGAGCTGTTTGCTTTTTGGGAACTTAGATTTTTTTGAAACAGATTTTTCGAACCAGGCTAAAAACTCATCCAAGACTTTTCTAAAGTGGCGAGGTTTTGGGTACTGAGTAAAGAGACACCAACCAGTGGCTGTTTCAGAGGCAAATCATTCTGGATGATGCAGCAGGACACATTTTGGCGGAAAAACCTTTTCGAAGTTGGGTTTGAAGATGACATGTCTTATGACGCTATATTCGATCAGTTGGGTGTTAACGAGAAGAGCATGAGGACCAACTGGGTGAATGGTGAGTTTTTTCGGTAGCATCTTCTCAAAATCTGTCTCAATCAATAGCTCTATTTCTCTGAGATAAGCCTTTCCTTTTTTATCTCCGTGATTTTTTCGTTTGCAAATTTTGGGATTTGTCTGAATTTTGTTCCCGTGCACAATCCACTAAAAACTACTTTTGGTTACCTTATCAATCACTAGCAACATTGCAGAAATGGAATATTTCTACAACCGTAGGTATCGTATTCTCGAACACTGCGTTCTCGCTGACCTCATTTGGAAGCGGGAAGCACGCCGTCCACAGCCACCTGCGCGCTCTCCCTCTTGCCCCCTTTACCTGATACCCGCCGTCAGGATAGCGTGTCAAGGCTATCAACGCTAACCGTTAGGTGGTGCGGGAAAAAGAAGAGAAGGGATCAATGGGAAACTGTTACTGCTAGTCCCCCACTAAAAGGGATTTCGTTATTCGAGTCTTCAAATTAGATGACAGAGTGGGTGGTCAGTCCACAAGTTATATCGAAGTTCACAGACTTTTTTCTACCATTAGCTGTATCTAATACACATATCGTGCCGTCCCGAGAGGTCAACTGTAGCACATGGTGTTGCACGAGTTGCAAGTGAAAATTTTTCCAGTTTTCTGAAAATGTATCTTGTTTAAAAGCTACCTCTATAAATTTTCGAAAAAGTCGAATGACATGTCTTTCGTTGACCATTCTCTTCTGATAAGTGTACCTGATTTTGGCCCTTCGCTTTTGAATAGCATTGCAAACAACAAGGAATCCGCGCTTTTAGCGTTATGCGTGTGCATACTCTTCTTATAATGGCCTTTCTGACTATCTGAACCGTCACAGTCTCTGCTCAGTATTCATATCTTCACTGATTTATATTATCAATCGATATCAAGGATGTTCACATCGCATAATATTACACTGTGATAAGCGCAGTTTTGGGAGCTAGCTCAACTGGTCTCTGCAAAAGGCCACCAATTTTCGGAATTTCACGCAGTTTCGCAGTCCAAACATTCCCCTTGATATCGCAGTACTAACCATGCACACTTGTGAGCAGAACTTCCAGAACCAGCACCCCACTGTTCGCTGTAAAAGTGCATGTGAGCCGAATGAAAGTTTAATATTGAGGGTAGTTTAATATCTTTGCCGCACAAAGTTTGAGCTTGAATTCATAGAACATAATCACCCGAAAAGCGTGCCGGTCCATCATTTTCTGAGACGGTATTAAAAACAAGAATTGTGTCGCCAGAAGAACAAGAAACATTCTGAGAGAGTAGAAAAATTCACAAGGCAGTTGGTGTAGTCGATTTGAGATAACAGATCTGAGTAAAAGTAGTCCCTTTTGAACAAACCAGGGTCCCAGCTTTGCTGCGACGCGAGATATGTATTTCCCCCCATTCGCCTTCCGAGGCTCCTTATCAGCCCTTATCAGTTGCTATAACTTCCGTTCCCTCACCGTTGATGTTCCCTTACTACCCCCTATATCACTTTAAAAATTCAGGGTCCCAGCTTTGTGCGACGTGAGATATGAATTTCCCCCCATGCGCCTTCCGAGGCTCCTTATCAGCCCTTATCAGTTGCTATCACTTCCGTTCCCTCACCTTTGATGTCCCCTTACTACCCCCTATATCACTTTAAAAATTCAGGGTCCCAGCTTTGCTGCGACGTGAGATATGAATTTTCCCCCATGCGCCTTCCGAGGCTCCTTATCAGCCCTTATCAGTTGCTATCACTTCCGTTCCCTCACCGTTGATGTTCCCTTACTACCCCCTATATCACTTTAAAAATTCAGGGTCCCAGCTTTGTGCGACGTGAGATATGAATTTCCCCCCATGCGCCTTCCGAGGCTCCTTATCAGCCCTTATCAGTTGCTATCACTTCCGTTCCCTCACCTTTGATGTCCCCTTACTACCCCGTAAATCACTTTAAAAATTCAGGGTCCCAGCTTTGCTGCGACGTGAGATATAAATTTCCCCCCATGCGCCTTCCGAGGCTCCTTATCAGCCCTTATCAGTTGCTATCACTTCCGTTCTCTCACCTTTGATGTCCCCTTACTACCCCGTAAATCACTTTAAAAATTCAGGGTCCCAGCTTTGCTGCGACGTGAGATATGAATTCCCCCCCATGCGCCTTCCGAGGCTCCTTATCAGCCCTTATCAGTTGCTATCACTTCCGTTCCCTCACCGTTTATGTTCCCTTACTACCCCCTATATCACTTTAAAAATTCAGGGTCCCAGCTCTACTGCGACGCGAGATATGAATTTCGTGACAGACAGACAGACAGACGGACAGACAGACTAAGCCGATTATATATAGTAGTGATCCCTAAACGGCAAATCATATTGCAACAACCTAATGCATGGGATCTACGTATTGCGTTGGCTTTGTTAATAAACAACTAAGCAATTCTATCCTGGTCCTAGTAGTAAGCTCAGCATCCTAGAAGTAACTTTGCGGGCTGCGGCGATAATCGCAGCTATCAAGAATCAAAATATCAAGACCAGTATCTACTCAAGTTTTCAGCTTCGCGGTTCGATGCCAATATTGGCCAACCGGCTCAACACGTTATACGTGTGAGTGCTGACAAGCTATGGTAAATATACCATTCAGAAGCGGAGTTAAGGTGAAAGGTGTGTCGGTAGTGTGATGGATTAGCACATATGCCCGGAAAGCATGAAGTGCGGGTTTGAGGCCCGTCCGAGACCGAAGCTTTTGCCCATAACTCAGCATCCTAGTAAGCAATTGTAATCTTCTCAAAAAATTAAAGTGAGCGGCGCGTACATTTTTTCGTGAGGATTCTGAAAACGGTGGGGCAGTAATCTCACTCACAATCCAAATATTTTTTGTTCACCACCAAAACTATGTGGCACCCGTGATTTACGGACATTTTGTTGAAACAGACAAATCCACAATTTTTTGAACTAAAATGAGGTTGACAGGACCACCACTGATCTCTTTCATGGAATTCGACAGGATGACCTCCCTTTTGTCCGTGGCAGGGCTTTGTTGCACAAAATTTAGTTTTTGTTCAGTGCTTGTGTTAAGACATAAACCAATTTTTCTGGCACAGTGACGGGTAGACATGTTGCTCTTTATTCTGTTAACGTATCCCAGCAGCTTTAGAAACTCGAGAAGAAGAACTTCATGTGACCCAGAAAGGACGGTCCATGGCTGCCACAGCTGCACATGGTGCTACAGTTATTTAACATTAAGGACCGTGGCCATCCAGCTTCGGTCCGTTATGCGTTAATGTACTTCTCTGGTGTGTTGGCCTACGTTTCCTACTGGAGGGGCTTTCCACAATTTGGGTGCTAAGAATTTGCTGCAGGTAGAAATAAGAGCAGGAATTTGTTCCTAGTTCGAATTCAAGTCAGAATCAAGTATTGGCATGTATCGTTGGTGGTCCCAATACTGTTCCTCATTTTCTTTTTCTAATTGCGGTTGTTGTACCGAGATTCTCATATCCTTTACTCTTTCTTATGGGATAACTAGCCTAGAATGGACATAACTGACCATTTCTATCGGTTAGGTCCTGTCCTAGAACGTCATTTAGTAAGGCGCAACCAATCGATTTCTCCTGTTACCGTGAAATTGCTCTCAATTTTCTGGAGCTTATGATGCGCATTTGTTCAGCTACATTCACCAGGGATAGGAAATCAGTTCCTGTCCATTTCTGGGAGAACGAGGTGCAGGTTGAGATCCTAAATGGAGCATTATAACAACTGACAATTGATTGCAACAGAAGCAAATGCACAGCCAGCATAACCAGTTTGATGAAAACTGGATGGTTGTTTAGGGTAATCCATCCTTTCAAGATGCGTTTGATTCTCATCCAAATCTGTAGGTACCTATAATATCAAGGTACTTCGAGGTATTCCGCCACATTGACTTGGTTATCGTGTGTGACTCTTCTCGCAGTGAAAAGGCCTGTACCCGCTGTGGATAGAAGGCTCGCAACGAGACCTTAAAGAAAAAGTCGCCGGCGGTAACCGATCTGCGTGGACCAGTGACGCAATAGGATAGTCTTGACGCATACCCTAAATTCTTCTTTAACTGAGCTTCGAGCAGTGCTGCATCTCATTACTGAAACGCCAAACATTTCAGGTGCAAATTTCTTCGTTCGTGCCAACAACGACACTATCAAGTTTTTCGAGAGATTGTCGGATAAACTGGCGCACTGGTATACACCAGATATGGGAGTGATGATACATCAGTGTCACACGTGGGGACGACCGAAATGTGCATACTTTCCCTATGAGTGAGTGATTCGGCTTAGTTCATTTCATCTTTAATCAACGCTTAAGCAGTTTCATAAAATCAGTGCTGTAAAAACCACTTCAGCGAAATGTGTTGGAAAGAAAAAGTTTAGACTGGACTGAGAGAGCCTAGCGTTGTTTGCTTTTGATTTAAAAAAACTCGCTTCTAAAGGTGATAGTTGTCCTTTTTATAAAATTTCTGTATCTAGTGAAGTATTCATCTCGGATCACAAACTTACATTTTCGAAGATCTCTCCATGACAACTCAATTTTAAAAAGATATCGCGCCGCACGGTACCTCGGCATACAGTAGAACCGTAGAAAGCAGCGATGTCTGGAAACATGATGATCCAGAGCAGAATTTTCGGAAGGCATTTATCCACCAAAATACACATTCTTTTGTCCACTCATAACGGAGCAGGCTCATGCTCGAAAAATTTTTTTCGTCAGAATGTAGGTGTCCGGATGGGGTGGAAAAGCTCGCGCATCTCCCACAGGCTTCTGCTTGAGTTGTGTTCTTGTTTTTGAGCATTCAATCTTCGAACTCAGCCGCTGGCTGTTTTCCGTCGAAGGAAGAAGTGGTTGAATTTTCTTCTTTTGTTGCTAGCGCTCTGTCGTAGTGAAATCCCTTCATTCTTTTTGCCGCACTGACCTCGTCACAAATTTTATACGCTTTCTATTTTCAGATTGGCTCATTCATGGGAGTGGATGTATACAGCTCAGAAAAATCCGCCGTACATCATGCAACTGGATTGCGAGACAGGTCAGTTGTCATTGATTGGTTGAAATTTTTCTATTAATACTCTTTCGCACCCGAAGGAATGTGTAGTTGTTCCTCCCATGACCTGTTATGATGTGACTCTCGTTCGATTTTGTTCTGACTTCTCCACTTTCATTTCTCAAATGCGCAAAAATTTTAACATTGCTGTCCCCGCCAGCGGCTTTTTGCGTTACGAGATTGATCAATTGGTACACTAGGAGCGCGTAAAAATTAGCTGAAGTAGCCGAACCGCTAACCGTCTATTCATGAAGGTTGTTGGCTTAAAGGCACAGTTCACGATAATATAAGTACCTTTGTTCTATCAGCGAGCAGATAGCCCCTTCCACAACTGCAAAGCATGTGCCATCATCGCGGCGCGAGGGTGAGTGCTTAAAGCGTAAAGAGTATAAAGTTCCTTTGTTTTTCTCCCCACTTGTGTTCTTCTCAAAGTCTTTATGGAACGCAAAGAGACACGAAAATTATCGTGGACTGTGCCTTTAAACTTCTCATCTTCCTTCTTTTGACTTTTTCTCATTTCTCTTCTTCTCTTTCTGATGAATCATCCCATCACTTCTCGTTCGTTATCAGACGTGAGAACCCACATGAAATCATCGTGAGATGTGCCTTTATGATCAGGAGCGTGTTTTGTGCTCAGCAGTTACGCTCTGCTGCTCTTTTAGTAAAGCAATGAGGTCTTTCTGAACACTGATTTCCTCATCATCCCCCATCATTCGAAGTTTTTTTCTTACATTGAGTTTTAGTCATGCAGTATTAAATCTGTCTCTGATTTAGATGGAGGATCGAAACTTATGCAGCTCGGGAAGTTCGGATTTCACTTCGTGGACAAGAACGGAACCTGTGACCACAGCAAGGTGTGTTAATATGTTAAGTGGAAGAAAGAGCCCAGTCAAGGGTGGTGGTATGTCTCATGTAGGTTCAGTGGGGTTCAAACAATTGCAACCGAATTTCTGGCGCATGGAGACCTTGCTTGGGTAGACCTAGCCCGTTTGGTCTTGTCCCATCGAGTGATGCGCACGATATCTGCGTCGACCGAGCTGATAATACACATAGTAAGGTACTAATATGTTACGTTTCATATGTGTAGAAGCACCTTCGAAAACACTATAACTAAACTTTGTGGCCTCCTTGACAAAAAGTCTTGGTCAGAATCAGCATGCTCGACAACCTTTGAGGAGCAGTTTTTATGCAAAGTGAAAGAAGTCGGCCATCGTTTACATCTAGCTGCATATACCATGCACCGATTTATAGGTGTGGGCGCACTTCAAAAATCTCGATAGAACAGGATGTTTTATCAAAAGAAGGTTTCAAGGGAGCAGTAAACAATATCGACTGTTCTCCATTTTGCGATGAATGCCATGAGGTTTACGGTCGTCCGAAGCCAAGCAGACTCGAACTCACACCCTGCACACAGTGCTCGTAGCATTTGTAAAATTCTCAATAACTGCTCCCTTCATGGCGACTTGTCAGTCCTTTCTTGCATTACTCGGGTATGAGACGGTCAAACGAAGATATTCAGTACAACGAGAAGGCCACAGGAGGAACGCCATACCACACCTCAACCTATGGCACACACTTCCGTTACAAAAATTCCGCAACAAATTACCTCTTGTCAGTCGTTTTTACCTCTGATCCCATCAGTTGACGATCTCATACCACCCCTCATTACACTTTATAAGATCAGGATCCTATGAGTGCTGGTAAATAGTTGTGAATACCTGGTCAAATACACACCTCAACAGAGACGTCACAACAAGTGTTGTGGAATTTTACGATCACATGCTGTTTGTAATAAATGCATTTCTAATCGGTTTCGATTGTAGGTTCAACAAGCACGAGAACGAATGGAAACTGGTGAAGTTGAAGTGCGACGGAACTTCCCCTCTTGGGGACGTTTGCAGTTTAAAGCGTACTGGTGCATTGTCGATTATATTCTGTGGACACCGTACATTGGACCGTTGCTGAAGCCATATTTGCCACTGGTTGGCTATATTCTCATGATCACCCTCTAGTCGTCGTCAAACGATAACTGCTGTCGCCTTCGCAACCGCATTCTGTGCATCTATTTCGGATTCAGCTGCATATTGTACCTCAATATGGCACCTTATTTGTGCTCCTAACAGACACGATATTTCGCTAAGTGCTTAGTACTATGGCATATCTGGAGCCGCGGCTTAACGAGGCCTAGACATCTTTTCTGATTATTGTTCTGTTTGTCCCAGTAATAAAGAGATGACATTTTGCCGGAAAGTGTCTCACGGCACCTCATTCCTAGTGTAGTGAGTAGGTATTCATGATTTCCAGTCTTTCAGATACTTTGTTCTCTGGAATCAATAGTATAAGTTCACACACACCCTCTTTAAGGAACGAGTTTCCTTTCAGGAAGCGGAACGCATAATCTGTGTTGTATGAGTTAATAGCGAAGTTTTACTTAAAATCGATGTCAGATGCTTCCATGTATACATGTTTCTTCGGCTCCGCATGGGTAATTTTTATTGTTGAGAGAATTCACGATAAATATGACTACAGCTTGTACCAGGCTTTGATTATATATGCACGTTCTTTACGCTTTGTAACTCTACTCCCTAGTCCCCTACATTGGGTCATGATGGTATTCGCGTTGACAGTATACTGTCTGTTACTTGAGGAATGGCTGTGCAGGAATATATAATGGCCTCAAAGGTCCGTGTTCTCGGAAACGGCTAGATGAGCGAAAGCTGCAATCAGCGCGTCGTGTTTCCCACCACCATCACCTACTCTTGCCTAATAAAAAGCTCCAGGCGACGCGCTTCCCATGTTCTTCTTCCCAAGACGATATTGGCTCGGACGTCTTGCAGTGAACGCGAAACCGGTCTTCAGGAAGATTAAAATAAAAATAGAAAATAGAGTGGTTAGGTTGTAGGAAATTACATTGTTCTATTCAACGCACTAGTTTCTAGATGAAACCTTCAAAGTGGTTTTACGTTCCGATAGTTGATCGTCTTCAAAAGCCTGAAGTTGTTTTTAGTAATCGTACTCACTCGCACAATGTTGTAGCTACAGCCACACAATACTCTGATTAACGGTGCTCTATGGAACCGTAAGGGAAAGCAGTAGAGTGGCTTTTCCTTTGCGTGTCATATGCTGTTGTTGATCAACTTGAACAGCTGATCGATGTATATTTCTAAGCATTGTTCAGACTTCGCGATTCAGGCATAAGGAAAGGGATACATATCGATCGAGCGATAGGCGATCGCGTCAGGCGGAAGGGAAAGGATACATATCGATTAAAGGCACACCACGCGATAATCAAAGTGGTCCTTACCTTCTCAGGGCAGGTAGACCCTTGGAAAGTTGTGAAGATTGCACCCTTCTCGCCGCGCCACGGCTCACCCCCGCCGCGTACGGCCTAGTCGACGTGAGCCGAGTTGAGCCCACCGAGCCGAATCACACCCGGCTTAGACGAGAGGGAAACTTGCGATAAGACCAGGTAAGGCAGCGATATCAATGGCGAAGGTAGCTTCACCAGGGAAGAACAGGTGATATGGCAGCAATTTGAGCAGTATCATCGAGGAAAAGCTCTTCTATAATCTCCAATACTCGTACGAGGACTGAGGGCAGGGAGCTTTATTTTTGGTGGTTTTGAGGGGTTTCGATTCATTTTTCTTCACTAGTGGGTAAACCAGGGCCTCTACATCTTGTAACACGCGCGATAGCTATCACAATTTTTTCGCAAGGTGTGCCTTTAAGTGATTCAGGCGATCGCGTCACTCGCTGGACTTGGTCGACTCGCTTGATTCAAGCGTGTCATTCACCTAATTGATACGTATCTTATCCTCTCCGCCTGAATCGCTAACTATGAACAATGCCTTAGCAGTATAGTTATGAGCATATTTTCGATAAATTCATTTTCTCTGCAGCAGGGTGACGAAGCACGCGTCATAACTTACAGCTATCATGCGATGGACAGTTTGATCTGTAGGGTGTGGAATGATTATCATCCGCATTTTGGTTCTTCCCAGATGAGTTTGATATGTATTGTGAGCGCCATATAGCAATCGGAGGCACAGATCCATTTCGAACAGTGCCGCTGTCATAATAAAACAGCCATCGATATATCTATGTACATTACATTGAAGGCACTTTCCGCGATAAACGCACCAGGTATTTACCCTGCCGTAGCCGGTAGACCCGCGGGTAACTGTCTAGGCTGTACCCTTCGAACTGCGCCATGAGGCCTCTGGCAGCGCTAAGCACGCGGAAACAACTGTGTTCCCGCCTATCAACTGCGAACCCACACGACATTGGACGAAGCTTTTTCCAACGTGGCGTTTACGTGAGCCTTTGATTTTGCTATAAGATAAGACAAAGAAGAAACTCTAGTAGTAAATGAAACATTCACTTTGGAAAGCAATATCTCAAGGTTATTCATGATACCATCCACTGCATCTGTTCGAAGGCACATTTCACGCGGTAACCTCGAACAAAGCCAGATATCAGGAGGCCTCAATTTTGCCATTTTTGGGGACTTCTTTCGGATTTTTCTTCCTCATTCTATTCTTCAGCACCTCTAATTTCATGATTCAGCTCTTAAACCCATTCGAGGTGTTGTAGATTCACAACCATAATATTTCATTCTTATCAACTAGCAGCTAGAATTGAACGATAACATGTTAGTTCAAGTTGTTTACTCTAGGACATAACTTAGATAAGCACCTATTGAAAAGGTACCGCAGGCATGACCTCGCGGTATCATAAGTGTGCAATCAACTATGTATTGCCCTTGGCGCGGTGTACTCTTTCATCCCCTAGCGGTGCACTCTTTGATCCCCTTACAGGAGTGTCTCCACTGGACCTTTTCGGTCCAAGATTGAGCCCATATCTATGCACCGCCCACATTTGTCTGTATATAAACCCCTATTACGATGTATTGTGGTCGGTTATTGTACAAAAGGTACGTCGTAATAAACATATACTACACGTACCTGTACAACCTTTGGTAATCCACCAAATTGGTGCATCAGCCGTTGGAAAAACCACCCCTTCTACGCTAGCTCTTCTCAGTGAGAGATAGAAGGTGAACAACATCAACCACAATTCAAATTTCTCCCTGAGAAACACAGAAATTTGAAAATCTTCTACGCTAGCTCTCCCCAGTGAGAGATAGAAGATAACTTCATTACTTTCCACCAGCTGGAAACAAATCAAACCGTCTAAGCCAGTTCTCCTCAGTGAGAAATAGACGTTTGGTCTCAATCTTTCTAACAAATTAGAAAGACAATCAACAGTTTATCCGCGACTCCTCACAGATCCGGAAAACCACCACTCAAAGCCCTGTTAAGTCATTCTTCTCAAAGAAACGACAGGCAAAATCAAACACTCATTTCTTTCGAACAAATTCGGAAGAAATTCGAGAAAATTTCTGAGATTCCTTCATAAGGAATCAGAAAAAACCTTCTGCGCAAGTTCTCCTCAGTGAGAAAACAGAAGAAGCCTGAAATTTCGTGTGAGTCCTCCCTGAGGAATCCAGAAAAAGAAGAAAAAAGACCCGCGTGGCAGGAAACATCCTACACGGAACCAAAGAAGTTAGAAACCAAATTAAACGTAACTGAAGCTACACATACAGCTTCATAACATAAACTGGTTCCGAAATCCGTGCAAAAAATCAACAAAGCACGAAGAAACTTCAAATTCTCGAAAGAAAACGGTCATAAAACATCAAAATGGCAGAGATCCAAGTATACAAAACCAAAATCACACTTGCTTGTACCTTGATCAGATCGAGTGAGGCAAATATGAAGCACTTGGACTCACCATTCACATTCCCCTCTCAAAAGGAAGAATGTGAGGCCTACATCAGAGAGAAGACTGCAATGCTGAACCATTTGATGACAAGTATCACAAAGGCAAAGCAGTTACACGATACCCACCTTGAGAAAGCGATCGAAACAATTAATTCACGATCGGAACAAAAGGAAAGGGAGAAGTTAATGCTCGAGCTACACAAACATCTGGAGCTCGAATCTAATAACTTAGAAATCACGGTGATACAGTGGCTGAGCACAATTGACTTCAGAAAGGAAGAGTTGGCACAGCAATCGTCACTCATCACGGAAGCCGCCAGCTTCCAGGCTAACGGCAACCGGGAGAACTCTCACAGTGGAACTGGCAGTGTCAATTTTTACGAACGCAATGTACAAATTCGACGCCCTCTCCTCGAAATCCCATCCTTTTCTGGAAACTTTAGAGAGTTCAATACTTTCTGGTCAGTCTTCGAGTCCCTTATTCACAATGATGCGGACCTAAGCAACCAGGAAAAATTCCTTTTCTTCAAACAAGCAGTGAAAGGAAAGGCAGCTGCTTCGATAAGCAGCATCCCTGTCATTGGGGACAAATACTACGACGCTGTGACTATTTTGAAGAAACAGTATGACAGGTCGTCTAGTATAGCGGACATCTTGATAAATGAGATTGAGCATCTATCAAGAGCTCAAGGAAACTCATCAAGCTGCCGCAACACACTGAGCGCCATATCGTCTCGTATCGTGCATCTAGAACAAACTGGAGTGCTAATGAATGCAGACCGAGTATGGCGCCGTCTGATTCTTTCGAAGTTTACAGAGAATATCTGCAGCCAGGTTATAAAAAGAGAAAACGAAGCTGGCGTAGGATTCGAAGTGAAGGCAATAATCGAGGCCGTTGATGACATCATCACGCTTTAAGAGACTACCGAATTGACGACGAAGACCCTGTTCGGTTCTAGCCAAGGCATGAACAGCTCCAGAAGGATGAACACAGCACATCACGAGACCAAACCGTTCTTTAGTCAACGGACAAAGCAAAAATGCCTGTGCGGAGATACACATTCCCCACAGCAGTGCACAAGGTACCCAACGCCTGAGGCGCGGCGGATGGAAGCCAAGCGCCAAAGAGCATGCTGGAAATGCTTCGATAGGAATCACGGGTCAAAGCATTGTGCAGCAATGGGACAGTGCCCAAAGTGCAATGAGGATCATCACTCCTCCCTATGCACAGCATCGAGGAGTGTTCGGGAAACAACCGATCCATCTATTAACAGGCGAGACCTACCGCCAAGTTCGGTTCAGCGAGGAGAAACAAGGTCAGGCTTCTCCTCGCAAACCAACCGCTCCAGACATCCGCCACAAAGAAATAACAACCAACCAAGAGAGACAAGCAGAGTGCAATCACTACACGCAGCTCCTCTTCGGAACATCGCTACGGCAGCGGAACGACCGATAGCTAGCCAGTGCGTTCTACAAATGGCATCTGCGCTAGTCTTTAATGAAGCCAAAATGGACTATCAGCCTATCACCATCCTTCTCGACTCGGGAGCTCAAAAAAGCTTTATAAAGACAAAGACAAGAGATGAGTTGAAACTACCAACGATTAGTTCCCTATCGTTCACTACAACAGGAATGGGAGAGCTTCAGGAAACCTTTCTATCAAACGAAGTAAAGGTCACTCTGAAAGCGTTACGCAGCTCTAGAAAACTGCAACATCTGCCAGTTTTTACCAAGGACAAGCTCACATCCATGACCAAAATGGCTCAGCTGTCAGAAGCGGACAAAAGCTTCATCAAAAAGGAAAAAATCACAATTGCTCAGCACAATCTTCTTTCGTCCGAAGTATCTCCTGACCTACTAATTGGACAGGACCTGTTGAATCAAGTGATCGAACACAACAATCCAGTGGTAAAGTTACCGTCAGGATTGGTTCTCACACCAACCGTCTTTGGCTACACCATTTCTGGAGCTACCGGTACATTCGCCTCTACAAACAATAATGAACAGGATTCACACTGTAGTTCGCTCGTGGTAGCTACACCCGTCGCGCTATCTAACGATAACTACAAGAAGGATATAAAGCATCTGTACGAATTGGAATCGCTGGGTATCAACGCTCAGAACGATTCGGACGAAGCAGCAGTCATAAAGTTCATGGATGACTACCGAAAGACCATCATCATAGAAGATGGCAAGATAACTGCCGGTTTTCCATTCACAGAGAAAGTCAAAAATCTGAGAGACAACTTCAACGTGGCACTCCGAAGATTACAGAATCTTCTACGGACTCTTCAGGGAGATGACGAAAAGCTCAAACTCTACGCTGAAACCTTCACGAGCTATCTACAAGAGGGGATAATCGAGGAGGCTAGCGACCGCTCGTCTAGAATTGCTACCTTCTACCTTCCTCACCGACATGTGTGGACACCATCAAAATCCACCAAGCTCAGGGTCGTGTTCGATGCATCCTCTCATGCAAAAAATGAGCTCTGCTTAAATGATGTTATCTACGAAGGACACTCTCTGACACCTCATATTCACGAAGTGGTTCTACAATTCCGAACTCACCAGTACACAATGGTGGCGGATATACAGAAGGCCTTTCTGCAAATAAAGCTGCCTGAAGATCACAGGGACGTCACACGCTTTCTATGGGTGAAAGATATCAGACGCCCAGCAATTGGAAACAATAACATATGCCTTCGCTTCTGCAGAGTACCATTTGGTATGAACGCAAGTCCAGCCATTCTGAATCAATCTATTTTGAAGCACATCGAGAAATCAGAGTCGGACATAGCTCAAGAGCTGTCTAAATCTCTCTACGTCGACAATGTGCTGCTAGAAGGAAAGGACCCAGATAGCCTTCTTCACAAATACACCGAGTCAAAAAAGCTATTTTCGTCAATTGGAATGAATCTCCGCGATTATCTATCCAATTCTCCATACGTCAATAGAAGAATACCAGAAGTCGACAGAGCAACATCCACCGAAGTTAAAGTTCTCGGAATACTCTGGAACTCTATCCAGGATACTATATCGCTCAAATGCTACGAAAAGCAATTCGATAAGACCTCCAAGCGGACAGTCCTCAGCCAAATAAATGGTTACTGCTACGATCCACTCGGACTACTATCACCGCTGATGACCCCTGCGAAAGTCTTCCTTCAAGATCTTCACAAACAGAAGTATGGTTGGGACGCTCCGTTATCCAGCCAAGACCAAAAGTCATGGGAGATAATAAAGCACGACATCAGCGGATTTCAAATCACCTTACCACGAAAGGTCGTAGAAAAGAGCAGTACAGCGGCAAAGACGATGTCGATCTTTGTGGACAGCTCTAAACGAGCGTATGCTTGCTGCATATACGTCACATCGACATTAAGCAAAGGAACTACAGAGTCACGACTGTTCACTGCCAAGTCAAAGATAGCTCCAATAAACAAAGAGCAGACGATACCACGCTTAGAGCTCCTTTCCATATTTATTGGATTGAGTCTTGCCGAATCGACTATTCAAAAAACCAGTATGGATTTCGAGCAGATAAATCTATTCAGCGATTCTACGATCGCACTGTGCTGGATACAAGGAACTAGACGACTGCCGTCAATCGTCACAACACTCGTTCAAAAAATCAGACTCATCACGAAACGACTACAAGAAGGTAGCAACGTTTCGTTCTTTCACGTGCCAACAGACGAAAACGTAGCTGATTGTGCTACACGAGGAGTGACCAAGGAAAATTTCGTCAACCACAGATGGTGGTGTGGGCCACTTTGGCTTAATAGACCCACGTGTAACTGGCCGGTCAAGAAAGCTGAAGATCTGTGCGAACAAACTTTCACCGGCGACGAAATATGTTCACTCGCTACAGGAACCATCGAAGCAACAGAAATATGGCCAGTAGAAAAAATCAGCAACTATTCCAAACTGATCAGAATAGTTGCCTATTGTGCACGTTTCATCCGCAAAGCCTCTAAAGGAAAATGTCTTCCTCTGAAAAAGAGTGGAGCGACGAGTGCAACAACAGCAGAGGAAGCCGTTATGGCCGAAAAACTGATCATTCGACAAGAACAAGCAATATACAACTCCACTCTGCTAACGCAAAACAAGCAGCTCAACGTCAAAGCCGACAACGACGGCATATTTAGGAAGTTCAGCAGACTCGAGAACTCCGAACTCAGTTTCTCAGCTGCCAATCCTGTACACATTCCCAAGCAAAGCAAGCTAGGAGATTTAATAGCTGCACATTTGCACCGAAGTCTGTCACACTGCGGAACGAATCAGTTACTATACAATATAAGACGACGATTCTGGATTCCGCAAGACAGAACGCTGTGCAAGAGGATTCTCAAGCATTGTGTCACATGCAAGAAGTTCAATATGGCACCGTACAGATACCCCAATATGGGGCCTCTACCTGCCGAACGTGTCACAAAATCACCTCCGTTCTCTCACACGGGAGTGGACTTCATGGGACCTATACTGATCAAATCTCCATCCGGCGACGACCTGAAACGATACGTTGCACTATTCACGTGTTTAGTCACAAGACTTGTTCATCTGGAAGTCGCAACAGATCTTTCGGCGAAAAGCTTCATCTTCACGCTCAAGAGATTTATCGCCCGAAGAGAAGTTCCGCTGAAAATAATCAGCGATAACGGTACAAACTTCCAGCTGACTGAAACAATTCTAGCTCAAAATCAGAGCAACGATGAAGAATCCCACTTATCCCTGTTCCTTGCCAAACACCGAATCACGTGGAACTTCATTCCGCCTTCCTCGCCATGGATGGGTGGTGTATGGGAAAGAATGGTCGGAACTGTCAAGAGATCGCTCCAAAAAACAATTGGTCGAAGAAAGCTGACAGATGAATTGCTTTACACAACACTCTGCGAAATCGAAAGTGTTGTGAACTCAAGGCCGCTCACCACAGTCGGAGACCAGGATTCACCATATGAAGCCCTGCGGCCGATAGACTTCATATATAAGGACGTAAGACATGGGACCACCCAACTTACCTCAGAAGACCACAACGACGATCCAGATTTTCAACCTCTCCCTGAACTTTTTTCCCAAAAAGCTGCTAAGCTCGCTATATCAGCCACAGAAAAGCTGACGAAGAAATTTTGGAGTATATGGAGGAACGAATACCTGATGGAACTACGAGAACGTCATAAAATCATTGGGAAAAGATCTAGATCCTCAGGTCAACATCCTTCCATTGGAGACGTCGTACTTCTCGATGACGACTCCCATTTACCACGAGGACAATGGCCAATGGCAGTGATTATCGACCTCATCACGAGTAGAGACGGAGAAATTCGAAGCGCCATGCTTCAAACTTCTACAGGAAGAATTGTCCAGAGACCTATTAATCGTCTCATTCCTCTTGAAATACAGTCTTCCATCTACTGCCCGGAAAATGGAGCTGACGAACACTCAGCAGTAAAAGAAAAAACTGTTGCTTGAAGAAAACCATCTACGAGATTAGCCGAAGAAGCTGACATTATCGTCAGACGGCAGCCACCAAGAGCAGCGAAAAATTCGATGTCTTACGATGAAACAAGGACGAGATCGACGGGATCTAAGAAGCCAATTTCATCGACAATATTGATGATCGCGATGTGCGCATTTACGCTCCTCAGCTCGACATCTGCTGCCACTGTATCCTGCTCGATCAAAGGAGCACGAATCAATACAACACTCTCCACAAAAGCCGAAGTCTGCATAAACTATAAAGAGTGCACGATAATTCCGGCCGGAGCGAACATTACAGAAGTGGCATTACCATTCAAGTACCTCGTCAATCAACATACCATTCAGTGGCGCACAATTGCTGATTCTAAACAATACTCGGAAACCATAATATGTCCTCCAGAAGAATTCTGTCAAAGAATCGGATGCACCATGTGCTCCGAGTTCCTCGGAAATCCGCACTGTGCTCCTCGAACGACGATAGGAATCATTGCGATGTGCCTCGCACTCATCCTAGCTCCCTTATCACTGACATGCTACACAGCCATGCGACATTTCCTCTACAAACGACGCTGGACACGTTTTGGAAGAAAGCAAAAAGCGCTACCACATCAGGACAAGGAAACCTTCAGAATGACAAGCCTGTCAACTTTCCCAGCGCGCTCAAAACTGGTCATATTCAGCGTAATTATTGCCCACATGATCTGTAACGGAGAAACGTGTCAATACACGCATACTCTCAACGCAAACAACACAGTTTGCTCTCGTTCAGCTCACGGAACAGACTGCCTAGAAGTACAGGAAAGTACAATTACACTGAGCGAAAACAGACCGCAAGCTTGCTTTCGCCTTCGGAACAAGAACCAAACAGTTGGAAGCATGGAGATACAGTTGCAGCATGTATTTTTGACCTGCAATCCGGTTGTTCTCTTCTACACTAGAGACGTCAACATCGTCACAGAATCTGTAAAGCGATGTCATCTAGCTGGTTCCTGTTCTTCGCAAACCTGTGCACACATCAGCAGTAATTCTGAGATCCCGGAACTTCGCGACACATACGAATTCCCTGGGATCGCCCGTTGTACCACATCTTGTGGAGGAATCGGCTGCGGCTGCCTTCTTCCTATGCCAGGACGCCTATTCTCTTGCTCCTACGCGAAACCAAAAAACGAGAAAATTTATCAAGTGTTCCATTGCCCAACCTGGCAAGAATCTGCTCTGATAACGTATACCTACACTGGAACTCGAGGAACAAGGATCTCAGAGATGATTACGATCAACACGCAGACAACACATGTCATGAAGACAGCGAACATAACGCTGGAATTCGTCACCACGCCAGCAATCCCTTTGCTAGGCACGACATTCATCGAAACTACGAACTTCAACCAATCAGAGGTAGCCATAATCGATAAGGAAGACTTCTTTGGTCTGCGATGTCCAACAAAAAGAAGTGCCTCTAACATATCAGAATGTTACGTCGAAAACAGATGCTCTTGCTCGCCATCCGAAACGGAAGAAAAATGCTCTTGCAGAAACGTTGACGTCAGCAGCAAGATGACCTCTGTGGAAAACCTGCTACCACTATCTTCTTCAGTCCTGCACCTCCAGGACAGTCATGGAAGAGTTTTCGGAGCCATACACAGGGCTGTGATTGATCTCACAATAAGCACCTCCGCAGTGCACCATACAGAGACCATGGTCGACAACGAGGAGTGCGACATAAAGGCTTCATCACTACAAGGCTGCTACAATTGCATCCGAGGAGCTGAAGTCGTCTTCTCATGCTACTCCGATCGCCCAATCATGATAGAAATAGAATGCCAAGAAAACGTGTTCTCTGCTACATGCAACTCGTCCACTTCTCAATCAAAAGCAACTATTCATGCAACAGTGCCAAGAGATAAGGACACCTGTCTAGTGAAGTGTGGACGAAAAACACACAAGCTAAACATCTCAGGAATACTAGCATTCCACACGCACTGGGAAACTCCATCTCAACAACTTGTTGAACATGCCAACTACGTCATATGTTCAACTTCCCCTATTTTGGACATCTACTGGATGTCGCGATTGAGCACTGGAAGTCAACAATCTTCGCCTTCATCGCAGCTGCCATCTTCATTTTCGCTACAGTTCTCGCAGTTTCGAAGGTCCTCACGCGGATGGTTTGCTGATTGAATGCCATCAAACTATTTTTTCATTTTACTAGTCACATCGAACCTATTCACATGTATTAAAATTTCTTGATATGCTACGATTTTGTATATGTCAAATTCTTTGTGATTACTTTCTTTGTTCACCATTTTAGCTACCGCTATTTTTCGCTCCGCCCCAGTGTTGTAGATTCACAACCATAATATTTCATTCTTATCAACTAGCAGCTAGAATTGAACGATAACATGTTAGTTCAAGTTGTTTACTCTAGGACATAACTTAGATAAGCACCTATTGAAAAGGTACCGCAGGCATGACCTCGCGGTATCATAAGTGTGCAATCAACTATATATTGCCCTTGGCGCGGTGCACTCTTTCATCCTCTAGCGGTGCACTCTTTGATCCCCTTACAGGAGTGTCTCCACTGGACCTTTTCGGTCCAAGATTGAGCCCATATCTATGCACCGCCCACATTTGTCTGTATATAAACCCCTATTACGATGTATTATGGTCGGTTATTGTACAAAAGGTACGTCGTAATAAACATATACTACACGTGCCTGTACAACCTTTGGTAATCCACCAAACAAGGTAATCGCGGAAAGTGCCTTCAAAGGGCTTGGGTCCTGATCACCAACTAGCACCGATACTTGCGGCCTACTACTTGAATAGAATTGAAGAATCAGTACAGAGTCGGTAGCATTATCACATCCCGAGGCCGCGGTCATACTTCGCGTGCCGGCGTCAAATTTACACAACCATGTGCCTGCCACAGATGACGGCGTCAACCTGAAAACGCGCACCGTTTGCAAAACGCTCGATCCTTATTTCTTGTTTCTTTTATGAGCTCTTTGTAGTTTCAGAAGGAAGATTCTACTCAGAAGGGCGAGCAGAGGATTATGTCATTATCTTTGTTCTATGTAGAAGCTCTACCCTTGGAGCCCCAACTTTGCATGTTTTCATAGTGGGTAGGTCCAAAAATTCCGGAGCAGCTGAATACTGAACTCCTTTATGGGTACGCAGAACCTTCACTCGATGTTATAGATTTTCAAACTTGTGCTACAAACCGAACAGTGCTAGTGGTCTTTGCTCATTTATTGTATATTGTTCTAAATATCAGTAATGGAGTGCTTTGCAGGCAGAAATTTGCCTGTCGGTACAACGAGCGACCCTCAGAAAACTGTCTTTCTCTGTGCCAGTTCCAATGATATGAGAGAAATAATAACTAATTTCTCGGTTTGCTGTCATAATTAAAGGCTTCTGGTCTAGCAGAAAGAGCTCTATCGGGTGATATATGGATTCCTTCTTGACCTCGATAGGCGAGGATGACGAGATACCTACCAAAAAGTGTATTTTTGCTAACAAGGGAAGGATGGTAAGTCGAAGTGGCCGTTTGAAATGGGGTTTATACCAATGATAGGGCTCGGGATGCCATTTACCAATCTGCATTCCGTACCTGCTGTCCGTCTCTGGGAGCAGAGTTACAAGCGTTGAAAGAGAAGAAACTCACAAGGGAAGAACCCCAGGTCGAAGTGGCCATTCAGAATGGTATACATATGATCCGACGTACTTTCGGACGCGTATCTCGAATCTGGATTCGAAATCTGCAGAACGATTTTCTGAGCGGAGTTATGTAGGTTTTTTTTTTGAAAAAGCAGTTCTATTATATGGTAGGTTTGAAAACCCATAGCACGCGAGCCAGACGTTCTTGCGCAAAACAAGGGCGATTTTCGTGTTCAGGGAGTCAAATTACCCCAATGGACAAGTTTTTAGCCAATTCGAGGATTTGACCAAATTTCGGAAAATTTCACGGGCTATTGGGTGGCAGCACATTGAACAAAGGAGTCGTTGACCCTTGCCTAGGAAGTGCTCCTATTTGACGATTGTTTCGTACATTTAGTGCGATGGGCAAGTGTAAAAGGTATGTGTACGCTATCTTGTGCAGATTGCAGGGTTTTTCGTAGAAGAAAATCCAAAAACTACCACTTCACCCCTTGGCCACCCCTAACTTTCGAGGTTGGACCAAAAACTGGATTTGGCTGAAAATTTGCACAGAGGAGTAATTCAACCCCCTGTGCGCGAATATCATAATCTTTTTACGCAACAACGCCTAATTCGTGTGGTACGGGATTCCTTCGACTTGGTATCCTTCCCTTGTGAGTAATGTTAGTAGTTGGCAGAGTAAATGATGGGTGCGATAGGTACCAGTACAAGGAAACGTCCAGAAGTGGAAGAAAAGCACTTACTGACAATGACACACAAAATGCAAAAAAACCAGCACCGGCGGGGGGCAAACCCATTGCCCCTGGCCTGCAGATCCGCAACAGTACCTTTGAGCCACAGAGGCCCTTGCTTGTGGCTGCAACGGCCGTGCTGATGACATAGTGCCTCGCAAACTGTAACTCTGCTCCTAGAGACGGACAGCAGATATGGAATGCAGATTGGTGAATGGTATCCCGAGCCCTATCATTGGTATAAACCCCATTTCAAACGGCCACTTCGACTTACCATCCTTCCCTTGTAAGTATCTCATTTTGAGCCTTTGAAACAACACACTCGTAAATGTTCAAATCAACAAGCAGGATCGTTTCAAAAAAGCAAAAAAAGAGCATACATAACATTGTCGAAAGATGAAGAAAATGTTGTGAAACATAGGGACAAGAAACGGCACGAATTTGTTGCCCAGTCCAGTAGGAAAGCGTAAGAAATATAGAATGCTTTAAAGTATTGGTGGTTACAACTAAAAACACCACGAGTTATGCAGCAATGAAGTGAGTGTGGTACCTCAAGTACTCCAATACGGGAAAACTAGGCGTATGATTACGTATGACGTATGGTTGGAAAATTATCTGCCGTCTTTACGCAAATGCACGGCAGCAGGCGCAGTAAAATTAGTCGCACTCCCTCATGTGTATGCAATACTACTGTGCAGGCTTAATAAAACATGCCCCGTATCACCTACACATATGTTATTATTATAATAGTTTCTCAGCAATTCACCTGTGCTGCAAATAACGACCAAAGTGGTCTTATAGCCGAAGCAGACTCGAAGTTGGATATCGGAAGCACAAAATAGTGTATTTAGAGATATCGGGTGGTGGAATTTAGGCAGATGATGGAAAACGAAAGTAGGGGTACTCAGTAGTTTAATAGCAGAGAACGAAGTAAAACGATGAAAAATGCGTGTACTAATCCGAAACCCCCTTCCATTTCAAACCTTCTGCGTCACTAGCCGGGACTGGACAGCAAACGGAAGGAGAGGCTGAAACAGTTGGCCGCGGACGATGTCCGGCCCTCCCCGGCTACTCAGCCAGCGGATGAACGGCAGCACGACTCGCCGTGCTGCGGGATCGTGATAAGACCTCAAGCAGCGTTTTTTCAATGCGAAATGTTTCACAATAACCGTTTTCACATTAACTTTTCTGGAATGGGATTTTGTTTACAGGGAATATGTATACACAGTTCTCCGCTTCTCCTTATACCTCCCGGTGCCTTTAAACGCACCAGATGAATACAGAGAATCAAAAAAGTGGTAAAGAGCTCAGGACTAACATGAGATCAAGCTATTAGGTGAACTTGGAGAAGACTTCAGAGAAATGGTAGCATGTTCCGTTATTTATTGTTTGTTTATGCCGTTTAAAGGTTTTTCTGGGGTTTCCGCACTCTATTTTCTCTAACGATTTATCGCCTGATCGCATAGGATCCGCGGTACGCAAAATGAAATCCAGAAAAAGTTGCCCTCTTTGCGATTCCATTTTCAAACATGATCACCACTGACCATTTATGTAGCACCCCTTGAAAAGCTATGAGGTCCTTTTCTTTCGCTCTATTCCGCTGCGATTTAAATACAGCCTTCTTGAACTCGTAATATTACGACGGAATGCTTGCATGAAAATTCATGAGCTGAACTGTTAAGAACGGTAACTGTTGAGAACTGTAAAGTCAGTTTTGCCTTTTTAGACACAGGACAGACAACGGCAGCTATGTTTCTCGTCCATACACTCCAACAAGAGTTACAAGCAGAAACTTCGAGTTGCCTATAAAGGTTGTTTTTTATTGTTCTATAAAGGATGGTTCTCAAAGGAAAATACATTAAACACAGATTGTGCCTGGTGGACGACTCTCACAGGTTGTTCGACAGTGGAATCTAGGCGACGAAGTGGAGTGGCGTGGTCCGTACTACGGTGACGTACTGTGGGACACCCACAAGGCCAGTTGTCTTGAAAAATTTATGCCTTTATAAAATATCTCAAGGTGCACCATCCTTGTTTTTCATTTGAGAGGCGTGACTATGGCGGACAGAGAGTCATTGATAAGCACAGTGGGATGATGTTAGGTGTGGTTTGCACCCGTGTTAGGCACTCTCGAATACTATGAGTTAGCTTCATCACCGACAACTCTCTTGCCGAGAGCTTTTCGCTTTCTCTAACTTGTTCGGCACATGTTTCACTTCGATGACGGCGTGAGATGTACAGTTGCAGTAGCAACAACCATGGTATGAAGGAAACACGTTGTCATCCACTGGTCTTTTGATAGAAATTTGTGTTATATCGAAGTGATCTACTGCCTTATCTTCGAGGCACATTCTGCTCTCGTTGGTAGAGGGGGGCTCCATCTGGCCGTCATTGGCAGTCAAGCGCTCAGGGCGTGCCGAAACCGCATCCCAGCCCCTAACTCACTAATGAAAAACAGACCAAGCACCTTCTTCCAGCGGTCGCGAGATGCTCATGAAGCGTCTCTTTATACCTGTCGGAAGGCGAGGTACGCATTTTGTGGTGCCTACTGTGTGTAGTCAAAAATCTTTCACCAGAGTCATCTCGAAAAGGATTGGCGGAACTTCAGACGAAGAACAACTGTGCGGGCAGCCAGGAATTCGGACAGGGTTCATACATTCGATCACATCCTCACACTAACTGGGCTCACAGAAATATCCGAGTACACGATGACGCTATGTTTCACATTCATGGATTTGAGAGAGGCTTTCGAATCCGTTGAGACAGAGGCGATTATGGTAACCCTGGGACACCAGGGTGCACCTACTCGATACCTAAGAATACTTTGTGGGCTCTAGTAAATTCACCACCAAAGTTTCACAAGACAGCATTTCGCCTTATCTTTCCTGTGCTGCTCTTGAGAACGTCATGTGTCATGGAATAAGAAGATACGGGAGTGACGGTCGATGGTGGCATCTGCGCTACATCCGCTTCGCTGACCACATCATGCTCATGACACCGACAATAAACTAAGTGGAGCGAATGCTAGCTGTTTTCAATTGCAAGGGTCGAAAAATCGGTTTACAACTGAACTTTACGAAGACAATGCTTATGAGGAATGGATAGCCTGATGCCCCATTCACGCTCAACGGAATGAACATTACCGAACGCGGTGTGTATCTAGATCGGGAAGTGAATATGAAGAAATACTTGGCACAACGGAACACAGCAGGAAGGAGCGTATGCGGTTAGTGTATTTCAGCACACCATCGAAAGGAGACACGCGAGTGCAAAGACGAATCATATTCGATGTTTGAACACAATCGAGTTAAATCGACGATCGAAGGTCGGAGACATTGCCATGTTTGTCAAGGAATCTGGTGAACCAGATCATATGAGCCGAACACGTCTGTGACATCGCGATAACCGTTGAATAAGAGCGGTTACCTACTCGCTCCCTCGAGATGTCGAACGCACATCTGGTCGACCGCCGACTCGATGGTCACGCTTTCTCACGAGCGCCTTGGATGCGAAGAAAAGGAGACGCCGTAGCCGAAACCAGAAACGACTACTGTGGCTCACGAAAGGGTCTAATGGAAGCATTGCTAGCGCTCGCTCAAAACCTCGATAAACAACGGATAGACAGGAGGTATAGCATGGCTTCCTTAATTCAGTGACTAGTCAACAAAGAAGATTGTGGAGATCCTCCTTTTTCATAGAGTCACAGGAGAGACTTTCCACCAAGACGCGGTGTTTGCATTTATCTGGTCACTTTACATGTTGTGTGAAGGAATGTCCTACTACACCTTGGAAAGAAATCAAAAAATGAAGCTGATTGCCGCGCCTCATACATGAGTTACACCTACGTGGGCAGCCAAACTGCGGTCAGCTATATAAAGCCGCACTTTATGGAAAGTTGCAACCTTACTACGGCGCGGCGGTCAGTCATCGTGAGGTTGATCCGGCTGAATGTGAGCTAACCACACCGTTTTGACTAGCTGCGTCGCGCTGAACGTGACTTTTGCAACATGGCGTCTCCATGGCGGAGGAGACTTGGCAGCTATTGCTATAATTTAGAACCAAATAGAAATTCTTATACTGAAGTCGGCGTCAGCAGGAAGAAATAGGTTATACATATGATGATGGTATGAGGGTTGAAATAGCGTAGTACTGTAATGCAAACACTGTTTCGAAATCCATTTCCAATATAATCATGATCTCGAGCATCAACTTTAAGTAGCAATAGCATAAAATGCCCAGCTTTTTTCGGAAATGTTACTGCTTCTGACCAGAATAATTGGAATTTTTATGCAGCAAGACCACCATTATCCCGCACAGTAATTTCTGCTCTGAGTGTAGTTCAAAGAAACTGCAGACGTGTGGAACAATAGGCGTCCGCTATATAGAACTCTAGCGCGAAAAACGATAATAATGCAGATCACGGTGATGTTTCAAGACTGCAGCTCACTCATAACTGTAGCGACCACGAGCACTGGATCCGAAAAACAGTGAGACGCCTCGTCCCGGGGATATGCCAAGGTGTGCCTGTAGAACCTAGGGTTATGCCAAGGTGCGTTTGTAGAACACTCGTATGGCAGACATTTGACTCAGTGGAGTATGTGGTGAATCGCTGACTCACGATTACACTCTGATTCAATGTCATAATCGACAGTGCTACTCTCGCGTCTTCCACCGATGGTTCAAAGAAAAGAAAGTGGTGTAGACTTAAATGCATTAAAATCAAAAGGCACAAGTGTCCCATATTAAAGGCCGTGATAGGGGTAATGTGGGTAATCCGAACCCCTAAACTGAGTCACACAAATAAAGCTAGAGGTCTAAGGAGAGTACATGTGAAGAAAATTCCAATGAGAAAAGGCGCCCTCGGGCTCTGCAAGAGTCGACCTCTTCAAGAGCTGCCACTTGTTTTATCCCAACCCGCACCTTGTTTCGTCCCGACCCGCCCATTTCGACAATAAAGGGCGGAAAGGGAGTCTTATTTCTTGGAATTTTGACCACTTCGTTCCGTTTTTCTTGGTTTTCGTACTATGATACACCTCGTCCTTCATATTTGATGATTTTTCTATATTCAGCCTGAATTACCCATATTACTGTCTTTAAATGAATATTTTAGTTATCTTACCTCTTACTGGTAGCTGGAGGTGTTGGCATTGCACCCTTTGTCCGCCTCGTTAACGAGCTGCTGGAAAATGACAACGACGAGACCAGGATCCGGCTACTGTATTGCGTTCGTAAAGGATCTGATATTCTATTCAAGGAGTTGCTTGCTCAATGGGCACAACACTGGAATGTTAGAATAGTTATTTTCGGACCTGATGTGGAGGTTAGTAATGCTGTCCGAATTGCATCGAAAATTCTCTACAACGAATACTTTTGAAGAAGACGTCGATTCATTATTTATTCGGCCACGTCGCTGAGAGACTTAACGAAGATCATTTTCGAGAGCAGCTTCGAGCACTGTGCGGCGACAACTTGGACCGAGCAGCGGTACGTTGCGATTTTCTATGACAATTTTATTATCCTCTCAACTCCGTTCTCCAGTCATAGTGGTTAAGGGTGAACTTTCACCGCGATTATGCAAATACGTTGTATGACAGAAGAAAAAAATCCAGGTGAAACTACCATTCGTTCGTCACCACACCACAATGCCCTGAGATCCGGTTCCGGCGCCATTTTCTCTAACCGTTTTATCAGAAGCAGGGAAAGTGATGATTATGTGTAAAGGGAAGCAAAGGGAAGTAGGAGTACAAGAGGACGGTGTGTTTAGCACATCTTGCTATGCTCCCAAAAAGGGATTGGGCGATGCGATTATGAAGTGAATTGGCGGTGTCATAGTTTGCGTGATTCTGCGGCTTCGCATGCTAAATCGCGACATCGCAAAGTCCCAGGCTCACACTGGACTAGCCTTGACTGAGCTTCTCCGATAACAAGCGCATCATTTCATTGTATTGTATCAGTGAACCAGGTGGCTCCGACCGATAGCCTGCATGGCTAAGCACACCCGCGGAGAAGAAAAATAGGAGGGTCAGGATCACGTTTATCGAGTTTCGCCATTTCGTTTCTTCTAAACTATCACTTTCTCCATCGCTTCCTTCGGGCAGCCAAGCTGTTGCCTCACATTCGAGTCACCCATGTTTGGACGCTATGGGAATATGCCAGCTCTAGAGGTAATGCAAAATTTGCAGCAAGCACAAGGCGCATCAAAAGGCATAGAAAAGGCACGTATATAGGGTTGCGCGGGGCCAGATTTTCTAGATTATTCGAAAGTTAGAAAGGGGCTTTGGAAATAATATTATAGCGTAAAAACTTGGGCCAGGGATTGCACATTCAGACACCACAGCTACATAATGGCAAAGGACACTAGTGGAACTTTGCGCGGATTATCACTGTCCTAGAAGTAAAGAGCTTTGCTAAACCCATGATACCCCACGACAGTGAGATTTGGCAATAATGACCACGGTTGAAAGAGTCAGTTCAATTGATGAGGCGTGTTGACGCACTAATACGGTGCTTGAAAGCGATTCATATAAACATATCAAAATCCCCATTCATACGCACCGTAATGCTGTGATGAAATAATCCGGGAAAGATGTCAAAAACATATCAAAAGAGACTTACCGATAAGAGCGTGACGAAAGATGCTATCAAGCTTGTAGTGGGGGAGCAGTGCGCTGAAACAACGCAAAATAGATGGCAACGGTTCGCTGGAATAGCGAACGGCAGCATGATTTATAGTGTACAACAAGGGGGTCAGTGTATTTTTCTATGTCATTCAGTTGCTAACAATGGTTAGTTTTAGGTAGGAGTTTGTGGTCGACTTACACTCGAAAAGGACGTGGTAAATTTTGCGTCAAGAGCGGGCATCGAGCACTCAAACATACGACGATTTCTTGCCTGAAGTTCCTTTGCATTGCAAATAGTAATGAACTTTTTCCACGACGAATCTTGTCATGTGTGTGATTGTTTGTTATATGAAAGCACTTTAAGTTACACACACTTCGCTGACGTCCTTTTGATGCCCAGAGTGAACTACACTTCTATTATAAAAATATACTAGATTGACTTCGTGAAAGCTAGAACTCCCTCCATCGCCACTGGAAACAGTCCAAAGTGAGCAATAAAATAAGTTCTACCACACTTGAGGCAGAGGCAAAATCGGACCAAATGTGAAACAAGTAATGAGCATGGCAGTTGTGATGGCCAGTAATACGACGATGAAGAGAGAGGGAAAGTAAACGGCCAGAAACTCACGAGATATAGCTCCCTTTCCAACATTAATTCTCGACGCAGACGACTATTCCGTGCAGAGTAGGGTAGGCCGGACGACTCTTCATTGGAGTATAGCTTAGTAATCAATGAGCAGAAACAGCGTGGAATCAATACAAAAACTTAGAAGGCATCTCATCGGTAACTGCAGACGAGCGAAGACAACAAGTGAGAAACAATGAAAAAGAAAAAAGAATAAAAAGAAAAACTCGCAAACTCTACAGCTGACCATCAGAAATCATATAGGATGACAAAGATTATCAGCTGTTCAGAAAAGGGTTTAACATTCCTTCTTACGAAAACGCGCCGCGATCGCTGCAACCCTACCGCAGCTCCTTGGGCCCTCCCACTCCAGTTCATCAGGTATGGTCGTCGCTAAAAGGCGGACCGAGCCAAGAAAAGGGTTGGGCGCAATGTAATGGATTAGCACATATGCTGGAAAAGCATGAAGTGCGAGTTCGGGTCTCGTCCGGCACCGAAGCTTTTGCCCTACTCAGCAATATTATACAATCCGACAGCAGTATAACTGACACTGTTAGTGGTTAAGGGAGGAGAGGGTCGTACGGGAGGGGGGCTTTAGTCAGGATTGACCTTCCACGGCTCCTGCCTCGCACCTTCCCTAATTACTTCGCACCTCTCCGAATGCGCCTGAAGGATGACCTCCCTAATTGCTTCCGCTTAAGTCAACATTACAGCGCAAGGAACAGAAAGCGTGGATTTCGGTTGAGACAAAGAGAGCTTGCAGAATCAATTGAAATTATTAGGTTGTAAGGAAAGTTCTGGCCGGTTTTTCGCGTTCATAAGATGAATTCAAATCTCAGAGCGCGTCAACACGAATCCGCGACATAATGTGCTCTTTAGATAAAAAAGTCGCTTTTTCTGGATATGCTTTATTTGAAATGCCACAAGGTTTCCGAATTACTAGGGGGATTTTGAAGTACTGCGAAAATGGCACCTTTTTGGATGACTTCACTTCACGAGTTCTTGTTTAGCCAAGTACCACGAAGATGACGAGAAATGTGAGTGCTGCAAGGGAAGGGGGTAAAGCATTGGATGGAACATTTAGTCCCTGGTTTCAGAAGTGCAGAAATGAGAAAGACTAGCTCGAATTTTCAGCTGATCAAATCGCTTTAATTGAAACGGCAGAAAGCGATGAGAGCCCACACTTGCAGGGGATGTCCAAAAGTATTGGCCCTCAGCACACAAACTTGGTTAGCCACTCCAAGTAGCCTTGATCTGGAAAAACACAAAAAAGGATTGCCGCGGGACCCCTCAGGGCGGCTTGCGCAAGCGCATTCTCCACAAATCCTCTTCCAGTGATTGAAGCAGATGCAGGCTGAAGCCCTCACTCGTCTATCATATTCACCAGATCTAGCGCTAACTAAGCCCCACTTTCCCAAACATCTGGACAGCTCCTTCAGTAGCCTTCGGTTCAGGAAGAGTGGCGATTTGGAGTCGACTTTCCTTCATTTTGCCAACATAAATCATCAGCCCTTCATGCAACTGAGATATGTAGGCATGCATAATGTTGCCAAGAACGTAGCAAATCGAATGGTGCCTATTGTGTGAGAAAAGATGCATTCTGAGCCGAGTTATGATCTTCCGAATTTGAAATTGCGAAAAGCGGCCAAAACTTTCCTTACAACCTGCTATTAAGAATCCATGAAAAAAAGAGTGATAAAGTAAAATGTGAGAAATGGAACAATGAGTCTGAAATGGAAAAGAACTAACGGAGAAATTCGAGAAGTAATTCTATTAGTTTTCTGATATTCTGATCTCTGAGTCCAAAAACGTTCATGAGAAACAAAATACTTTCTATCTATGTCTTTCTATTCTTATATTACTAACTTTCAAATAACTTCGAAACTCTCTTTTTTTTCTACTTCATAATGATTCCATTCAATTCTAATGATTCCATATAGCTGGTGTAATGAAGATCTTGATTAGTTACGTAGTTGATGAACCGATAAAGACAGATCGGCCAATTAAGCGAGGTCATCCCTTGGGCGCACTCGGAGAGGTGCGAAGTGATTAGGGAAGGTGCGAGGCAGGAGTCGTGGGAGGTCAATCCTGACTAAAGCCCCCCTCCCGGGTCGTACATGAATCCCTAGAGAAGATGGTCGTACTGCGGTGGCCATTTTTCTCGACACCTGGGTGTGCCTGCTCGCGGCAGACGGCACATGTTAGTGCTCGTCGTCTTTGTCGGTGGTACGATACGAGCTATAAGCAGTCTTACCAAACTCTAGGGGTGGAGTGCAAGTGTTCCGATTGGTGAGGTCAGGTCAGGTTGCGCGGCGGATTGAAATCAGGTAAAGACAGGTAAAAACACGCTGCCAGAGCTCCTCCCCTTAAAAGGCTTAGGCAAATCTGGGAGAGCCCAGAAGGAAAACACGCCACCATTCGGACAATTCACGAAGCGCGGCGACCCAATTCGGTGCCGACCTCTAGAAATCGGGACACTTGCAACACACCCAAACTCTAGGGACACAATGGCTGCTGATCACCCACAACTCGAGCAAAATTCGTGCTGATGCTTTCTTTCTCACTGGTATATAAGGCTTTGCCAAGCCGTCAATACTTTTGCTAAACTTCGCATATCTAGCAATAATTAAGGAATTCGATATACTTGCCTTACTAGGTATCCAAGATTTTTAGTGATTTCAAGCTCAAGAGAGATTCCCACTTGTGTGTATTATGTTGCTTGATTGTGTTTTGTGTTTTGCTTCTTAATTTTCTAATTACACTGCTGTTGCTGGATGTTGAGCGCACTATACGTGCACAGTAAATAAATAAATAATAAATAAATAAATAAATAAATAAATAAATAAATAAATAAATAAATAAATAAATAAATAAATGCAAGCGTAAAAGATGCAGTGATAAGGGGCTTGCGTATGCCCCTTATCACTGCATCTTTTACACTACTGAAACTGCGTGGTGGAATGAACGATTAGCCATGGTAAGTATCCGATCACCGCTAAAACTGTCTATCAAGCTGCTAGAAAATGTAATAGTGTCGATGTTGAAGATATAATCTGAAGGCTTGCTTGGCTGATCCCTGCCTGACCTAGAAAGTCAAAATTCTCTTTTCTTCTGCATTGCTGAACTTTCATAAAGAACCGTGTATACCACGTACCGCTACAGGACAACTTGAATGAACTGCATCTCAACCTAGTCGAAGAGAGCCAGACAGATGGCCGACCTATACTAACAATATATGACTCAGGTGGAAAACAGAATATTCGCGGTGAGTGAACCACCTGGAGAGGGCATAAAGGGGAACAAAAAAAGAAGGTTTTAAGCGAGGGAGTTCCAGTCGAGCCCAAGATGTCCGTAAGCGTCGCATCAATCACTTCACCGATTCAGAACTAGAAACTTACTTACTTAGGTTACTTAGGCGACCCGTTCCTCAGCAAACGATTGACTTTACGTGGGTCCCAACTTCTATTCCATTTGTAACGATCTTGCGCCACAGTCGTCCAATGGGCAATCAGCTGTAATGAAGCTGGATCAACGACATTGTTTCTGAGTGCGATCGAGTCGAACCATCGTGTAGGCGGTCGGCCGCGTGGGCGATTGAGGTCACTCGGGTACCAACGAATCGTGGCAGAGCTCCATCGGCCATCGGTGCGCCGCATCAGATGCCCTGCGTAGCGATGTTTTGATTCGTCGGCGTATGCAAGCACATCCTTCACCCTAGACATGGCTCTGATGTCAGAGTTGTGCAGGCCAAGCTCCCGTTGCCGGGTAAGCGTGAACCCCAGCAGCCGCCGTTCGAGCGAAGCCTGTGTCGTTTTCAACTGTTTTTCCATCGACGACGTCAGTGTCCAGGTCTCGCATCCGTAACACAGCGCCGGCAGTACAGTTGAATTGAACAGCTCGGCTCGAAGTTTGATGTCCTTGGTGTCGTCGATCACACTCTTGATGCAGTTGAATGCACACCAACCTGCCTTGCGACGTCTCTGGATCTCCGGCTTGAGATCGTTTCTCATATTGAGAGACCGGCCCAGATACACATATTCCGCTACCTCCTCGAGTGCATTCCCGTTGAGGCGCACTAAGCCTGGTGGTGCGAAAGTGTTCCTCATTACCTTCGTCTTTGAGACGTTGATAGCGAGCCCCGCCTTGGCTCCCTCGCGGTTGAGACTGCTTAGCATTTCCGATGCGTCGTTCATCGTATGCGTGATCAGCACCAGGTCGTCCGCAACCGGAGATGGTTCAGCTTCCTGCCGTCTATGTTGATACCAAAATTGGTCCACTCACATCGACGTATGGCGGACTCTAAACACGCCGAAAACAGGTTTGGTGAGATCGGATCTCCTTGCCGGACCCCCTTTTCGATTTTCACCTCGAGATCGTTTGCAAAAGGTCGAATGGTTGTTGTACAGCCAGTATAGACCGTTGTAGAGCACATATATACCGTCTTTCCACTCCCTGCTCCTCTAGCGATTTCCATACATAGGCTGGTTCCACAGAATCAAATGCCTTCTTATAGTCGATAAATGTGAAGACGAGAGGCATTTGATGTTCACGAGCTACCTCTATCAAGCGGCAACACGTGGTGATATGGTCCAGGGTGCTGAATGTTCGACGAAACCCTGCCTGCTCGACCGGTTGTGCCTCATCTAAAGTCCTTCGCACTCGGCTCAGGATACAGCGTGTGAACACTTTATATAGCACTGGCAGTAGAGTGATAGGGCGGTAATTTGACAAGTCTTCCTTGTCCCCTTTCTTAAACAGCAGAACTGACCTCGCACTCCGTTAGATAGCGCGTGAAACTCGCTGCTAATGCTGTGTATAGCGGCGTACCGCAGGCTCGTAAGAGTTCTACTGTGATTCCATCACTGCCAGGCGACTTTCCTAGACGTGTGCTATCGATTGCATGGCGCACTTCCGAAGACAGGATAGGCAGAACGTCCTCTCCAATATCCGAACTTGCCGGAGCGGATGCATGGCTTGATTTGTAAAGATCGGAGTAAAATGCGACAACCAGCCTTTCCATTTCCGGCCTCGACGAAGTGCGGGTGCCATGGGGACCCTTCAAGCACGGAATCGTTAGATGGTACTCAGCCAAGCTTCTTCTAGCCCTCCTTAGACTGCTTTTCTTCTCGGCTGCCCTTAGCAGCCTGGTACGGGTGTAGTTAGAATGATCTTCGATGAATTTTTTCCTGCACAGCCTGCTAAGGATCGTGTACTCCACATGATTAGCGCTGCGATCCATTTGTCTCCGCTTCTTTAGCAGAGCCCGTGTAGGCGAGGAGATGCGACACCCGTTGTGAGTGGGAGCATTGTGACGACAGCGATTCCTTATTCCATTTATTGTGTTCACCAGCGATTCGTAATCGTCGTCGAGATCCTCTTGCATCGCGAAGCTTTCTTCCATTGCCATCGTGCCTGCGGGCTACATCGAGAACTGTTCTAGGTGGTCTTCTGAACAAGACGCGAGCAAGGCGTGTACGCCCGCGATCGAAGTGGAATCGAGCTCTCAACAGGCGATGATCGCTGCCAGTGTTGAACGAAGGAACAACGGCCACGTCTGTCATTGCTTTGCGATTGCAAAGATGTGGTCCAGCTCATGGAGGTGCTGTCCGTTCGGCGAGATATGCGTCCACCTCTTATGTTGTGCTTTGCAGAATAGGCTGTTTCCGTGGTAGAAATGGAAGGTTTCGCAGAAATTTGCCGGCCTCTGCCCAGCTTCGTTTCTTTCTTCGCCTGAGTGGGGACCGACAACGATCTCACCAGCTTCCCGTGATCCTACTCTTGCATTGAAGTCACCACTGATGATGACATACGGGCACTTTGTCGACCTTGCAAGGTCGGCAAGTTCTTCGTAGAATTCCTCGTGCTCCACATCTTCTTTATCGGCAGTCGGTGCATACACTTGTATTATGGCTAAGCTGGTATCCTTTGAAAGAGAGGCGGTCAGCACCGCTAGTCGATGTCCGTGGAACGTGACGTTAGTGAAATATTTGGCGAACCGAGGTGCCACGATGAACCCGATCCCTCCAGATGTTGTACCAGATTTTCGTGCACCAAGGTACACAACTGTTCCATCCGTCCAAGTGCACGACATAGGTTCCTTCCTCTTCGTCTCACTGAGTCCGATAATATCGTAATTCATCCGTTTAGCTTCATCAATAAGTGCCGAAAGCTGAGCGACCGAACTGATGCTGCGACAATTGTATGTGCAAGCGATCAGATGGCTCGCTCTAGTCCGTTTTCTGTGATAGCCTACGGCCCTGAGATTTCTTCGCCTCTGGCTGTTTGCATACCCAGCGCTACCGGACTGGGCAGGGACAGCCTGCAGGGGACTAAGGCGATGGGTAGAAGTGGTTTGAGCAACTTGTGTCCCACAGGATAGCCTCGCCGGGGCGTTCCTGTCGCTCAAGGAAGCGGCCGTACTACCATGAGCTTGGGCAATTTGGGTTCTTTGGTCGTGAAGGCCAGTATGGGGTTCCGGCCCAACCCTACCCAGTAGGTATTCCAGCCTTCGCTACAAGCTCGTACACCACGGCAAGGTAGAACCCATGTACAAGCAGAACTAGAAAACAGGCAAAAAAAATGTCTGCTAAAGAACGGTCAATATTAGGAAACAGCCCATTTCTTCCACTTCGCCATTACAATACGAATGACGTAAAGATGTGCACTTTACTGTATCTCTGCAATCGCTATCACTGCGTTTCCCCTTTCATGTGAGTCATCGCGTCCTGTAGCCTGCTGATTCAGAAATTTTGAAATTTTCCGTTGTTTTTTTCCTGATTTTACATCAAAGCATTACATTCTGAATGTATGTGAAGTTTCGAATGACGCCAACAGATTCGAGTGTTGCCGAAAGTCATTCATAGTTTCTACTTATCTAAAGTAGGCAAACCGCTCAATTTCATCTAGCATTTTGCCGTCCGTGAACTGAAGTCTTTGATGTCTGTTAGGTTTGCATGCGTTTGTAACACATGGAATGCTGCCTTCCGAAAGCTTCCTTTTCTAACTAAGCCTTACACCGATTCTGGACTAAAATCGCTCTTTCACTCAAGAAGAACGGAATCTTAACTAAGCTAGCATAAAAGCCTGAAGCCTGAAGATAGAATGAAAAGGTAAAAGTTTATAAAAGATCTCCCTTATCCTCGGGATAGAAGTTGTGCCATGATTACGACATCATTACGATAACAGGAAGAAACTGACGCATGGCTGCATGGTCATTGTAAATGAAAGCAGAGAGTTGGCTTCGTTTAGGATTCATGATAGGCACTCGACCTATCCAAACTTATGATGCTGATTCTGGAACACTGACCGAGCAACGCACGGTGGACCAAACTCGCATGGCTCGAAAAAGGTTTGATTATTGACTCACGAGTGAGTGCTAACCTCCTCGGCCCAGGATCAACCTTGTGGCGTGAATTCTTTGTGGGGTCAGCATTCTGGTTCACTGGGAGAGAAACCGTACCGGGTGTTGTGCCGGTTCATACATGCACCTCAACTTGGCGAACGATCTGCTGCCGCTCCAAGTGCCATCGACCATAAAGTAATGCAGAAGGGAGCTGGTTGGGTGCGCGGGGCACGAGAGAGGGGTACGTCCACGCCCATGTAGGACAACTCATGAAAATCTTGAACACAGTATCATACTCGCGCGCAAAATGCGTCCATTTTCTCTATCGCTTTTTTCTGTGTCTTCTCAAATTGGCTCACTAATAAAGAGTAATCCCCCCTCTATCTTTAGTGGCTTGCGCATAGTCGAGTGAGCGCTTTTTCTCCATTCGTCTATCCTGCCCTCCCGCCATGGGTCCAGGTGCAGATAAGGGTGTTTAAGAAGCGTTATAACATATGTGTCTACCTGGGTGACACTCCCCCTCCTCACGCCTTACGCCATACACAAGGGAAACATTCCAGCAGGATTGATGTCGCAGACTTTCAAAAAAGGTGGGTTCGCACAAGATAGAGCAAAATATCTTAGCATCACTATAGGCGGGACAATGGACGTCACGGCTGTCGATATTCATTTGCTGGATACCTGATCCTCAAGTGACATGTGACTTTCTCAACGGCGAGTAGTCAAACATTGGGAGGTCGGGCGATGTAGTGAACTTTGTAGTGGCCAAGGAACGCCTCTCTGAAACACACGTCCAGCCGCTTCGTTCTTTGCTGATGTTCTTCATATATAAAGCACGGCATGTCATACGTCGTCCACATCTTTGGATTTACAAAGTATACGCTCCCTTAATTTATTAGCTGTCGCCTCGAAGGCATTGTTTCAGAGCTCCTTCATTCAAAAACACTCCGAAAAGAACAGCATTACTCTGTAAAGAGGGCTGAATGTCGGTTACACAACATTTTAAAGAATCATTATTCTTATTATTCATTCTCGCTTGACCTCTTTCACACGTCTTCATTCATCTTTGCTGAATGGATTTCTTCGACTGATTTGTTTATCCCTATTTTCCAATTTTTGAAAAGTAGCCGTTAAAGCCACGATTGCCAGGCAGGCAGTCTTCGTCTTTCATTGAACAGAATGTGATTCAATATTCATTCATTCTGAGAAACGTGATCGTTCCATATGTATACAGTAGGACTCCTGCGACGACTGACACAGCCGTTCTTCCTTGTTCTTGATTGCAATATTTACGTAACTCCTTGTGTGGGTCTTTGCTCCGCAAGAATAATTGCAACAACTTTTAACTACCAAGTAGGACTTTCATAGTAGGGAGGGTGATATCGAAAGCATAAAATCGCATCAGATGGATATTCTAAAATCAGTTGAATGTTTCTCACTTGCAGGCAGGGTCAAGCCTAGAATCGAGGAAAATTTTTGGAAAATACTACCCTCCCCTTCCCCAGTCTGCGCATCCGATACTACTTGTTCATATATTCGAGGCGTCTTCCTGAAGTCGTCAATGTATCCGTAATCATATCAATGATACCTAGGACTCGGAGTGCTTATCGATTGACTTTTTTAAAAAATTGTTCAAAGGGCAGAGCAGTGAATATCTACATGGTTGGTGAGAATTTCACAATACGTCCCCTCATTTTCAATCCAAATTACAATCCTCCCTCGCCATACCTGAACCCATGCCTATCTTTGTTTTCTCCTACGAGGTCTATGATCACGATCACTAGCTTGTGGATGGACAGGGACACAAACAGATAGCCAGAATAAAGATAAACGGACATAGAGATCTACATAGAAAAATTAATCAGTAAGCCTAGGTTGAAGTTAGAAATTTTGCCGAAATTAGCGAATAATACGATGCAGTAAGTGTTACTCCACCGTCACTTCTATTTAACCACACCCCAACCAATGGTAGGCAAAGATCTCCGTTGGGAGCGGGACAAGAAACTGAATCGGAAGAGTCAGACAATGCTGGTCCGCTTCTTGGATTGCTCAGAGTATGCACCGCGGATTATACCACACCTGGTGCGCTGGATGGATGGATCTCCTTCACAGTTAACTTATTTCAACTTCTGAACACAGATTGTCTTAGCCACTGTTTTTAACAAGTTTCGCCCCTTAATACATACATTTCCCTCTGCATTTCCCCCAATCCATTCTACATAGCAACAGGTCGTTCTACATAGTATATCTTCATATAATCATATCACAATATGCCAACTCTCCTGGGCTCATCCGTTGAAACAGCAATATTTTAAGATTGCCTGCCAGGCTATTTTCAAAGAACCACCACCCACCGCTAGTCATTACGCAGATCCAATAAGAAAAGCAAAGTGATCTCAGCTGTAATTAAACACGTAGACGAAGTGCGCTGATTGACTAGAAATGTCCTTTTGACTTTCCCACTTAACTTTGACTACTGAAAGAATGAACTGGTTATTTATTGGCTCTCATTAACATTGCACCGATCTTAGCGAATGGGAATCGCTTGAAAAAGGCAGCATCGAAAGAACTTTACTTGAAAATAGCATCGCTTATCGTTTTAGTTTTGACTATTTCAATTCGATTGTGAAAGCCTTGTTCCTACTGAGTCGTTGTGTGGAACGTAACTACAAGAGTAGGACATCCACAACACTAACCTGAGATGATGCTAGATGTCCGCTCCCACATTGAGAGGTCCTGGCAGGTTTGGAAAAAGTTCCATTTCTTTCCACTTAAAATCGTAGTGGCACTTCTATTTGGATACAGTGACTTTCAGGTACGAGTGATACCACAGTCTTTTTCCCCTTCCTGTAACCTAGCAGCTACACCGACCCCAGAAGACTGAAAGGCGCGGTAGGCATATGGGTGCAGCGGTATTCGTTCCCTGGACCGCGTTTGTGTGACTATTCCCTCCATTATGTACACCACTCCGTTTCAAAGCAAGGTTTAACGCTGTGAAATTGACAACCTGCAATCTGCCACAAATGTGGCAAAATCTTGGAGAATATTCGTTTTCGGAAGCTTATCAGAGCTCAGAGAACATTTTCATACCTCCCTCTCCTGGCAAACATAGTGCCTCAGTGTCAGCGTCACCGGCGGCATTTCAACGCCCTCGTGACCGGCTTCTATTAGGGAGCCAGTGATATCGAGGCACTTGACAGTGCATTTTGTGTACTTAAAGTCGACATGGCGTGTTTGCGTGGTGCCACGTGAACTTTCAATCACCCACGGAGCTCCTGCTTTCGAAATCAATACAGTTCTATTGCACTATCAGGTGTTTGAGATTTAGATTCTCCTCTTTCGATTCGTAAACTCTTTTCCATATGGCTGCATCCGCTTCTTCCCTTCGAGGAGGAAACACTTTTACCGGAACCTATTTAGGGGTAAAAGAAAGGTTTTAACATCTGTAGAGAACTGCATGAGTCCATATACCTGAACGCGAAATCCCTGCCATAATGTTTTCTGCAGTCGATATGTGCCTTCGTTTCAGTTGCTGCTAGCAGTCTCTCATTCTGTTTTGTTCTCGTCTGCTACTCATTCCATTCTGCTTCTGCTAATTACGTTCCTTTTCAACTAATGCGGTTTGCTGAAAGTTTTGCCGAGCATGAGGATATGAACAGTGATCGTCTAGAACAATAAAATATGTATGGAAAACTTGATGCTCTTCTTCAATTTCTGGCTTTCTTGACCATTATGAACCTTAATCGAAGGGTAGAAAAGTAACCACTGCATCCGCCTCTCCTCATCAAACAAAAAAAAAATACTGCACGGAACTTCTGTTTAGAATCCTAGATTTCTTTACCCTTATGAACTTTAATTCAAGAGTAGAAAAGTACACGCGTTCCGCGAGTATGGTATGTAAATTTCAACGCCCAGTTCTTAACCACAAGGGCGGCATTGAAACCTAATTTAACCGCAAATTTGTCTTACCTCGCACCATCAGTTTGAAAACATTTCGCATTTCTATATGAACTGAGGACATCTCGTTGAATACGATCTCTGAGATATTAAAAGCACAACTCATGATAAGCTTCGTCGGTCATCGCGCTCAGTGAAGAAGAAATGCTTCAAAATCTCTGAAAACAAAGCCTACAGGCCCTTCGGCTTGAACGACATCATAGTACAAAAGTAGGCGTTTGCAAAGGTGACCTTATGCTAACCAAAATTCAGCGATGCCACCTATCTCGTATGATAACATTTACCTTTACTACCAGACATTCGTCGATCCTTTCTTGTCGCGAACGACAACAAACCTTTTTTGACAGTCAGGTGCCACTGTTTCTGCGTTGGTCAAATCGATGGCGGGAGTCGGCAATCTTGAAAAGCTGGACGCCTTCTTATGTACGGGTTCATGCGCTTACTACTGATGTTATCGCTCCGGTAAAAGTAAAACCTTTCAAGTTGCTAGAGGAGCAATCTTATCGTGGACGTAAACGGAATAGTCCAATTATAGCGTTGCTTATTGAGATTTTGTCTTGTTGCTAGTTTGTTTCGTCTATGAGTCCTCAACATACACAATAAATCTAAATCTAAAATGACGGAGAGTATGGGCACTCCGAAATTAACTCCTCAAATTGATTGTCTTCTGCTTTTATGCTACATCAGCGTTAACGGATCTATAAGAAACTAATGTCTCCAACTTATTTTTTTCAAAGTACTTCGCTACAAATCACAGAACTAGAGGGTATGCAATTCGATCGATATCTCTTCGAATATGCCACGCTGGTAGTGGCATGCATATCAATGCAAATGATTTGGATGTTGAATTGCCAAAACATGCAGATGAGCAATTAAGTGCTACCGTTCTTCCAGGCGAGCCTGGTGCTGTGCGGCCTAGCCGAATAGATGAATGACTGGTTGACCCTTCATGGTCAGACCATGCTAGTAGAAGCGGCACCACCCCTCCCTGCATCACCTTCGTCTAAAGCAGTACCGCTTTGCCATGAACAATACAGGGGCTGCATTTGTCCTCTTATTGTTAGAAGCTTGACCTTGATCAAGGCTATGAAGAATGGCTGAAAAAGGTGGCCACTAACATGTGGCTTTCCTCGTCAAAGATGCTTAAGATGATGTTAACGCAGTAATACACATTGCCACGTTGCCATCTTCAAGTAGAACTTCTGTAAGACCTCAGACATTGACCGATGTCGTTGAAGCTTGAATGGTGCGGGTGAAACATGTTCCCATGCACTATGCAGTAATTGCTAGGCAACGATGCCTTCATTGCGACAAATTATGGACGTTTTTAGAAGCATCTGATTAGCACCGGCTGCAGTTTTTCCAAAATGCGGATGATATTGCACTGTGGTTTATAACATCTGTGTTCTGCGTATTTAAAGGCACTCTCCGCGATAATCTCACCAGCTATTTACCCTGCCGCAGCCGATAGACCCCCGGGTAACTGTCGCGACTGTACCCTTAGAGCGGCGTTACGAGCCCTCCTGGCAGCGCAAAGCCCGCGGGAGGCAACTGGGACCCCGCCCACCAATTGGCGACCCCACCCGGCACTGGACGAAGGTTTTTCCAACGTGGCACTTACGTGTGCCTGTGATTCTGCGATAAGATAAGATAAAAAAGAAATTTCAGTACTTAATGAAACGTTCACTTGGGGAAACAGGTCATATCTCAATTTTCTCATGATACTATCCAACGGGAACTGCTGTTTTCACGCGATGATCTCGTGCAAGGCCAGATGTCAGGAGACCCCATTTTTGCCATATTCGGGGGCTCCTTTCGGATTTTTCTTTCTCGATGTATTCTTTGGCAACTCTGATTTCATAATTCAGCTCTTAAACCCATTCAAGGTAATCGCGGAAAGTGCCTTTAAGCGCAGTTATAGATAAATTAAAGGGCTTGAGACGATTGGGTGAGGATCCTTATCGACTGATAGTTTTAGGAATTACTGGAAAGCAGTACGCATTCAATTCTATCTCGCAGTTGCTCAAATGCCAATAATTCTACCATTTTTACAACAATGAACGGCTACATATTTCACGGAGATTATGCAAACTGCAAAATCAATACGTGCATATCTAGTCCTTTTCCGCAGATTCCACGATCCCAGCAACGCGATACTTCTCATTATCAACACGTTTCTTTATCCATTCAACACAATGGTCATAAATGTTTGAGAGAGTTGCTCCGCCCTAAAGATGCACGTATTTAATCTACTACATATTACAAGAAGCAGTCTTTAAAACACTTCGTAACACCTTCGCCATCATATTTCCGAAAAGCATTCTTGGCTTTTTATGGAAGAAATATGAAAGCAGACGTGCTTAGCAGTGCAACGGTAGAGAAAGAACTGGATGAAACGGCCAAAAGCACGAGAAAAACCTAGTAGTGGATAAGGGTCTCCACCATGCTGGACGTGCATCTGTGCCCTTTGCATCGCTAAAGTGTTGATGCAGATGGCGAAGACAGCCAAGCCACCCAGCCGTGAACACTGCTATGCCCTCTACAGCCACCACTCAAAAGAATCCAAGCCGCGATAAAAGTCGTGATACGCGCAATCCAATGTGGGTTCCACCACAGATCTCTCTTTGCAACTCGCCCAACTATTTACAAAAATTATCTCCCAAATGTGGTTCTCCTCATTACCTCCAATGAAGCGGAGGTGATGCAGTGACAGGTGGTGTGCACCCCCATTCTTATGGTGTCACGTTGTAAATCAAATCCGACATTAATGCCTGCTCAAGCCGACTAAGTCTTCCATCCCTAAGGGGTAAGGGAACTGGCATTATCCTCGTACGAGAGGGAAAAGCACTGACATGTACTGTATCGATTTTCTCCCACAAGTTATCGTATAGGCCAAATTGTTCACTTACCCTCACCATTCTAAGTGGAAATGGAATACGCAGCGCATCCCAGCAAAGGAGTAGTTAACGTCAAAAACTTTACCCCGTGTATTTACTTTCAGCCCGAACGGTGTCATCAAGAAAGTTGTCTACGATCTGAAATCTCCTCGACAATGTTTGCCCATCTTCAATACGCGAATTCACATACAATTTACAATCAATTTTGAAAGACGCGTGATAGAACGATAGACTTTGAAAGAGCCCCAAACACTAAAATCTATGATCACGTCATGAAGAACGATCTTCTCCAACGCCTCAAAATCGGAATTGATTTCTCGGCTCAACCTTTTTTGTTTCAGCCCTCTTCTCCCACGCGCAGTCATTCTTTTTTTCGATCTTCACATATTTCGTCCTTCATCGTGCATGATTTGCATTTTATTCCTTCTCAGGCCACACATCTGGCTATCGGAGACTTTTCGTGAAATTTGTGGCAATTAAAAAATGGAAAACAAAAAAAGTAGTTCCGAGTAGAAGCTGGAAAGTGAAGCAATCACGGGTGGGTTATGACGGTCCAATGATATGATGGTCGTGACCCTCCTTGAAAAATATCCTCTCAAATGCCATCTCATTCCATTAGAGTGAGATTACATCGTTGCGTTTTGTCCTTTCCAGATTTATCATTTCACGCGCTTTTTCCAGATTGATTGTAATCTCACATAGAGCGTGGGTGATATGTTGGAGGCAGCTACTGTATTTCATGTGCAGATTTTCCTTTCGTACTTATTCAATTATTTTTTCTCATATTTCTTTTGTATTTAATCATTATTCATTTCATATACATATATTTAGTGACCTTTATTCTTATATATTTCATATACATATATTGAGTCACCCTTATTCTATACGAAGACTTATCGATGTGATTGTCTTTTTGAGAACCATTCGGGAACGATGCTCACTTTCAATCCCATGCTCAGCCTGTTTTAGTTCCGCATTTTTTGCACGACATTTTATTCGCCGAGCACGATTGACTTTTCCATTTTTGTCATCATCACAGTCATCTGCCTCTTCTCTCTGGGCTGCCGTGGCGGCTTCAATATACAGCTATTTGGTCAGCCATACACCGTCTATGCATTACATTAATCGTGAGCTAGTTCTTATTGATACAATTATTAGGCAGTGAAGTATGAACACGTGTGGTCATTTTAAAAGGCAGTGGCTGCGACAGTTTGCGACTTCAGAGTCGGGCCGGGGGAATATTCATCATAAATGGACATTAAGGGTCTAAGCTTCTAAGCTGACCGGATGACTCTCCTAGTCTCAGCTACGCCTTTACGCGGTGGGGTAATGTGCTACACCTGACTGCCAGAAATCTCAGTCCGCGATGATCTGATAGATACGTTAGCGATGTGAGCATAGGTAAAAACGTCCATGCGAAATCAAAGAGGAGAACAGGGTTTTCATTTACCCTGATAGCAAGGATATCAGTTAAGTCTTGCTCATTAGTTATCGCTTCTATTTCCACTTTTGGCAGTCAGTTGAACTGGCAAACCAAAAGCCTGCAATGGATTCGCACCAAGTTCGTGATGCGAAACTTGTTTTGCGACGAAAACGAAAACTCTTTACCGGCATCATTCGTCAAAATTTTGCTGGAACTTATAAAGCACGTAACCAAGAGCCATCATTTCCTCGTGGGACGCCTCACTAGGTAGAGTAAATCCTACTTTGGGCCTTCGTCATTCAGTTAAAAAACAGTCCCTATTGTGAAAGAGTTTTTCATTACAACACATGAATAAGAACGCTTTCGTGGAATCACCTAATCTTCATTGAAAATGTTCCATTGCAAAGACAATGAGAGGCGAAATAGAAGTACCAGAGAATTCCAGACGAGCAAGCTCTGCTCCACTACGGAAAGCCATTTTGATGGAAGTCATTCCTTTTAGGAGCAGTTCAGACAGCATTCAGTGGCACGAGGAAGGGTTATTGGATCCATCGTCAAATATAAAAACGGAGATGCTCGATAGCGACATGTGGCAAGAGCAAGGCAATGAAACGACCAAAAACTCAGGAACAGAACCTCCTTCCTACAGTTGATCCCTATCAAGAACACGTCTTTTCTTTTTCCAACAATAATTCGGCTTTGATCAATTCTCTTTATGCCGCGCCTTCAACTTCTATTAAAATGGAGGCGGAGCTTGATGCTGTTCTACCTATACAATGACTTCCGCAGCATATGTGCAGCTCTGTGTTTCTAGCCTTACGTAAAAATATCATACCTATTAGCCGACCTCTATGTAGAGGAGGGAAGTTTATTTTGCAGGTTAGGTATTGCTACGTCGCTTGATCCCCGGATCGTATGAATAGAACTCAGAGGATCCGGGCATGGAGTCAACATGCTTCACATTTCTACATTCTAATATCTGCCGTTATGCCTTCAAATGATCCGGAATTACGAGTCCCCCCCCCCTCCCCCCTCCCCCACCCTTCCTCTTTTTACAGTAACCTGTCCGAGGTACATTTGGAAGTAATCGCCAAAGTTCTTATGGCTAGATGTGGTCGGCGTTAGCCGACATACTACTGCTTCGAAGTATCACAGGCTGTCGTCTCCTTTACACTCGAGAAGTCGAGCATCCCCGACAAGAGTCGATACATGATTTCGCTTTTTTCGTGTGTTGTTACGAATGAAGCTTATCAGAGGCAGTTCACGTGCCGGGCAATTCTTTTACTGGAGGCTCACTGAAGTTGCTTTGTGTATGTAGTCTATATGTAATCTATCACCCTTCTCCGTCCTTGAAATAGAGCAGAAGGCATGATTTCGTCGATGGTTGGGCATGAGAAGTACAATGAAATGCGGGAGTGAAGAAAAGAATTCAAAAATATTGATGATCAATTGAAAACGAAAAAAAGTGAAACCTTTCCTCTTGTCCTTGGTTTGTGGCAGGTTCCAGTCAGCACAGCCGCTGACATATTAGTAAGGACTACATGAATCTGTGACGTGTGGCGGTCAAACATATCACGTGACGAGCTCATTTGTGAAAAAATATTGATGACAATTGAAAATGAAAAAAGTGAAACCTTTCCTCTTGTCCTTGGTTTGTGGCAGGTTCCAGTCAGCACAGCCGCTAACATATTAGTAGGGACTACATGGATCTGTGACGTGTGGCGGTCAAAAATATCACGTGACGAGCTCATTTGTGATAGGAGTACGCTCATTTGGGTCTCACTGCTAAAGCAAGGGTTTGCTGCAGAGGCGTAACATTCCTTTCACTGCAAATTTCGCCATATCCTCCCTTCTGAGCTCTGGCTTTCTTTCTCAATCGTATTTCGGCCTCTTGTACAGCCACATTATCCTCCCGGTGCACTCGGCCAACCACGCCTTTTGACCGCCATAAACATGAATGTAATTAATATCAACATATTCACCGGAATGGCCTTCTTTCAGTAAAGTTAGTCCCTATCCCACGTCTTTTCTAGGCATCTGAGCTTTCACATCTCCATCGCAATCCTTCAAGAACGGAGAAGTTCATTGTAACAATCTGTTGCACCATGATGTTGTTCTATTAACAAGTGCTACCCAATATGAAAGGCATCCCTGGAATGAGGTCATAGACTGAGCGCAGCAGTAGAGATGATGCATAGCAGCTGTCTCATCGCAAAAAGAGCACGCGGAGCCTCACAAAAAAGCTATGAAGAGTGTAGCGCTGTACAATGCGAATTCCTCATCTTGCAAGTCGTTCGAATAAAGGGTCATTACGTTCGCTTCCCATCGCAGTTATGGCAGGTTCTCCATGTGAAAGCACATCAAAGGCACTGGGAGGGTATAGGAAAAGTGAGAACTGGGAGGACATGTTTTGCGAAAACAAACCTTTCACGTTCGGAAGAGGTGATGTGTAGCGAAACTCGCATGGAAAAACGCGGCTCGGGTCCTATAGCGCTCCCGCAGTACGGCCTGTCGTTCTGCAGTTCATCAGCGGTCGAATTGCCGGCAAGGGCGGGACAACGTTCGCGGCCGACTGTTATGGGTGTATATCATTAGGACAGAAACGTCGCGTGGCCGTGTTCGGCACGCGACGGGATGGTGCGAGCTATGCGCGCCGTATTAGTTGAGTCCTGAAGCGATTACGCCTAGATGAGGCGTAGAGCACCGTCATCGCTTCAAAACCCATCCGATACGGCGCGCATAGCTCGCACCATCTCGTCGCGGGCCAAACACGGCCTCGCGACGTTTTTGTCTTAACATATACACCCGGCTGTTATAGCCTCTTCGCCCGTTTGCGGTCTACCCCGGGCTAATGACGCAAGGGGGCGCGAAGGAGAATGGGGTTTTCGAGTTCCTATTTCTCGGTTTTCTTTTCACCGTATTATTTCGTTCTTCCTCTACTGTTTCACTGCTGAGCACCACTGCTTTCATTTTCCACAACCTGCCAAATTCACCCTTTCCTTTGGCTTCAAACGTAGGTGCACAGTAGCGTACAACTCGACCGAGGTATCTATGCATTCCACTAGCGGTAGACGTAATCCGTTAACCCATAACGGACGGTGCGCCACATGGTTACTCCCGACGTTTAAACATATTTCCCGACATATTTCCAAATAACCAATTATACACGTATACACTACAAGTATTGAAGAATAACATATATTTGCAGGACCGGTGCAGCGCAAATTTTCAACAAACATTATGCGAGTAACTTCAAATGCAATCCTTTCTAGTTGTACAAACAAATGACAACAATTGTTTTTAGTTACAATCAACAATCCATTAGAATCCATAGGCTCCGTTTCCCATTTGGAAACCCTCGCGCTCATCTTACTACTCGAAATGCATGATTTTTTTGCAGTAATAGGTAGAGAGAAGTACCGCGTATAACAGCATGAGGTGATACCACTACACAGTGATGACCCTTTTATCAGTAGCAACTGCACAAAAAGGTTACAAAAATGACTCAATTGATAAAAATTGGCGAAAGATTTGATAAAAAACGGCGCAAAAACGCCGCCGTCCGTTATGGGTCGCGTGACCATGTGGCGCACCGTCCGTTATGGGTTAAGGAGCCTCAGTAGTAGAGAAATAATCTCACTGTCGCCACCAAACTGGTCCATTCTCGCAGACTAACTTTCCATAAAACGGTCGCAATGCTCCTGTCTCGATTGATTTCGGTTCGCTACCGTTGCATTGTCCTCGCTCACGGGTGTCATTGATATGAGTAAGGCCTATTGTGATCCTCTACGGTTATCAGGATTACCTTACTTGTGACACCGTTGCACAGTCATTATCTTGCAAGCGGGTTAGCGCCAAATGCTGCCACGGTCAGGCAATCGTCGAGGAATCTCCAAGGGAAGGATCTTGTGTTCCCAATCGAAGTCAACAACACGATGCTCAAACTTGTTCAATGAATGGCTGATGTAACCCAAAGTGGGTAACACTGAGGGTTGCGGTATGGACTCGAACAGAACCATCCGCCGTCAGACTTCGCGTTTCTGCTGTTTTGGGATTCTGCGAATTTGCGGCGTTGCACTTTCGCACGCGATGCTGCAATCTCGAGATCGTGCATTGCCGTAAGGCCGCGGTCATACTTTGCGTTGTCTGCGGCAGGGCGTGGCCGCGTATCTTGCGTCTCCACACTGCCTCGTTGCCTGCGTCATCTCTGCACCTCCCCCGTGCCACTCTCTCACAGGCAGCGAGAGAGAGAGTGGCACGGGGAAGGTGCAGAGATGACGCAGGCAACGAGGCAGTGTGGAGACGCAAGATACGCGGCCACGCCCTGCCGCAGACAGCGCAAAGTATGGCCGCGGCCTAACTTCGCCGTGCGACTCCGCGACACCGCAAAATTGCAAAAATGCAAACGTGCAAAATCACGAAGTCTGGCGGCGGCCTTATATGCGCTGCTATGATGACGAATAGCTTTGAATGCTTTCAGTCCATGAGAATGGAGCGGAAAATAATGAAAAACGACCCTTCGAGTGCAAATGTCAGTTGAAGACGCGGAAAGTTGAGACTTTAGCTCCCGTCCCAATTTAGCGAGACGTCTAAAAAAAAGAAAAAAATGAGCGGACGTCATACTTCCCCTGTGCAGATGAAAAAAAATTCCAAGTAAAGCGGAGTTGCGGTAAGGTGACCGCTATTTTCCAAAAATGGCCTGGCAAATGCCTCGATACCACCCCATAGCTTCTAGGGTGCTTCTTTTGATTTGCATCACCGGAAGAATACTCTCTCGAGTAGTGAGGTGGAATAGTATGTACTTGGCCCCAGGCATTAGACCGCGTTCATACTTTGCGTCGACAGGGCATGGCTGCGTTCATAGGCAGCGAGGCAGAGTGACCCAGGTGGAGACGTGGAGACACGCAGCCTGGTCCTGTCGCTAGCACCGCAAACTATGAACGTGGCCTTAGATTCAAATTGCGGTTCACCTACCGATACGAACATCTACGTGTTAGATCGTCCTCCTTTGAGTCCATGGTCGTGGCCCATACTTTTTAGCAGATGGTCGCTGTAAACTCCTTGGACCCCGCCATTGAGCTGTCTCCTCGATCTCTTTACATGCTATTCGTATTTCCTCCTGTATAAAAAAGGCTCCCTTAACTTGCACGTGACCGGCATGTATAATGGAGAGTACATCCTTGTTTTAAAACATGGAGAACTGCTGACTAGCTGGCAGGTGTGATATCGTTCTTGCCAGCGTGTCAGGTGTCAAGGAAATTTTCTGCGACAATTTGTTCTTTGGGAAGCCATCAAGCAGACACTTATGCATTCCGTGTGAAAGCAAAGAATGGTGTTCACAGTTTCTTTCGATTTTTCGACGTTGATCTTCACGAACACAAAGTTCCTCACTTCCAATGGGGACAAGTACGGACCCCCGACTTCGAGGATTTTACAAGCGCGAAAGCTTACTAAACGCATGGCTTTGAAAGATTGTAGGCGGGGAAAAATCAGCATCTATTTATCCTATTTTATATGCTGTTTCGCCATTCATCCTCTAGTACTTGTGTTCGTGAGTATTTTGATGCGGCCAGCGAGCCTAATAGTCCACTCTCTCTTTGTCGAATATTAAGTTCTACATCCCTCAGCCTCTTTTGTCAAGTCTACGCTGCTCTTTTTGTGATTCGTTAAGAGGGGCTCACAAAAGCAACTTGACGCTTTCTCTGCTGCCGTTGCATCGATTCACACTAGTAATCGAATATTAAGTTCTACATCCCTCAGCCTCTTTTGTCAAGTCTACGCTGCTCTTTTTGTGATTCGTTAAGAGGGGCTCACAAAAGCAACTTGACGCTTTCTCTGCTGCCGTTGCATCGATTCACACTAGTAACGAAGGCAAAATGAAATTTGCAGCAATCGCTGAAGCACTTAAAGGAGACGATTGACGTCGCCGACGACAGAATGTGTCATCGTTGCCTAGCCGCTTTGAGTGCTTCAGTGGCGAATGTGTGCTGCACACGTGATGTGAAGTCGAAACAGAAGTGGCTGGCTTGTTGTCGAAGCAAAGAGAATAGGTGCAATCTTAAAGACACCGTAAGGGAGTAATTTTGGCTTACGGTAGAACAGACGTAGTGTGGACGAGTTCAAGTGACCGCCATTGCACAAACTCGCCAATTTGACGCCTTGGCATGGTGCCAAGAGAAGATGTTTCCATTATAAAGTTGTTCATTCCTTTTACCTTCTCCTTTGTTCTTTCTTATATTGTTTCTAGATGTACTTACATGAATGTTAATGTAGTTGGGAATGGCCGCTCCACTACGCTGGGAGTCAGGTGCTACAACTAAAGTTGGCCCGCGGGCGTCTCCTACAGCGGACAACTCGGAACGCCAGTGCGATGATGCGAATGAGGCGCGAATAAACACCGCAGCGATGCACTTTTGAGTTCGGGTTTTTTCACCGATTATCGCTTCTAACCTTCTGCGTTCGTTACGAAATGCTCATTTCTTTGTATGTTTCTCTTGTTTCGGACCCCCTTCCGGTTCCTTTAAGAGGATGCACAACCCTTGCCGTTGAACAGTAATTAACTCAAAGGTACTTCTCAAGCTGCGAGCCAATAATGAACGCAGAGATGCCGATTTACTTATCGGTGAAAATCCAACTAAGAGCTCCAGAAACACCAAAGATAAAGCCCCTTAAGCAGAGTTCTCGAACAAATACAATAGCCTGAGAAAGGATTATTTTTTTGATGATATCGTCTTGATAAGCAAAACTCAATGATATCTTCCGAATATTTATCGTTGCCCGTTACTCATTGCCTTCACTATCACGATATCTATATTATCTTATATAATCAAGGTCGTTCATAAATTAAGTTTGCCACACAGATGTCTCCTTGCAACAAGGCACGTCCAGTAGCAGATGCGGTTAGCTCAAGTGGGCGTGGTTAGCCCGGATCCGAGCGGGTATACGGCGTACAGCAAATCGTGATGCCGCAACAACGGTGAGCTTCGGTAGTCAGTCGTCGACTCATCTGTCCTTGGAATCTGAGTGGACTGATCCGATTATCGTGAGAAAGGTGTTCATGTCAAACGTACTGCGCTGAAATAGAGTAGTTTTCCCTCTTCATCTTGGGCCGTGTTCATACTTTGCGGTACTGGCGGCAGAGCATGGCTGCGTGTCTTTGCGTCTCCACCTGCGGCACACTGTCTCGTTGCCTGCGTCGTCTCGGCACCTCCCTCGAGCCATTCGGTTTAACTGCCTGTGGACGGAGCCACGCTCTGTCGGCGCAAAGTATGAACGCAGCCTTAAAAAATCATCCTTCTCAACAACACAAAACGTTAATGACGTCTCATTCATAGAAAGGCATCCTGTTGCCAATATTCATCAAGTTGCCCATCTCCCATTGATGTAATATCGCGAGAACAGTTGCTACTGTACCGTTGACAGTGTCTAAATGCGGCTCTAAAGGATTCATGTTGTGTTTTCGAAACCTGGCATGCGTTGGCGTTTCGTTCTACGCTGAATAAAAGATTGGAAGGTTACTGTTCGATCACGATACACGGCTGCAAAAAGCGTTCCAAGGGAAGTGTCCAGCTGATACAGTAACGAGACGAAGACCGTTTGAAGTAATTGAAGGCATTGGCTCGAGTGAAGCCCATAGTAGCTCAATATATTCGCTCCCAAACGTTCCCACAGGGAGCATCATTCTGCAAGGGAATAATGGAAGTGCAAATGCTGCAGAAGTGCACGCAGCTTCGTCACCCAGGCTCTCACTTCCAGACGGTCTACTCCCTCCTCGCAGTTCGTCTCCAGAATCAATGCGCTGCTGGACCACTGATCCTCACGGCTCCACGTACATGAAGTGCTGATGGCCTACCGGACGGCAGCTCGCCTCCGTTCGTGGACGCTCGTCCGTATCGATCCGTGACGGCACCGCCCCTCCGTCGGCGCCAACCGCCAGCTGGCTGGATGGCTGGCAGCGTCGCCGCGTTTTTGACGCCGTTCGGCCACGCTTTGTTTTAGTTTTGAGATCTGCATCCTCGTCAACTGCCATCGATCGATATTAGCATATTGATCGGCCACGCTTGTCAGCTGTGCTATTTTCTCGGTTTCTTCTGTTTGTTTTTTCAGTGTGTTTATTTTGTCATTCGAGCAGTTAAGCTTTCAAACTAGCTATAAGCCTCACATCCGGGTTTATCCGCAGCGATTATAAGACCCTCGAGTACTCCTGTTTCGATTTTGAAGAATAGAATATAACATATACACTTGCTGCCAGGTTGGGTTGTGAGTAAGTTCGATCGCTTTTTATCCTTTCTGCTTTCGACTTTCTTTTGTTTCACAACACCCCATTAAGTTTCCGTTTATTATATTGATTATTGCATTAATTTTCCGTTTATTATATTGATTATCTATTTAGCGCTCAAAAATGGTTCTCAGAAGGCAGAAGTCTGCGCCTTCAGCACCTGCTGTTCTTCGTTTATCGTCGTCTTATCATCAGATTTTTGCTCCCCGAGTGTTCCCTTTCTAATTCTCGAAGACATCAAGCAACTGAATGGTTCAAAAAACAAACAAAAAAGTTTTGTAGAGCAAAAAAAAAACTACCGAAATCACGTGTACACTTTATCAAAAAATAAAGAAAACAGTGTGTAAAAAAAAAGGGGGGGTAGAACTGAACGAACTTACTGTTCAACCCACTATAACAGCTTAGTTTGCCGCTATACCTTTTTTTCCAGAGCTCACACTAGAACCGCCACCTACTGATGAATTGTCTAGCAAAAGACAGTTCTAGTCTTGAATCTAGATCAGTCAGTTTTTTCTCGAGGTTCTAATCGGTATTCGCCAGTTTTTACTGATCTGCGAACTATGAGTACCAGTTACCTTCACTCACTTTTCCAAGAGACTTTCCACTCGCTTCCTCTACCCTTGTTCTATCATGCAGTAAGATTTTTTCTGAAAAAAAAAAGAATTCTGGTTTGGAATGCAAGTGTAGTACATATTTAGACATTTGTCCATAGTCTCCTGGGAGGCCCACGTCAATTCTTCTGGTGAGTCGTCAACTCGACCCGCTAGCGGCGACACTTCAATCGTCAGTTGTCTTCGAAAGGCTCCATTTCGCCATCCACAACCCAATCTGGTGGCTAACGTAAGCTCTCGGCGCATGCGGCGCGGTTTTCGGTCCTTCGACGGTTGGCCAGCGTCGTGGTCTCTTGCAATTCATGGGGGTAGTTGTTTACGTTAAACCGAGCACGTGTCTCGTGTCTAATTGTTGTGAGCGTTCTGGTTGTTTTACGAGTGATTTTCCTTTTTATTTGTGGCCTACTGACATCACGTTTATGGGAAGCCGTTAGGAGCGGTGCGATTCCACCTTCATTTCTGGGATCATTTTTTGACACAACTGGGAGAATGGCACGCAGAATGGGACGATGTCATGCCGGTGCCGATGATCGCTTTCCCATTCCTGTAGGACGTAAGCTACATGCCTGTGAACCAGGGTTGGTGCTTTTAAAAACACTGTTGCGGGCGGCAGATTGTGGAGTAATTATGGATTATGAAGGTAGAGGTGCGTGCTCGCTAGTGTAACTGTAGAGAACGAACGGTATGAAACGGTCACACCCCGAGAAATGGTAACACAAATCCTGCCTCACTTTTTCCCTTTCGTCCCTCTGCATCACTCACCGCTGAGGAGTAAATGCAGAGGGCGAGGGTCTACGCTAGCCGGTCCCAAACGTTCGCAACTCGCATCAACTTGCTCAGTGGATGCGGGTGACGGTTGGGACACACGAATCTAGGCCGTGACCCTGTGACAGCTTGTAACCTTTGCCCTGTGACATGAATAATTCAGACATTTTCACTATACAACGGAACAGACTTGCAAGGAGGACACGATTTACATGACAAATTGTCTGAATTATTTAAGGCTTAGGTCAAAGGCCACAGGCTGTTACAGGGTCACGGCCTAGATTCGTGTGTCCCAACCTACACCCCAGTGGATGCCAGACAGTGTCAGTAGCAGCGTAGCAAGGTCGCGCTATAGACTCAAAGGCGTGCTTTTTTAGCGCGAGTTTCTCCTCACCCTTTCTGAAATCCAATCTTTGTTTACGAAAACATGCCATCCCGGTTCTCATTTTCCCCTAACCTTCAGCCCTGCCTTTAAAGGCTCAAATTTCCCCTGATAAATCACCCATTCAACTTCCATTCGAATCGTTGAGGCTTTCATGTGCACACGAAGTATATCAAGTTTGGAAGAGACTTTTAATAAATTCCATTCAGAATGATAGTGGTATTTCAATGCTGGCATTTACAATGATTCATGAGAGCCAACCGATGTAAAGTCAGTGTTTTAATCTTCCCTAAAAAGTTGAGTGCCAGCTTACCAAGTCCTCAGAATGGGAGGCTTATTTGGCGGGTATGATCCAAGGTTTGCCTCTGATCATACTAATGAAAGCGGCGCCACAGTTACTGCACCGCAACCGTCATGTGTCCATGAATAGCCTGATCACCATCATACTTTTTTTTAAGAAAATTTACATACTTTTTTTAAACAGTGGGATCCCAACCCGTTCAAGTGATCTCCTATAAGTTGATGACCCTGACGTCAACCCTGTGCGGAGCAATTACGCAGATATAACTAGACCTGCCACCGTGAATCATACTTTACGGTGAGGGGATTATAGCTCTCAAAAATGTTTATTCAACTTTTCATTGATGTTGCTTATTTTCCTGTATCTCTGAAAACTGTAGCCCGATCACTGATCTAGACACTTTTAAGTGCTGCTTGCATTGCTTGCACTAGTTGGTTTCCATGAGAGCGACTCATTTTCCATACATCGTTCCGATGACTCAGCGGGCATTGTTGTGGCCTTGTACTCTGCGCAGCAGCTGAGTCATACCTTGTCACTCGCCTACTCAGCTGCCTCGTAAGGGGCGTAGAGGACGTATGCGAGCATTTTGAAGTGAATGGTAGCCAGGGTACATCGAGGGTCGAGGATTCCACGGCAGGGGGGTTGTATTTGATCAAAAAGGAAGGTGAAGGGCCGTCGTACCTTCAGAGGTCAGCGATAAAAACTATAATCGGAATTTAACAGGCATATGAGAAGCAAAGGGTATTCCACCGCAAATCCATGTATCAAAATGTTAAATAAATATCTTTTTCCCTGAGGAAAGGATATGTAGCAATGAAACAGATTGCAACTGTGCAATCCGGCGGTAACACTTAATGGTACTGTAGAGGATCAAAAAGGATGGGGGTCGTATATGGTCGCCGTAGAGGGAGGAGGAGTTGTACATTAGCGGCTGTTCTCCTCGACACCTAGGAGTGCCTCGATGGCAACAATGGGCGGAGGTATAATTAGCCGTTTTATTACGCTTATCAATTAAAAAAGGATGGTGCCAGCTGTCACACCTGCAGGTGGAGAGCAAGCGCTGCGTGAAGGTGAAAACAACTGTTGGCTTATGTCGTGCCCTCAAAATGCTCGATAGAACTGTGGAAAAGAAAACGGGCTGATTAGTCTGCATTCTTTTTGTGAACACTGTCTGAAGCAATCTCAAATGAACATCAATGACGAAGTATTACTGCCATTCGCGATTATGAGTGGGCTGCCTCTAGCCATCTAACGCATTTTTCAAAGGGATGGCAGCTCAAGTGCCCATATTATCGTATTCCATATTTTTAAAGCTATCAATTTCTTACCACATATGTGAAGAATGACATACTGAAAGGCTTTCAATTGCGTACAAATATTCCAAATTTTTCATTGTCTACTCTGTCAAACTGCACAGTATTTCATATTTAGTTTGGTAATGCTTTGATTTCATTGCGCCTGGGAGCAGCCTGCTCATGGAGTGTCTACGGCTTACCATAGGGGATTGCGAGATAACTCGTAGAGCGAGCTCTTCGTAGTCGTGGCTTCCATGCCTAGCCGTCTGGACTATCGCCCTCCGAATTCGCTATCTAGCCTCAATTAAAGTTTTCAGAATACTTTTTTGCAGGGAGCAGAGCATGTACGATGTGGGGAAACAAGTGGCACAGGGTGAAGATTTGACCAAATCAAAGAAATAAACATTGAGGGGGCGCACGCTCATCCACCTGTTATCTGACCCGCGAAAGGAAGGAGCAGGAAAAGGACTTCTTGTCTCAAGACGAGAGACTGAAAGCATTAGCGATCGGAGCACTTCATTTACTGAAAAATGCGCCACACACCGTCTCTCTGGACCTCTGAGATTTATTTGAAGTGAACATGTTTCTCCTTTCCGGGTGCCCAAATTATTGCTAGTGTTATCATTCCTGCAAAGACGAAAATGAAGTTACTTCACAGGATTCGCAGGATCACTATTGACTACTCAAATCAAGGCTTTTCCCTCGTGCGACTAACAAAATGCCTTTAGAATAGAGTTTAGAGGACATTGTCAAGTTTTTCATTCCTCTGTTTTTTCCCCTAAAAAGGCAGAGTGACGATGGGATGGGAGCGCACAGTTAGTGTTTGAAATGGTGAGTGGTAGAGAGCTGGATTAAGCTTTCTCTAAGCATGTGAGCCACATTCATCACTACCTAGTGCGGTATGTTTGCACGAGCGTATGGTATCAAATACTGTGGTAAAGAATTAAAGAGAGTAGGAATCCGGTGTAAAAAATTTTTAAACAAGAAATATAGGGAACTGGAAGAGATGAAGAACCAGAAAAGAGATGAGGTCGTCAGTATCCGGTTGCTGTTGACATAAGCAGCAAGCTTTCAGCCAACATTTCGCAACCGAGTAAGTCATTCACTTTTTCTTGAGAAAGTGTACCATGTTTCTGATTTTGATGACACACCCATTTCAATGACTCATCGCGTACACACAGGTGGCTTATAAGAGGTCATGTCTTTGAAAGTGCTGTAGTTTCGTTTAGAATGTATGGCTTCTGATTGATGTTCGACGGTTCGAAGTGTAATGGCATCGTAACATCTGAAAGTGTCACTTGTTATATTTTCACAATTTGCAAACTCGAATCCCGCTCCAGCTAAATGAATCGCGTTTTTGTGGCTAGTTCGGCTGGTTCCACACTTATAGATCAGGGCAAAACACTCGAACACTGGCCTGCGCTCGCTCGCGAGCCTTTGAATTCACTAGTTTAGATGTTTTTGGGACTTGAATGGAAGCCAAGTACACGGTACAGTGAACTTTTTGAAAACTTGTGAATTTTGAAATTATTGGTCTTTTTTAAAAAATTATTAGTGCTAATGTAGTTCAGAGGGGAGTCACTGTTGCTTTGCCGTCCCTCATTCAGGTTAGTGCTACAAACATCAAGTTGTACATGCAAGTGCTTTCTTTACCTAGGTTGTATTTGAATGAGGGGCTTCCCCTTAAGTACTATCAATCCAACTTCTTGTCGTCAGAGGCCCTTATCCGTGGAAACTTTTGAAGAGCAGAGTGGCAGCTTTCATTGACGCCTAGTTAACTCAATGGTAAACCAGTTCGTACCCTTTTTTTTGCGTTTTCCGTCGTGAAAGTGATTACCGAGCCAGATCGCTGGATAAAGCGATTTGCTCTAGGTTCCTTTTCCACGAAATTTTTCCTCGAAAAAAGATTCGTAAGGTTTCGTGCAATTTCTTATCGCGTCAATTCTCTCCGTGCCCTTCATCAATATTTTGAGATATCCCTATGCCGAAGTGAATCAAAAGCAGACGCTTTCTTTGTTTTTCGTATTCTAACCACACCTTTCCTATTTTTCGTATTCTAACCTGCTTGTGAATTTATTACTTCGTCTCCAGTCAAGAATATCGATTACTGCGCTTGCTTCTCAGCAGTCACATAAATCATTGACTTACTATTAAATGAGTTGTTAACACTTTTTACGGGTATGTAGCTGTGTTCGTCTGCTGCGAGAGCAGGAATCAGGGAATGGGCGGGGCAATCCACTCTCCGCTATTGTTCGGTGTTCACTTCCGTTTTTGCCTTGACAACGAAGGCCGTTGCTTTTGCCTTCAGGTTATTTCATAGTTGAATCCACCAATGACCAGTAGCTAGACTTTCCTGTCTTTCGTTTCTATTGTTCGTGATAAGCTCCACTCGCATGCTATCTTTTGTAATGGTAATCCATTTGGTATTTCTGTTCTCAAAGATACTATGAAGTGAATTGTAATGGCAAAAGGCAGTATTGGAAATGTTAGATATTTTCTGTGGTTACAATGAAAACAGCAATCTTTCACCCTAATTCCCTCTGCTTTTGCATGATAGCAGTATGCTTACGAAGTTTCAGTGAACTGGCCCAAAAATTATGATTTGTGCACCTCCATTTCTTTTACATGCACTAAATTCTCTCGCTTTTAGCGTTCATTCTAAAACTCTCCCTATTGTCAGTGAACCCTATCTTCTGCTTAATATTAATTTCAAATGTGTTTAAAAGGGGTCAATTACGGCTATCAGCTATCACTTTACTTTCTGATTCACCCTGCGTTCAAATCGTCATTTTTCGTTTTTATGACCCGACGTCATGTCCATTGGATGCGTGAGCCCTCCATTCGTTCCTCATCGTGCGACGGGTTGTTATAGACCCATCATACATTCGAATAGACGCTATGATCATCGACCTATGGTTTTTTGAACAATTATTTTTTTTCCAGCCCTCTCCATTTTGTCCAGATGATTCGAGTATGATCCCAGAGTCTACAACTTCTATGTCAAACTATCATATAAATGTACTCTCGAGCTTTTTGCTGTTTCGCGACGTCATCTTTCTTTCTTGCCATGTTCGAATGGAAAGGGCTTCCCGGTTTTTTTTTAATCCTAGTGGAGCGGTCAATATTCTACGGGTGCTGTAAATCATTCAGGAACATCTGATCCTAATCGCCTTTCAGTGTGAATTTCCTTTCGGGTACAGTAATGGCTTATAGGGACATTCGCTGAGTGAAATGAACACCTCCAGTCCTTGAAAATGCTTGCGATATGTGTGCTCTGCTGCATATTAAGCAGTTGCGAACCACACAATTCACTCGAATATCGATCAATTCGTAGTTCGCATCCCGTTTCATGATATGCCATCGGAACCCTTTTAGCGTGCATCTCGGTGTGGACCATGCCTTTTACGTAGTCGTTTCCATTTCCTAGCGCTTGCGGAAATGCCCCTTCCGCATTCGCTATCGAAGCCGTCCCCTAGCGGTGACGATAATCATCACTCCGTATGTCCGGAAAGATTGTAATCTTAATTTGTTCCTTATTCGCCGGCTCGGGACATGAAAAGTTGCAGCCGTAAATTTGTTGAGGTTTTTTTTTATCATAGCCGCCTGGTGCGGTTGTTCTTTTGTCGACACCGGGGCTGGCGCGATGTATTTCACTGCAGTTTTACTCTGTGGTGCATCGAATTCAATTATCTTCCATCTAATCGTCGACGGCGTCGCGTTGGAATGGCTGTGGTCGCTCTCAACGACACTGCGGCCCATCGATCGCCGCTGTACCCTGTGCTCTACACGGCTGGTTTAATCGCCTGAGCCGTCGCGCAGATAAACATCTGGAATGATCCTCGCGTCGAACTCTCGACGGCGTAGTGCCGACATCTACAGACGTGTCTGAGAGCTCTAAAGCTTCATATCTATTTATTTATCTGAAACGCAAATATCACCCATAAACATTCATTATCTATTTATTTATTTGAGGTGCAAATTTTGGGTCAATTCAAGTCGGCGGGAAGACGCAATTTTGCGTCAATGTCGAAGCTCCTTTCCGTCCCTAGGCTTAGGCTAAAATTGATATCCCCTCCTCTCACATGTAAAAGCATCTGTCAAAGCATAGGTTTCATCTGCTTTAGCCTAAGCCTGGGAGGGAAAGAAGCTTTGACGTCGGTGAAAATTTGACGCAAAGTTGCGTCTCCCCCCCCCCCCCCCCCCGACTTGAATTGACCCCAAATTTTATTTAACAAACAAAATCCTCGAGAACATGGAATTGACTCAAGCACTATAAGAAGTTTCAGTTCAACATCTTCGAGAAATCGTTCTTAGCCATTCCGTGAGAACCCGCTAGTCTCGTCCGACCTTTTCACTTCGAAGCACATTTTGATTTTTCTTTAATTGTTAGCTTTGTGGTGATTATCATGTTCAGAGCGTTCTTGGTAATTTTATATGGTTACACATTCAATCCATTCATGAAAAGCTTCGTCAGCATGATGAAACTTGTTGTTACTTGTATACTTTTTCCATGGTTCCTGGTTTCGGGGCATCGTAGTGCAGTAGCAAGAGTACACAAAACATCGCATATGTTGTGTTTTGCCGAGGAAAAAAAAAAGAGTCAGTAAGATGCAAATCGCAAACTTGAAGATTTCACGTTGTTTTCGAAAAAGATGTAGGATTACGAGTTTATGTTTGCTGTTATTTCTCTTCCACTAATAATTAGAAAGTGGACCTCAGGAACTTAGAGCGTCAACCTTGGGAAAAGACACATTTACCATTTTTAGGTTTAACGTTGACTTTTTTAACAGAACGATAAGTTAATTTTACATGGGGCACATTATAGAGGTGCTTGCACCAAAGCTACGAATCTGTTCACGGTGCTGTGGAAACAGCTGCTGTTAAAAAGGTAGGTTGTAGGGAGGCGCATTCCCAGTATTTCCTATCGACATTCTGTATTCTAGGATTCTTAGCGACTGTAGTTACAGTATTAATACTAGCTTGTATAATGACAAAATGGATACTTATGAATATGAAAACACTTCAGTTAATCGAAATCAGGAATTCAATTGTTTAACGTAGGATTGGCTTGTAAATAAACGGGCTGAACATATTGAATAACCTCGTACAGTGTGCTGGCGATTTGTCCTGCCGTTGACGTGTGTCTCGTAAACGTCACGAGCTAACGAGTGTCAAGCAAAGTTAAAGACACTGGAAGGTGGCAATTCAGGCCCATACTAAGACCTACCGTAGCGCTTGCAGTTCGTCAGGTTGCAGACATTACACACACGACACCTTGCGAGCGTGAACTTAATGGATTCTTTTTCACCACGAACAGCTTCTTTCCTTATCCTTGCGCTTATTCTCCTTTTCATTGATTTACTTGATTGCTGCTGATTTCGCTTATTTCACACCGGTGAGCTATCTCTCAGTACTGCGTTAATGACACGATAGAATTATGTTATATGGAAGTGGTCGATAATGATCAACCGATCAAAAGAGGGTGCTATGGCAATGAGGGGAGGGCATCTTATGGAAAGTTGCTTATCAAGGCATCCTGGAGAGATCCTTGAGGGTCAATCTGCACATCCAGGCGTATACTATTGCCTAAGCCGTGAAGGAAGAAGAAGCTGGCTCCTTTCCCCCTCTTGGCTTAGGTAAAAATAGAGTCCAGTAGTGGGATGCCCCCTCCCCCTCATTGCAATAACACCCAAAGTTTAAATCTTACTTTTGGTTGATAATTTACTTGCTTACTACTGCATATTACGTCTGCCACTAATCGGAAGTCTGGATGGTTTAGCTGTCAACGCCTTTGTTACTTCTGATCACGAATCAGGAAGAAATCTGTTGACTCACTGATCATTTTACGCTTGGGCTGTAGTGGTCACTACATGGGGATTTGGACAGTCAGCGTCCGACATGTTGAGATTCGATCGAATCTATTTGTAGCAATTTATCCACCCATAATCACCTTTCTCAAAAAATGCACCACTATTAGCTCCATACCCCTCATTGCTCCTAGTACTGCCTCAAATGGTCACTTGCTTTTACTTTTACAAACCTATATCGCATCTTTATTTTTTGGATCGCAATATCTAAAGACAGACATCATTACTTGGTAGGCTAGGCAGTTCAGCGGTCGCTACATCGCCACAACTGCTATCAGAACAAACTAATTATGCTCATCCAGTGCCATTGCGGATAATACGCTTCAACTATAGTGGTCGCATTGTGGTAGTTAGCCGTGTGCGTCATCCCACCTAGTTGCTAGTGAACCTTATCAGCCCTCATCAGTCACTATCAAATTCGATCCGTCACCATCAAGAGTCCCCGGATTGCTCCCTAGAACTCCAATGAGGGTGAAGACTGCACTGTATATTGGAAAAGGAAAGCAGATTTAGCGGCATTTGTTTTTTGGCACTCCCTATCGGAACCGCTATCAAGTTTGCACACTCCATGGATGTTCCCGTCCCATCCCGCAAAACCTGTGAGTATCAACGACCAGGGTCTGCGCGAAGAGCGAAACGGATTTGGCTACATTCACCTTTTGGCGCTCCTTATCGGATTTTAACAACCGTTATCAATATGGATCACCCATCATTAATGTCCCCACCCAACCCCTCAAAATACCTTTGAGTGTCGGAAATCCTCCGGAATTAACACGAAAGACGAAACGGATTAGGCGTCTTTCACCTTCTGACGCTCCTTAGCAGCCCTTATCAGCTGCTATCTTATCCGGTCACTCACCATTGATGTGCTATTACTGCCTCCTATACCACTTGTAAAATTCAGAACCCTCTCATTGCTGAGACGCGAAATATTATTTCGTGACAAACAGACACGCACAAACAGACGTACAAACATAATAGCGGATTATATATAGTAGGATCATTTAAAATGAATGAAATACCCTAAGGGACAACAAATGACTCTTTCACAGCGACCACTTCGGAAAGGTGATGTTGCAGTTCGAAGAGATGCGCGGGAGATGCGGATACAGACCTCAACGTCGCGCTTCTGAATCCGGGTTTCTCTACCGATTTCACTTCTAACTTCGAATTGTTCGTTTCAAAATAACCAGCTGGCTCGCGCACACTACTGCGCGCGATTCATGGCGATGCTGTGCAAAATGGGTTTGATCGGCACGACCACAGTTGTGTATGGAGTTGAGTGGGAACTTCCCTTCCCCAGCTTTCAGCTGGGTCATTTATTTGAATAAAAGTAGAGAAGATGGCTTGATAAAAAAGTATTTCGGTATAATCATACTTCAGTCGCTATCGAACCCGTTTTACACTTCATCGACACGAACCGCGTGCAGTAGTGTGCGCGAGCCAGCTGGTTTGGGTCATCATTGGGAGTTTGAATAGTTCAAACATCGGTAGTTCTGTATTCGATTGCATCGACTGGCAACAATTTGTTCATTGAGCATCTAATTCCTACACATTGATAGAAGATCCAAGTCCCGATTATCGACGTATATCGTTTTCGTAAACATGCTTCACTATTTGGAATTTTGCTCAGTTTAGCGGTTGATGCCCAGTGTTGCGGCCAGTACTTCCTTAGAAAATGATTCCGAGTGAATCGCTTGCTTTGCAATCACAAATATAGGTTGCATCATGGTTATCAATGTAGATCGCAGTATCAAGAGAAATGCACCATTTTTGGAACGCTAGGCAATTCAGCGGTCGATACATCGGCCACTGATATCAGAACATAATCAAAATATGTCCACCCAATGGCACTGAGCATAAGACGCTCTTGCTGAAGCGGTCGTATAGTAGTATCAAGCGATGTGGAGGATTTCATCCCCCAGTTCCTAACGGTTCTTATCAGATTCTGTAAGCCGTAGTCCATTTCACTGAGGCCCCTGTATCCAACAATACCATTGAGATCCCCGTACCCTACGACACCTGCGAATGTGAACATTCCACTGTTAGCCGCGAAAGCGTGCCGCCCTTGGTGACATTTTCCTTCTCACGCTCCAAATCGAATCTTATCAACCATTATCAGTTCGGGTCACCCACAATTAATGTTCCCGTCGCATTCCGCAAAACACCTATGGGTATGAACGCTCCAGGATCAATGCGAATAGCGAAACGGATTTGGCGACTCTAGCTTTTTTACGCTTTTTATCGAATCTTATCAACCGTTATCAGTGCGGGTCACCCACCATTAATGTTCCCGTCGCACCTCGCGAAACACCTGTGTGTTGAACGCTCTAGGACCAATGCGAATAGCGAAACGGTTCCCACGACATTCGCCTTCTCATGCTCCTTATCGAATCTTATCAACCGTTATCAAGCTGGATCACCCACCATTAATGTTCCCGTCGCACCTCGCAAAACACCTGTGTTGAACGCTCCAGGACCAATGCGAATAGCGAAACGGTTCCGACGACATTCGCCTTCTCATGCTCCTTATCGAATCTTATCAACCGTTATCAAGCTGGATCACCCACCATTAATGTTCCCGTCGCACCTCGCAAAACACCTGTGTGTTGAACGCTCCAGGACCAATGCGAATAGCGAAACGGTTCCGACGATATTCGCCTTCTCATGCTCCTTATCGAATCTTATCAACCGTTATCAAGCTGGATCACCCACCATTAATGTTCCCGTCGCACCTCGCAAAACACCTGTGTGTTGAACGCTCCAGGACCAATGCGAATAGCGAAACGGTTCCGACGACATTCGCCTTCTCATGCTCCTTATCGAATCTTATCAACCGTTATCAAGCTGGATCACCCACCATTAATGTTCCCGTCGCACCTCGCAAAACACCTGTGTGTTGAACGCTCCAGGACCAATGCGAATAGCGAAACGGTTCCGACGACATTCGCCTTCTCATGCTCCTTATCGAATCTTATCAACCGTTATCAAGCTGGATCACCCACCATTAATGTTCCCGTCGCACCTCGCAAAACACCTGTGTGTTGAACGCTCCAGGACCAATGCGAATAGCGAAACGGTTCCGACGACATTCGCCTTCTCATGCTCCTTATCAAATCTTATCAACCGTTATCAAGCTGGATCACCCACCATTAATGTTCCCGTCGCACCTCGCAAAACACCTGTGTGTTGAACGCTCCAGGACCAATGCGAATAGCGAAACGGTTCCGACGACATTCGCCTTCTCATGCTCCTTATCGAATCTTATCAACCGTTATCAAGCTGGATCACCCACCATTAATGTTCCCGTCGCACCTCGCAAAACACCTGTGTGTTGAACGCTCCAGGACCAATGCGAATAGCGAAACGGTTCCGACGACATTCGCCTTCTCATGCTCCTTATCAAATCTTATCAACCGTTATCAAGCTGGATCAGCCACCATTAATGTCCCCGTCTTACCCCGCAAAAGACTTGTGAGTATGAACGCTCCGGGACCAATGCGAAAAGCGAAACGAATTCAACGACTCTAGCCTTTTTACGCTCCATATCGAATCTTATCAACCGTTATCAATGCGGGTCACCCACCATTAATGTCCCCGTCCCACCGCGCACAACACCTATGAGTATGAACGCTCCGGGACCAATGCGAAAGGCGAAACGGATCTGGCGACATTTGTCTTCCGAGGCTCCTTATCAGCCCTTATCAGTTGCTATCACTTTCGGTCCACCACCATTAGTGTCCCCTTGCCACCCCTCACATCACTTGTAAAATTCATGGTCTCAGCTTTACTGCGAGGTGAGATATGAATTTCGTGACAGACGGACAGACAGACACACACACACACACACACAGACAGACATACTAAGCGAATTATATATAGTAGGATCATTTCTTCCTTTCTTCCTTTTTCTCTCAACCCCTCCCGGTCACTTCGAGCGCTTAACAGTGTTGCATGTGATTGTTGAAGGTTTCTATCATGTATTTCATAAAAATGCCATTCAATACTTGCGCTGAATTTCCAATCCCTCTTGAATCAGTTCTGTCGTTGTGCATTACATTAGTCTCCAAAAGATTTGTCAATCTGCTTCAAAATTGCACATCTGGACCTTGAATAATGGAAGGGATTTTATCAAAATTTTTAGATAAATCTTTTCCAAGGAGCACCCGAACCCCGTACGGGAGACGTGTGACAAATGTTCATTTCCACATTACCTACAAGAACTCCTGCAACGCACTACAAATATCTAAGTTCGCCACTAGTTGGCTTTTGGGGATGATTACTAGTAGGCGTGAAAGGGAGTGCCACGCCCAAGGGGAATCACTTTATGGCGCTCTGGGATACATTCTTTGGATACAGTGAGGTCATGCCTATGGCCCTCGCTCAGTCTTTTTTCACTAGTGCTTCCTTCTCCTTTCAAGTGAGACCCAAGAGCTGCAGGTGCTATCGCAACGGGGCATCCCACTACTGGACCCTATTTTTACCTAAGCCAAGAAGGGGAAAGGAGGCCTTCCCTTCCTCCTTTAAGGCTTAGGCAAAAGTATACGCCTGAATGTGCGAATTGACCCCTCAAGGATCTTTTAGGATACTTAGATAAGCAACATTTTATAAGGTGCCCCGCTCCCCCCCCCCCCCCTCATTGCGATAGCACCCAGCTTCTTGCCTTCTTTGGTTTCCATTGTAGAAATTTCTGGGCTTGTTTACATGTTATCCCATGCTAAAAATTTCTCATTTCTCCTTTGCCGGTATTGTATACGAATTTTATCATTTTCATTTGTTTATCGAGTGATTCTCATTATATGAGCTGTTTTCATAAGGTTCGCTTATTGTCGAACATTTTACAAAGCAAGCTGACGCTTCCCCTGTTCCAGAAAGAAAAAGAAGGGCCGGACAGGGAAGGTGAACAGCGTCGTTGTCCCTGTCTGTGTGTGTAGCACCAAGAAACAGCTCTTCTCGCGATTGCAATTCTTCAATGCTGACACTTTTGGAACCACCCGGTGGTAAGCGTGTGCAGGCACTCGCTAATCGTTCTGCTCAACACTTACTCAGGCTCAGTGAGTTTTCGATCATAATACGTGTCACTGTATGTTTGTTGTTATTCTGTATAACAGTTCATTTCACAACGCTAAATAATGCATGGCCTACGGTCTTGAGTGAGAGTGTATCAAACTCTCTCACCCCGCCTCACGCCCTCAACCCAAGTCTGTAGGCCACGCCTAAACTACGTTGTGAAATGGACTGTACACGGACCGACACCTATGCGGTATGAATCGGGAAATTTAGAACAAATATAGAACCATATTGGATAAGTGAGTGAACTCTACACAGTATTGACCTCTGTTGGCAGTTGAATACTTTCCAAGACTGTTTGCAAAAAATGTTGCCGGGGGGGGGGGGGGTGGAGGGAGTTAAAATTACGCAGCAGATCTGCTATGTCGGCTGGCGGAGGAGTTTATTACAGACTTTATAGATATCCCTTATTCGTACTAAGTTTTGGGCAAGATTTCGCACTTGTTGACGTCTCAGTGGGTGGATGGAAACTTACGTTCCCTCATTCCTATTCATTTCAAAGTACGGAAAAGATTTCGGTTTCAGTTCCTACTTCATTTCTCTTTGATTCTCTCGGCGAGAACCACGGCTCTCGGTTACCAAGATTCAAAACTTCGATTTTCTACCACATAATAATCGCAAATATCCATCCTTGCTCATCACTTGCGCGTTAGTGCGTACGATGACAACGTTGTTGCTCTGACAGACTGTCCATTAAGGGCCCTCATTCAAAAGCATTGTTAGCAGTGAATTTGTGTCCTGCAAATTGCTCATGTACCATTTTTCAGATCCCGAAGATGAAGAGTATTACGATGCTACCGATTACGACTCTCCGAATGAAATTGTCCCCAGTAGTAGTGGTTTCAAAGGCGTAAGTACATCTTTTTCCTTCCTTAAACATTAGTAACCTTGTATTTGCATGACAGAAAGACCTGTGACAAATTGTTTCAACCACCATGGGTCACCTCACACTGTTTTATCGCAATATTGGATAAAGATTAACACGATGATCTGTAGCTAGTTAGTGTGATTGTACTCGTAAATCTATTTTGGGAGCAATTCGATCTTCGTGTCATTGAACACCATGAAGCTCATACACGTGGAATGTAGGGAGCGTTTGATTGAGGAGCTTAAATATTGACGGGCCGCAGCTATCATGTCACAACCGAGCTGCAGTCTCAGTCATAGCACCGAATTTTCAGATGACGAGTTTTTGGGGAGAAATTTTCACAGTGAATCATGTGTGAATAGGGTCATAAGCATCTGTGATCAACTAGGACTCTAGCAAACTCGAAATGAGGCTTTGTCTGTTACGTGTTTCGACATGTTTTGCCGTTCGCAATCAAAAATTCTTATGAAATATTCAATTACTGAAGGGTTTCAAGGGCATGCTCGAAATAGGTTCGTTCAGGAGTGTTAACTCTTGAACGAACCTATTTCGAGTCTGGTCCAGCATTATACGGTGTTTTGTACAGTGCATTTCTCGAAACAAGCTCGAGATAAAAAGATTTAATGGAAATGGAATTTATATGGTTTGCTCTCTCACAAATCGAATCCTTGATTCGCTTAGCTAATCTGCTACCACTGATCTGATCCTACTTGCAAATCTTGTGTTGTGTACTTCGCGGTTCACTTTTCTTAGTTAAGAAGGTTGAAAAATTTACATGATAAATTATTTGTAATGTCCCAACTTCAGGGGTTTTTAATTTGTAGGGCGTTTTGATTGAACTTACTCATTGAGGGGGCTCAAACTAGTACGATTGTATGTTTTAGATTTCCCTATTTTTTGTATATGAGATGATTTACCTGCGAATGGTAAATCCCACTGGCATTTCATAGTTCCTAAGCGCTTAATGAGCGTTCATATTTGCAGTTTTTGGACAAGCACCTTGTGTGGAAATCAAGTTCACACGAGTACAATGATCGTTGGAAGCGTGAATTTCTGAAGCAGCCGTCATGGTGTGATGCTGATCTTTGCCTGCAACAAATCAAAAGAGTGAGTATGGCAATCTGTCCCTTTGCTTCGTATCTTTTCGGTCTAATTTTTCTTTTGCATTTTTTCGTGTTTTTGTAAGTATTCGTTTGTAAGTCGTACGCGTTTGTTAGTAACTTTATGCCTTCCCTATCTATGAATTTTTCATGTATCGTGAGGTGATGCGTACGTACCATTAATTGATCATATATTCATGCAACAGTGCATTCTCCTAGCCCGGTAGGAGCGGTCTTCATTGGAGAGTACGTTCTCAAAAAAAATTTTCTGAGCTTTTATGATCAGCCGACGCATTGGTTGGGAGTGATCCTGGATAATGACGCATCGATACGCTCATTTTTTCTTCTTATATGGATTCAAAGCACTAAAACAAATGAAGTTGACGTTTAAGTATTCATCGGGCACGGATCAATCGCTAGTGTGATGTTGTCGTGATTGAAAGTTGATTTTTCGATTATTAATGCGTAGTTTGAATGTGTGAACAAAATGAATCCGCAAGGTTAGCTGCTCGAGAATGTGGTGACATATCACATCGGCCACATTCCATGGAGCAGAACTATGTTTCGCCCTAAATTAACCTGAGACATCGCCTAGGGCAGTGTGAGCTCATTATATGCATGATCGCATTCTAGGAATGACCACTTGCGTACGCGGTACCCATGGCGAGTGAGAAATATATTCAAGTGGCGAACAGCATGAACCTGCTGACGTTTGCAGTGGACGAACGATTTCGGATGAACTGTTATAGTTTTGTATCCTCGAAACGCCCCCCCCCCCTACCCCGCTATCAAATAAGCCCTTATGTTCCCGAATCGGCGGTGTCGTGAAGTGCAAGGTAACATACAGCAGTTTGGAACATATTTAGATAGTGCAAGAGTGCTTAAAGGAGCCCAACTAACCCAAATGTGCTGGTTTGAGTTCATTGAAGGAAGTGGTTTATTATGTTTCTTCACCTACGGTATTAGGAATGCTTCCGGTTTACTTTATAGGCTGACAATGAATGGATAGTGAATCATCAATAAACTGACAATCTGAACACAATTTGTTTGGCGGCTGGTGTGTTTGCTGAGTTGATGCATTCACTGTTTTCTCTAATGGATTCTGTAAGCCGCCAACTGGTGTCAGTTTGTCTTTGTAATTAATTGATGCGGTTTGCAGCACTGCGTTGGATTAGATTGAAGGCGGTGCCGCAAACGTGTTCATTCGCTTCTAAAAAAGGCGCCCCCATCTTGAAAAACGTGGTAGCCTACCATGTGTTCTTGGAACACCCATGCGTAATGCCGTAGAGTGGGAAATTCGATCAAGGATTGATGAATCAGCAATGAAATTTTGTGTTTGGATAGTTGTTAAAAAACCATCAGCATTGTGTAATTGTGGCTCATCATTGATCACTTTACGAATGATTTGAAGTCTGGCTGGTCTCGAATCCATTGCCACGCTTTCATTCATGGTGCTATAGATTTGATTGAATCGATAGTTTCCGTGTCACATTTCCATGATTGCTAGAAAAGATGGTCTGTGATGAATTTGTTGCAGAAAGCTAAGTGACCTATATCGCGTCCCCGAATTTTTGTGGAAGAGATAGCATGGAAAGCCCATACTCTGTCTGAAAGAGTCAATTCAAAAATGAATAAGGTTTGTAGGCTAACAATTGGGGGCACCTTCAGTGGAAGTTCTGTTTACTACAGGCACTGCAAAATCTACTTTGTGGTTTTCAAATAGGGGCACCGTTCTTTTTGTCATTAAACGGTTGGCATTTTGTCCATCTCTTTTTGATGAAGTGCTCCAGATCTAGCATGAATGAAGCCCATAGTCTACTGCTTATGAGCCGGGCCTCTTATTCCCTCTGATTAAAATGCGACAGAAAAGTGAGACAGTCAGGCTTCACAAATGGGTCACCTAGCTGGTTATGTTCTACCTCGTTTGTAGATCTCTTGCGCTCTTGTGCGATCATTTTGATGGGTCTCAATAAGTGGTAGTCTTTCGATCAGCTTGGTTATAAGAACCAGTATCCATGCTTCTTTAGGTGGTCTTAAAGTAGGAGCGTAAAGTTCAAGGTGAAGCTCGGTCCATTTTTAAGCGCGAGGTTGGGGCGCGACTAGGTTGCGCTACATATTATCTCTTCTGGGCCTAAACGTCCGTTTACAGAGAGTAGGGATTTCAGTTACTCTTTTCTTCCTTGCTTCCCTCCCGGTGCCTTTGTTTGAGGGTACAAGGTTGTTGAGGAAATGTGTTTAGTGATAGGAACAATGCATCCCAGAGTTCTACTTTACAATAAGATAGCCGTAATTCTGCACTCATGCGATGCGTGCTGAATGTGTGAGAAAAGGTGCTCTGACGTTTCCTTTAGTTTTGAGAGAAACTGACAATACGACCAACGTGCAAACTCGGTCCCGTCGAAGTGACATAGGCGCGACAGGAATGCATTCATTGCATGATGGAGAAACAACAGAAACTGACGTGTTATCAAGTATTCTGTTTTTCGACCCGAAGGACACGAGCGAAGACGTCTGCTGAATTTAGACGCAAGTGATGAAGGCAAAAGCGGAGCCCTTGATGGAAAGCTTTGCACGGTCACACATATGTTTCCAAATGTTCAGCGCAAATCTGGACTGAAAGTCGGAGGTCACCTAAGGCCCGACTTGAAGTACAAAAGTATTGAGGTGAAGCTAACGTCTTCACCAGGCAGCCGAGGGTACATGCTTATTGAGGAAATGTGCAGGCGATGTCAGCTTGATTTGCAAGGACGCTCTGATCGTATCTTGAATGTCTCTCACTTGTCTAACTAAGTCATAAATGCAACGGTCAGGATGGGTCATCGGCATAAAAGAGATTGTGGGGACTATGCGAGAGTTCCTAGTCATTGCAGTGAAAGCATTCATTTTCATTGTGGTTCAGTGACGAAAGTATGGTTGAAGATTCATGTAGCTGATTGGAGTATGTGACTGTTTTGCTTGCTGTTTTGGGCACTTGTAAAGTGCTTAAAGGAACCGGGAGGGGTCCGAAACAAGAGGAAGATGCAAAGAAATGAGCATTTTGTAACGAACGCTGAAGGTTAGAACCGATAATCAGTGAAAAACCCGCATTTAAAAGCGCGACGCTGCGGTGTGTATTCGCATCCCATTCGCATCCACACACAGACTTTCCGAGTTGTCCGCTGTAGGAGACGGGCCGCGGGCCAACGTCAGTTGTAGCACCTGACTCGCAGCGCACTGAAGTGGCCATTCCCAACTACATTAGCAGTTATGTAAGTACATCTTGAAACAATATAACAAAGAACAAAGGAAAAAGTAAAAGGGAGAATCAAATTCATAATAGAAACATCTCCTCTTGGCACCATGCCAAAGCGTCAAATTGGCGAGTTTGTGCAATGGCGGCCACTTAAACTCGTCCACACTACGTCTGTTCTACCGTAAGCCAAAATTACCCCCTTCCGGTGTCTTTAAAGGAATCGTCCACGGAAAAATGAGTTTTTGTGTTACCCTTATGTTTATGTTGTATTTGCCTAATGTGGGCCTCATGCAAAATTTCACGCGAAAAAATGTGAATCTAGCTGAGATACAGCACTAAAAAGTACGTCCGGGTGGGCGGGGCCTCCGAGTAAAAGCCTCGTCTCGTCGTCAGCCGTTATCGTGGACATTGTAGGAACAGAAAGAATGTAAACAGTCCCACTCTCCGTTCCCAGCGGCGGCGGATGACGAGACAAGGCTTCTACTCGGAGGCCCCGCCCACCCGGACGTACTTTTTAGTGCTGTATCTTAGCTGGACTCACATTTTTTCCCGTGAAACTTAGCATGAGGCCCATATTAGGCAAATACAACATAAAATATGGGTAACACGAAAACTCATTTTTCCGTGGACCATTCCTTTGAGAAAACTTTCGTTCGATTTTGGAATGCCCTTTTCGTGCGGTTATTAAGTCAGTTGCCATGTGTTCGGAAGAGAGACTGCTGCTTTGCAGTGCTATGTGGCTGTGATGTGTATAGCTGCGAAGCGAATCTTTTGAAATGTGAACTAATTGCGTTGCATCAGCTTGGCCGTGAGAGAGATAGGACGCGCTGCTTTACAGGAATTGAGCATGTCAGGAAGTGACATTTCACTTGCTCCCCTTGGAACTCATGTGACGATTCTGGTGTCAAGATTTCAAATGTCTATCAACTTTATTACTTGTATGGCTCGTTGCAGAAGAACAATCGAACCTTTTCCGTTTCAAAATGTGTTAATACCATCCAACCCATTTTCAGTTCTGTTGGTCATGCGGGAGAACTAACAATAGGAGCAACAGCGAACACTTGTGAAAGAGTGTTCGTTCTTGCTCGTAATTCTCCCGCGTGAACACCAGATCTAAAAAGTCGTGGGATTGTACTAGCATATTTTGCATACATAGCATATATACATGTATACATAACATGTATAGCTTATTTTACATATCATACTCTATATATAAAGCAGAAGTTTGGTGTGTTTGTTTGTCTGTCTGTGTGTGTGTCTGTCTGTCTGTCCGCTCACCGCATAATTTCTATCTCGCGTTGCAGCAAAGCTGGGACCCTGAATTTTTAAGGTATTAGGTTGGTGCAATTGAAATTGCCGTTTCGGCCACCCTTCTAAAAGAACGTGTCTTTGCCCAAGACGCTTCGTTTGATACTTTAGTGTGGTATACCGATTTGAAGCTTGAGAGCCGGCCTTTACAGCTGTGCCACTTGTTTTTTCAAAGCACTCCATCTAATCGTTTTTCAGACCTTTAAAATGCTAGTGGAAAAAAGTCAAGTTCGAGCTATTTTGTTCTACGAATTCAAACTTCGTCGCAACGCAGCGGAAACAGCTCGAAATATTAATGAAGTTTTTGGAGAAGGAACGCTCAACGACCGTACAGCTCGGCATTGGCTTGAGAAATTTCGAAGCGGATGCGAGAGCTTCGAAGATGAGGTAAGAGGGCATCGACCTTCGGCGATAGACGACGAAGAACTGAAGAAGATCGTCGAGGCCGATCCACGCCGATCAACTAGAGAGATAGCTAAGGATTTGGAGGTTGACCACACAACGGTGGCTAGGCATTTACATAAGATCGGAAAAACCAAAAAGCTCGACAAATGGGTGCCGCATGAGCTTACCGAGAGTCAGAAATTACGCCGTTTTGAAGTCAAAAAAGCTAAACGAGCTAGGTTACGAAACCCTACCACACCCAGCCTACTCCCCAGACCTCTCCCCCACGGACTACCATTTCTTCAGACATCTCGACAATTTCCTGAAGGAGAAGGTCTTCAGCAATCAAGGAGCTGCTCGATCTGCTTTCGAGGATTTCATTGCTTCCAAGAATCTTGATTTTTATGCTAGCGGTATGAGCAAACTTGTTTCTCGTTGGGAAAGATGTGTAGAATGTAAAGGGTCTTATTTTGACTGATAAACTTTATTTGGTCATGAGATATGTTGATTTGAAGAATAGCTGTGGCAAACGGCAATTTCAATTGCACCAACCTAATAATATCATACTCTATATATAAAGCAGAAGTTTGGTATGTTTGTTTGTCTGTCTGTGTGTGTGTCTGTCTGTCTGTCCGCTCACCGCATAATTTCTATCTCGCGTTGCAGCAAAGCTGGGACCCTGAATTTTTAAGGTAATATAGGGGGTGGTAAGGGGCATCAATGGTGAAGGAACGGAAGTGATAGCAACTGATAAGGGCTGATAAGGAGCCTCGAAAGGCGAATGGCGGGAAATTCTTATCTCGCGTCGCAGCAAAGCTGGGATCCTGAATTTTTAAAGTAATGTAGGGGTGGTAAGGGGACATTAATGGTGAATGAACGGAAGTGATAGCAACTGATAAGGGCTGATAAGGAGCCTCGAAAGGCGAATGGCGGGAAATTCATATCTCGCGCCGCAGCAAAGCTGGGATCCTGAATTGATAAGGTAATGTAGGGGTGGTAAGGGGATATCAATGGTGAGGGAACGGAAGTGATAGCAACTGATAGGGGCTGATAAGGAGCCTCGAAAGGCGAATGGCGGGAAATTCATATCTCGCGTCGCAGCAAAGCTGGGACCCTGAATTTTTAAGGTAATGTAGGGGTGGTAAGGGGACATTAATGGTGAATGAACGGAAGTGATAGCAACTGATAAGGGCTGATAAGGAGCCTCGAAAGGCGAATGGCGGGAAATTCATATCTCGCGTCGCAGCAAAGCTGGGATCCTGAATTTATAAGGTAATGTAGGGGTGGTAAGGGGATATCAATGGTGAGGGAACGGATGTGATAGCAACTGAAGGGCTGATAAGGAGCCTCGAAAGGCGAATGGCGACGCAGCTGTGTTGTGATGGGCCGGTAAGGAAATTACACCTAGGGATACACCGAGGGTACCCATGTCACTCCCACAGTCCAGCGTCAACCATTTACAACCTGTCTGCACCACATACACCCCTATCCCATTGTTATGATGTCTCAACTGAACTGCTGTCTGGAAAGGTCGGGCATGTTAGAATTGGGTAGATGCTGACCTAAGCGCACAGAGCACATAAGAATTAAGCCTAGCTCCGCCCACTGTGAGCGAGGCTTGCGCGGAAACTGCCGGTGTTCAAATTTAAGTCCACGCTTAGGTTCCAAAAATCAGGCAGGCTAGGAATGGACCTGTAGAGGTCGGGCAAGTTAGGGATGGGTTGGGGTAAGCCAAAATGTACGGAGCACATGAGAGGCAAGCTAAAACCAGAAGTTTGTGTGTGTGTGTGTAAGCATGTGTCCGTTTTTTGTCACATATCTACTTTCAACTCAATTGCAACGTGGAGAGGTCGGGCAAGTTGGGGATGGGTAGGGGTTGACCAAAGTGTGCGGAGCTCATTAAGGACTAAGCCTAGCTCCGCCCACCGTGAGCGGAGCTTGCGCAGAAATGGTTGAAAAAAATCAAGAGTGGGCCTGTAGGGATCGTGCAAGTTAAGACTTGGTAGAGCCTCATCTCAACTGTATCCTGGAGGGTCGCGCGAGTTAGGAGTGGGGAGGGGCTGACCTAAGCGTACAGAGCATATAAGAACTAAGCCTAGCCCCGCCCACCATGGGCGGGTCTTGCGCCGAAATCGATGAATAAACGAATTTAGGTCCTCGCTTAAGTGCGGAAAATTGGGCAAGTTAGGAAAGGGTTGTTGAAGTCGTGCGAGTAAGGACTGGATAGGGACAGACCAAAATGTAGGGAGCACACAAGAAGCAAATCAGGAACGGGCCTGTAGAGGTAGGGCAAGTTAGGATAGCGTAGAGGAAAACAGAAGTGTACGGAGCACATAAATTCTAAGCCTACCTCCGCCCATCATGGGCTGGGCTCGCCCGAAATCGATGAATAAACGAATTCAGGTCTTCGCTTAAGTGCTGAAAATCGGGCAAGTTAGGAAAGGGTCTGTTGAAGTCGCGCATGTAAGGACTGCGAAGGGACTGACCAAAGTAAAGGGAACACAGAACACAGGGAACGCAAATTAGGCACGGGCTGTGGAGGTCGGGCAGGTTAGTATTGGGTAGGGACCAAGTGTACGGACCACATAAGTTCTAAGCCTAACTCCATGGGAGGGGCTTGCGCCGAAATCGATGAATAAACGAATTTAGGTCCTCGCTTAAGTGCGGAAAATCGGGCAAGTTAGGAAAGGGTCGTTGAAGTCGTGCGAGTAAGGACTGGATAGGGACAGACCAAAATGTAGGGAGCACACAAGAAGCAAATTAGGAACGGGCCTGTAGAGGTAGGGCAAGTTAGGATAGCGTAGAGGAAAACATAAGTGTACGGAGCACATAAATTCTAAGCCTACCTCCGCCCATCATGGGCTGGGCTCGCCCGAAATCGATGAATAAACGAATTCAGGTCTTCGCTCAAGTGCTGAAAATCGGGCAAGTTAGGAAAGGGTCTGTTGAAGTCGCGCATGTAAGGACTGGGAAGGGACTGACCAAAGTAAAGGGAACACAGAACACAGGGAACGCAAATTAGGCACGGGCTGTGGAGGTCGGGCAGGTTTGTATTGGGTAGGGACCAAGTGTACGGACCACATAAGTTCTAAGCCTAACTCCGCCCACCATGGGAGGGGCTTGCGCCGAAATCGATGAATAAACGAATTTAGGTCCTCGCTTAAGTGCGGAAAATCGGGCAAGTTAGGAAAGGGTTGTTGAAGTCGTGCGAGTAAGGACTGGATAGGGACAGACCAAAATGTAGGGAGCACACAAGAAGCAAATTAGGAACGGGCCTGTAGAGGTAGGGCAAGTTAGGATAGCGTAGAGGAAAACATAAATACGGAGTACATAAATTCTAAGCCTACCTCCGCCCATCATGGGCTGGGCTCGCCCGAAATCGATGAATAAACGAATTCAGGTCTTCGCTCAAGTGCTGAATCGGGCAAGTTAGGAAAGGGTCTGTTGAAGTCGCGCATGTAAGGACTGGGGAGGGACAAAGTGAAGGGTGCAATAAGCAAATAAGGCACGGGCCTGTGGAGGTCGCGCAGGTTAGGATTGGGTAGGGGTCATGTGTACGGAGCATATAAGTTTTAAGCTTAGCTCCGCCCACTGTGGGCGGGGCCTGCACCAAAACCGATGGGTTTTCAAATCTATAAACCCTCGCTTGGGTTGCAAAAATTGGGAAGGTCAGGAATGGGACTGCTCAGGTCGTGCGAGTAAGAACTGGATAGGGACAGACCAAAATGTAGGGAGCACACAAGAAGCAAATTAGGTACGGGTGTGTGGAGGTCGGGCAGGTTAGGATTGGGTAGGAGTCAACCCACCCAACTTATGTACTCTGTACACGTCAACCTCCTGTGTATAGAGTACATAAGTTCTAAGCCCAGCCTGGCCATAATTGCAATATTAGTATGACACTCACAAAGTGACTGTTTGTTCTCGGTTACCATTAGGGAGTGGTGTGTTATTATCAGATGTATCTCTCGGCAATCAGTTAAGGTCAATGTTTCTTATAGAACTGATACATGCACGTCCTCTCCAAACTTTTAATCCTCAAAAGTCAATTACTACGGAGCGCCTCAGCGCTCACGATGAGACACCTCCAACTGCTGCCGCTCCTTTTAGCGTGGCCGCACCTTTGCGATTGTGCCTTACACACTTGGATCAACGATGGGAAGGGGGTCTTCTTTCTTGGATTTTTTGACCGTTTCGATCCATCTTCCTTTCTTTGGTACTACTAAGTGCTTCAATCAGGGTCAAGCGTCCAGTTGAGGGAAATTTTCAAAAAATACGACCCCCCCCCAAAAAGGAGCTCCCAATACGACCCCCCTTCCTGGCTTAGGTAAAAATAATGTCCAGAGGGATGCCCCCTCCTCCCCCCCCCTCATTGTGACAGCACCAGGTGAGCTTCCCATGCATATACTCGAAAAAGCATTCTACAAACTATTATATTATGGACACACATTGACTCATGTCCATCAATTGGCTGTGATTGAATAAAAACTGAATCAGTAATAATGAAGGCACGAGAACTGGACAAGTCTAGAAATGATCCAGAAGGGGCTCTCGATCAAAAAAACAAAAACAAAAGACTGTTACCTTTGAAGTTTCGTTTCAGGCGACGGGCGAAGCGGTCGCGTTGGAGCGCGTTATCTTATTATCACCCCATACTAAATTCCGACATTATTAAAACACTTCAAACTTTACCTAGAGCCCATCTTTCAAGCAGCTGTGACCTGTTTTCCCAATAACTTCCTTAGACCTATCTATTGACTACTTGCTTTCCCTTATGGTTGCTTAGTTCTCGATATGGGTTTCCAGTTGAGGGTTAGTTGAGGGGAATTTCGGAGTGTTTCACTTCAAATGACCATAACTTCCTTCAAACTTAACTACATGAGTTCGTTTGGGTGAAGCAGAGTCTGCGAGGTTTTTGCTTTCGAATGACTACCTGAGCTATGCCATACCTCTGAAAGGAAGCAAGTTATTTTTAGGGAAGCCAGTTGAGGGCCAGTTGAGGGGAATTTCGGAGTGTTTTACTTCAAATGACCATAACTTCCTTCAAACTTAACTATATGAGTTCGTTTGGGTGAAGCAGAGTCTGCGAGGTTTTTGCTTTCGAATGACTACCTGAGCTATGCCACATCTCTGAAACGAAGCAAGAAAAATTCAGAAAAGCTAGTTGAGGGGACCTTTTTTTCGTCGAATTTGCGAGATGTTCCCACGAATCTTCCCTAAAATCAATTCATTGTTGCTGAAATTTTTCCAGTATGCATCCTTCGCTCTCGGAGGCCTAGTGGGAAGGCGAGAAGCGTCGGTCAGCTTTTCCGTGGGATGCGCCATGCATGGGGATTTCATCCACATTCTCAATGAATACAAACGTTTCTCCGGTCCGCATAGTGGCCGCCAACACTAGATTACGTACTTGCGATCGTAGTAAGATATGGAAGAAGTCCATATCAGCTAATTTTCCGCTTTCATCCCACTGTTTTTGGAGTGTCCATCCACGGTGGTGCCCGCTGATAGATATGCTTCCCACGACTTATCGGTGAATTCCGGAGGTGTCTCTGTACGTGATTTCGGTGTCAGCGGACCAACAAAAGAGTTATTGGTACTGGCCGGTTTCGTTGTGAATTGCGCCATGCATGAGGTTCCATGATGATTGAGTTAAGCTAGTTTTGGGTAAACCCATTTAGTCAATTTGATCACTTCTCCCTTTACACTTTAGACCCTTAGCCTGAGAAATTCTGCTGATCACTGCCTACCTCGACAATTACGACCCCCCCCCCTCCTAGCGGACCAAATACGACCCCCCCTGTTGAGGATTCCTCAACGGAGGCTTGACCCTGGCTTCAATTCTATTTTTGTGTTCGGATCGAATCCTGCCTTTCTTATAAGGGGTTTTGCCTTCAGTGGGGAAGAGGTTACAGATGGGTGCGGTGTCTCTTAGTTTCAACCAAAGCCGATGATCGTTGGAGGTTTGCTCACAATATATACAAGCCGCATATTATCCTTTCCCTGCTGCTATGTGCGCTCCCTATACACAGGGCCTATTCCTGCTGCAATGCGCGCGAAGCGCGCATGCGAAAGTCGGCTCGCCGCGCCAGCGGCGAGCCGAGAGTCGCTCTTCGCTACAAAACAGAAAGCCCCAAAGCCACCCTGCCGGGGCGGCGAAGCCGGCCAACCCGACTGGTATTACATAAATTGCGAATGATATCTAACTTATGGTCCTGGGCCAAGCGTTCAGCATTTTCTAATAACGATTGATGGGTGCTGGATCTATTAAGAACCACTTAACTGCGGTCCTCATCTCAAAAGGCTTCGTGCGAGTGTGAATTGAAGTCAAAGGAAGCGAGTGACTCATGGCACACCCACGATGCAATTGAACACATGCTGCTTAAATCAACGTGGAGAATACTAAGGCCGCGGTCATACTCATAACTAACGCAGATACCTGCGTGAGTTGACCCAGCACGGGCGTCAACTAACGCAGTCACGTAAAGTATGACCGCGGCCTAACGCAGCACTACAAACACTTCTTCATGTGAACAAAACAAATGTCGCGGAACGGTTGTGCGAACTGGAGCTTCGAGCGGGCTGCTGAGGCCAGTGTCAGACCTTTTGTAACTAACAGGAGGTTGATAGTTGACTGTGGTTGGCTTTTAGCAAGTTATCTGGGCAACTGTTCTGAGAATCATTTTAGACCGTGTGCGGTCGGTTCAAAATGATCACAAATGAGATCGGAAGCCATTAAATTCTTTTATGGTCTCCGATGTAGTTTTTTGGGTCGGGCTCACTCAAATCTGCGCTATTGCTGACCTTGGCGAACATTCAAGGCATTAACCGACGCAGTCGTAGCGCGTGAGTGACCTCAAATTTGCCAGTACTATGCCAAAGGGACTCGAATTGGAGGCATTGGTTTGAATGTGATTGACACATATATCTACGATGTGTAGAATGATGACAGTTCGCTTCTCATATGCTCTGCAAAGAAAGGAGTTAAAAGTAAGGGTGGCGAAGGGGTCGGTTGAGTCTATTCAAGGTAGCCATTTGCACGTAGTAAGCTAGACAATTAATGTTTACTCCATGTTCTCATTTACAGTTTTATCCAAAATGGAGGAGGAGCGTTGGATCGCTGAAATACGTAGAATTCCGTCGTTACTGCGGACAGAACCTTGAAGCTGGCTGGCACTCCTGTATGCGTGCGTAGTGACTGCTTTGTCGTGAGCTAATGTAATTAGGTAAACAGAACCGATTAGTTTTACCCTTGCTTCAAATGGAAGCGGTTACATTCGGAGGTTAGAAATTACAGTTCATGCTGGGTATTGGTGAGTGCAGGCGCCGACTCGCTCGTTTTATATTGTTTATAGCAAGCTCAGTTTCGTCGCCGGTTGAACATAAAATAGGTGGTCGTTAGGGCTGTTAAGAGCGGTTTTAAAAAACGGGCGTTTCCTTATGTTTTACATGTTGTACCCCATGGAAGTCACGAAAGCATGTTTCTGTTTCGAATTTTTTAAGCAAGAAAACATAAGAATTGGTTGCGAAGTCAGTATTGCTCATGATAGAGTTGTTGACATATAACAATCCCGCTCTGAACTCATGTGGAAGACCGGAAGACGATTGACCGAAGGCAAAATCTTTCGAGAAGTCGCACGCGTTGGATTCTCTCATGGTTCCAAACGAATAGTTACACAATCTCGTCCTTGCAATGCATATTGAGCTGTTATTTTATGAACAATACTTAAATGTGGCAGTTTTCAGGGCAAAGCCAGCGGAAACCAATGGGCGTTGTACATGAGAAGCTTCATCCAAAAAACGTTATTTGCCCTGGGTAACTTCGTACACGCGAATGCGGCTACAGTGATTTTCATGGTGTTGATGTTGTTCTCCATCTGCTGTTACGGGCTGCAGTTTGTGCATATCGAAACGGACATTGTGAAGCTGTGGGTGGCCAGTGAGTTAACAAGTCACATTGTTTTTATAGGTTATTCAAACCGGATGAAGACGTGCTGTGTTTAGAAGGCGGTCGCCTGGATGAGGAGTTGAACTTTTTGTCAAGAATTCAGTCGACTATGAATTACAATGACTCCAAGGCTAGTCCAGAAATCGTTCGAGAGAATGGTCTCGGAGGCGGTTACCAAGTGATCATCCAGACACCGGAATATACCGGACAGAATATCCTGGACCGCGATCCACTGCTGAAGCATGTCGACACAATGCGTGAAATCGCTAATTTCAGCATTGAGGTGCATAATGTGTGAGTTGTTGCCTACATTAGGTGTTAAATTTGTCTTTTTATTTTCTGATTTCTCTAATTATTTTCGTAAACCACGTCAAAGTGGAGGGGTTGGAAAGTGAGTACTACGGTCCAGATCTGCAATCCTGTAAGATAGTCGCCATAAAACTATCAGTGTATTTTGTAAGATATGAAAGAGTTCTAGCTTCGCTCCTTTCTATGTAGTAAGGTCACAGCACTGTGTATGTAGAAGAACTTCCTGACAAAGTTGGTCTGAGTGAAAGGGCGCTCGTGCGTTGTCTGAACAGTTATAATGATTCAATGCGTGAACGCTACGGTTTACATATACTTTTTTTCGTACAAGTGCTAAGTGCACGTCACAAAGTGTTGAGTTGCCGTGAAGTAAGTCACTGCTAATATTCACTGAAGGTATTTGTATATAATGTTTCCGCCTTTGATTTTGGTCCTGTATGAGATCTATTTCATCGACAGCGAAAAACTTAAAGCGTGTAGGGTCTCCTATTTTAGTTCGTGGTCTCTCTCCGACATCTGTTTCAAACCGGCTCCACCGGAATTGGAAGGTCTTGCAGCTCAGATGTCCGATGTCATCGAACGAATAGTTCCATGCATCTGGATAACACCAATTGACTGCTACTGGGAGGGTGCGAAAGCACTCGGACCTCATCCGCCGATTGAAACGAAGTACGTATCTAGCTCTAGTGTTGAAAGTTTTTATCGGTTATGATTGTCAGGATGTGCTAAATTAAATTCTGAAGAGAGCTAATCGACTTATTTTCAGAGATCTCGCGCTTTTGGCATGGTTGAAATCAATTCCAAACCGAAAGTATATTCAGTGGACAGATTTCGATCCCATGGCTGTCATTAATGAAATCCATGATATGCTGAATTTGGGTTCACATCATACGTTTTTCGAGCGAGTGAGTTGATTTTGCGGTATAAATTTTCTCGCTGTCTGATTTACTCATACTTTTGTTCATTTTTGAGAGGTGTCTAAGGCTCTGTTGCTCTCCTCTTTTTGAATGCGAGGATTACTTTTAGGCTGGACTCGGACACGGCTACCTTGACAGGCCGTGTATGAACCCACTGGATCCAGAATGCCCAAAGATGTCGCCTAATTATTATGATGTCTGTCCTATGCTTGACCGTTTTCGTGCCTATGCAAATAGGAATAACATCACGTTGGAGGCGGATGATTTCTCTCATGATGTTTACGAGTTCGATTTCCTCTCCCTGTTCAGTAAGTTATTTCATCCTAACTTCACTTTAATTGTTTTCCAGACTTTTTAAACATGCGTTGAATTGAAAATGTTCAAGATATGGGCAGTAAACGACGGAAGAAGAGAGATACCGAGACGATGAGTGCGAATGATACAGAGAGCATGGATATGGCTCGAAGAAAGAGCAAACCCGAATTGGACATACCTGATCTAGGGGCTGAATCTGTCGCAAAAGTGGAAACGCAGCGTAGAGAAAAGGTTGCGAAAGCGGCTTCTGAAGGTACATGTCTGTTAAGTATTTTAGTGAAATTCTTGAATGATATAGCTGATTGTGAGAGCTGTTTAGATTGTAAGGCTTATCGCGGTCCGATGATGCGGTGGATGTTTGACAATCCCGACAAGTGGTCTGAGTTTCTTGTCATGGTACGTTATAGTGATTTTGGCGTCACAGTCACATTCATGTTTTATATTTTTTCATTGCCTGTGTTGAAGGCCTGAATGGTTTCACCTTTTCGAACGTTTTAGTTGAATATATAGACAAGTTACCATTGCCAAAGCTTGCTCAAGTGATCCAAGCATCATAGGATTAGTTTTCCATATCTCTTATCAGAGAGTTATCGGACTAGAAGAGGGGAATATCAAAATCGAACAAAGTTCCGTGGGAAACAAATCACGAACTCGAAAAATCCCTCATGTGACTGAGTTCAACTACTGCTTGCACACCTCTGCTATAATGAATGTTGCGGGCCGAAGAAAGAGGGCCGTATCATTGTAAAGACTCCAAAACCGTCAGCTGGGCAAGAAATATACAGTTGGCCCTGGAACTTTCATTCATCGAGGTCCTGAAAACGATACTTATCCTTCTTCCACGTTGATTTTGTAAAACACATGACCTCTCGAATCTCGCACCTGGCCATGGTGGCTCCGCACCATAGGTGTGAAGTGTTCGCCCCTTGGTGCAAAATTTCCATTCGCACCATTTTGTAACCACCCCTTTTCGTACTTGTCCTCTGGGTGCCAATCAATAGTTGAATTTCCGTAATCACGCTGTTCAAAATTATGATGATCATATTCAGAGAATTCCGCTCTCGTTCTTTCCTTCTTATAAAGCTGAGGCTCCTTTTTTTGCTTCTGAGTGTTGTTTATTCACATGCGTAGGAACTTCAGTTGTCACCGTCGTGTTCAGATTAACGTGGTTTCAGTCGGAATATCCTCGTTTCCCCGATTACGCTCAAGTGATGTCGGGTGGATGTCCTGGTTTCGCAGCAGGTGTTCTGCATTGGCCAGAAGATATGATCCTCGGCGGAGTGAAACGATCAGCCAAGGGAGCGGCTATGGAATCGGCTGACGCCTTGCAGAGCGTTTTTCTGGTAGCCAGTCCGAATGACGTCTACCTCAGATATAAGCAGAAAGTGAGTTTTGGGCAGATATTATGACAAAATACCGAAGGCTGTTGAAGCAGGGAATCTTCTCTTAGTCTTGAGTTTTCTAAAACTTCCACTTATTGACATAAGAGCTGTACAGCGCTACTGTCCAAATTCTTATTGTTTTTCGTGACATTTTTTGGCAATTGGATTATCTGTTTTTACAGCGCGTTGTGGAAAAGTGAGACTTTCATGAAAAATTGTGTTGCAGGGGGATCGTCCATCAGCGAAACCTGAGCTTGATCAGTACATATGGAGCGAAAAGTTCGCCGAAGAAGTCATTCAGCAGTGGCAACGCAACTTCACCCGAATGCTTTACAAACATAAGGCCAATTTTGACGAAGAGGTGGGATTTGATATGATTCACAGTATATTGACGACTTTCCAAGAAATGGGTAATAGAATTGTTCCTGCCTGGTGCCTACTTCCACTTCCCTCCTTAATGCTTGACTTTGAGGGGTTTGAGCGGCGTACAATACATCCGTTAGCGTCGACATCGATTGCTGATATGTTGCAAGAGTTCTGCCAGTTCAACTATAAGATCATATTTGTTGGATATGGTTTAATGGTGAGTTTAGACAGTTTTCAGAATTTGAGTTTTTCCTGGAAATAAAGAAAGCAGGACTGGTCAATTATGGCTGGCATTTTTTTGGCGATTGCCAGACTCGAAGTCCGCGAAGAAATTTAGGCACCATCTGATTATTTCATGAGATTAGGGGAATTGAAGCGGTAGACAGGGGCGGCCTTCTTGACACAACCCACAACAGCAAAAAGAATTTTTAGTTATTCTGGAATTTCCCAGTAGAATTTCCTTCAAATTGCTGTTGTCTATATATACTTTGTCATACTATTCACGATATACTTCGTGCGAGTTTAAGATACTTCATAAGTAGTTGCTCTTCTCTGACGTGAGGAATTCAACTCATGTTGAGCCTCTCATTGTCAGTTGCGTTGTAGAGTATTAATCAGTGATGATGATCGACATAGTCATTTGTCAGCTGTCATTAGTAGTAATGACAGTTGGGACACCGCAACGATATATTTGTATGTGGTCGAGTAGCATGGAAAAAGGTGCATCTTTATTGGTATCTGTGTGTGCAAGTTCCCGTTCGGTTTTTTGTTGTCTCAAGGTACCTAATCAAAGAATGAAAATTAAATAAACTGAAGGGATAAAGTCCATAGAAGCAATATGTCTGACTGAAAAAAGCAAGTACATGATTTCAGCTAATATACGCAATTTTCACACAAATGAAACGTGATGGATGCCTTCCTTCATCTCAGTCTTGCATGGGGCTTGCGTTAGCTGGAGTTTTAACGGTGACATACGCTTCCATTGCTGGACTAGGCCTAGCTACCTGGTTCGGTATCGAGTTCAACGCAGCTACTACCCAGGTTAGTGAATTTCATGGTTTGATTGCGAGAACTTTGAGAAGTCCTCATAGTGAAACTCATTTTGCTTATTCTTTTTAATTTTCAGATTGTGCCTTTCCTAACGCTCGGTATCGGTGTTGACAATATGTTTATGTTGCTGCATAACTATCACGACGTAATGTCGCTAACAGATCAGCATGAAATTGGCATTCTTATGCGGGAAACTGGGATGTCTATTTTGTGCACATCTATCAACAACATACTGTCCTTCCTCGCTGGTAATTTTCTGTTTTTTACGAAACGATGACATGCGTTTGAATTTACTGGGCAGTGCTGAATTGAAGGATGGGGAAATGTAGAAATGAAAAACTGAACAGAAAGACTTTGCGAGCTACCGGTCTCGAGCAGAGGTGTGGCGTTTCGGTAGATTCATGGTCATGGAAGCTTGACACCTATTTTGAAGGCTCAAAGGCTACATGTTTGGCATTGAACCTCTCTGTGTGGCATGGATCCTAATTATGCAGATCATATTCTTAAACCTATCTAAAGCCTGACGTTGGGTAATGGCCCGTCCTACTCAGTGAGAACCGTTTTGGAGACAAACTCCAACCACAGTTGTTAGCCAGTGTCAAAGTATTTTTCACTGTAAGGTGGTTGAGGTACACAACGAATGACTACGTTCCTTTCAGGAACCATGTTGCCCATTCCGGCGCTGAGATCGTTTTGTGCTCAGAGCTCGATACTGCTCACCTTCAACTTCATCGCCATTCTTACTTTATACCCTGTAAGAATTTGCTTTATCGGACGTTTTGAAGTATATAGATGTTTCTGAGAAAAAAATTCCCAAAAATTCCTTTCGCGGAAACTTTTTACTTTTTCTCTTAATTTATCATCGTATAAAAGATGTTCTTCTCCAGGCAATAATTTCCATCGATCTGCGAAGACGAAAGGCGGGCTTGCGTGATGTGTTCTGCTGCTTAGGTGGCGAAACTCGGCAAGAGGCGTATTCGATGATCACTAAGCCACACTTTCAGGTTGGTAGTTTTTCCCATTGTTTTGAATTGCTCGATGGTTACTTGCTGCTTAGAGCATTTTTTTTTTTGAAGGAGAAGCGTACAATCGGTGAGCCGATTTCGCGAATTATCTCGTACAAGGACATGGAAGAAGAAACGGAGCCGGAACCGTTTTCACTTCATTCGCTGATCAAGCAGTATTACATTCCATTCATTGATAAGAAAAGCGTGAAGGTGAATTTTTTTTCAAAATGTTCATTTGATGAAGAATCCCGTTCACTTAAATATGCTTCAAAATGATTTAGCATGCACAAAGAAAAATCCAGTATTCAATCATGTTTCCTGTTAGACCACATAATTAGAGCCGCTTATTTGAAAGATTCATAAAAACGCATGACGGTGCTCTTAGATTGAAACCTACTTCATTCGTCTATTTCGGAAGTGCTCGTCAACTATGCATTCCTTTAAAATGGAGCCTCAGCGCTGGCATGTTTAAGATACTGTCAATGCTGCAAAACGTACGAAATTTGTCAGAACATATTCCTTCATTAAAAAATATGTAGTATTCTCATTCCGCACAAAGAAAAATAAGCTTGTTGTAGGACTTCTTGCATGTTTTCGTTCTTTAATGTTTAGGTTTTGAAACATTCCCCAGACATCTTTCAATGACTTGTAGCCTTTCCAGATAACTTTCGTTTTCCGATGAATGGAACAACACAGTGTCCTTCAGCACACCTTCTAAAACCGTTTCTCGCACTTTATCTTTGTACTAAATTATTTTTGTCTTTCTCACTTTTCATTTACACTTCTCTTTCCAGACCGGAGTTCTGGTTAGCTCATTGGTTCTGCTGGTATTGGCTGTGTTTGGAATGCAGCGTGCGGCGATTGGTCTCGAACTCAGCGATGTTCTGCCAGAGCATACAGCGCCAGCCAAGTTCCTTCAAGCAAGGGATAAGTACTTCAGGTGAGCGGCAGTCATTTGAGACCGCATTTTGATCTTCTGTTCTATGTTAGATGTTGGCCTAAATTGTTTATGTGAAAAAGTAAATGGAAGCGTCATCATGCATCATTTTGTTCCTCGCTAAATTGAGAAAAAAACAGGGTCAAAGAAATCCTCACCGCCCGCAGAGACTTTGTTCAGTTTTCAGTTAACAAAAAATTAGTCAAGGGATCATGTGAATATGTCGTTTTGCTGCGTTCATCTCCTGTCCTTTCAGTTTCTATCCAATGTTTGCTGTGATCAAAGGACCGGATATTGACTATGCTGTACAACAACAGCGAATTGACAAATACCGTAGAGCTATAGGTGCGTTCTATATTCGAGTAATAAGGGACAGAGAGTCGTGCTCCGTTGACATATTGCATCCGAGAATGTCGGGTATCTGCTCAGACACTTGATTTACAGCGTCATCCAAGTTCGTGATAAAAACGAAATCTGGTGAGCCATCAGAAAAATACTGGCTAGGAATGATGCGAGACTGGCTGGCTAGCATTCAGAAAGCATATGACGAGGAAATGGCTCTGGGAAAGTAAGTGTGCTTCTCATCTCAGTCGTCAAGGCAATAAGCAACATTTGGCTTGTTTGATTGCTTTGATGACAAATGCATCTTTCAGGTTCAATTTAACAGACGGTGAATTAAAAGGCAACGTGAGTGAAGATGCTCAGATTGCACACCGTTTGATCTGTAGTTTTGGCCGAAAGTACCAGTGCGAAGGACGGGTATGCGTACAATTCTTTTGTTCTTTAGAAGCGAAATTATAATTAGGTTCTAAGTAGTTCTTCCATGTAGTGTTTTTGATAATTTCCTTTAGGTTGGAAAGGTGCGATTAGTTGATGGCACACAAACTATAAATAATGACGGTTTCTACAATTATCTGACAGCGTGGTATAATCAGGATAACATGATGTAAGATGTTTGCTTGATGTTGTTCTAACGCTTTTTTCTTTTTTACTATGCTCTTTTTTCCAGCCACACTTCTCTAGTTGCCCCTCTGCTTCAGGTATTACGTGTCCCAGGCGTCTTTCTATCCTACTCCACCAAAGTGGTCGATTACCGACAAAAGTGCGCCACTTCTAGTCCCACCAGCTGAACCGTTAGCCTATTCCCAGATACCTTTCTACTTGACTGGGCTCACTGATACACCAATCATTATTGAAATGATAAAGGTACTTTTTTGTTTCAACTAGTCTCTCCTAGTGTCTCGCAGGATTTTCTTTTCGCGGGCAGATATTCCTATTTTTCAAGGAGATCAGATCCACATGTGACCGTTTTGCCGATGATGGTCTACCCAACTTTCCTCAAGGCATCGCATTCACGTTTTGGGAACAGTACCTTCATCTGAACAATAATCTTCTGAAGGTAGGTGATAAAGAAATACTTATTTTCTCATCGATGATCAAGATTTGATTACGTCGAAAGTTCTTGACTATTTCGTTTTTTCTCTTGTTGGGCTCTTGGAAGTAGCACTGAAACATGAGTTTTCACCCATGTTTGTATGAAGATAGGAAAAATGCTCTGTGCCCACCTGTAGAGAATAAAGGTGTACAGTTCGGTGAATATAGTGCGCATTTTTATAAAGTTATGCGTTGTAGTGATTTTTCTAGGAACTTGTGTGTATTTTTTGCATCAAAGGGAGATATTAGGTAAATTAGCGCTTAAATCTCCTCTTACGAGGAAGGTCTTCCAACTCATGACGCGCTTTTTGAAAGCTGTTTTTTGCATGTATTGGGGTACGTACAAGAATCATATAACTGATGTCCATTTTTGCTGCGCGGCTCAACAAATGCCAAAAACGGGGTTGATGGTTCGATCCCCACTGAGGTCAAATTTTTGCAAAATTTAGATTTTCAGTTTTTGGGCACGTAAACATTCGAATATAAAAATTGAGTGCAGTAATCACATTTAGAACTCCGAACTGCCCTCTATTGCCAGTTTTAAGCAAGTTTGATAGTCCAATTTTTTAGCCTTTCGGCGCTCATAGCACATGAACGAGGCATTTTTCCGCGAAACGGATTTGATAATCGTGTTCAGGAGGCCGAACATCCCCTAGGGGTAACTTTCCAGCCCAATCGAGATTTTGACCCAAATTCGAAAATTTGAGCTGGGCATTGGTATAACCATCAACTGCACATTCGATGAAGGAGACGACGATATCACTTGTTAGGAAATTCTCTCATTTCTCTTGCTTGGTGCTTGATAGCTGAAATTATAGCGATAGGCATCCATGCTGTGCATATTCCATTGATTTTCATCGATTCTGTGAGTTACTCACTTCTACAAGTAGAAAGCGCACCATGTGCCCATGACCAAACATCTTTTTCGAAGTTATTAGGGTCAAAATTTGGAATTGGCTAGAAACGGGTCCCTAGGGGTAGTTTGAACCCCTGAACACGAATATGGCACTCATTTTGTGCGAAATCGCAAATTTCGAGAGCTACGGGCCCTTTCGTGTCCAAAAAGGTCACGTCACCAAATTCATTGACAATTCATAAATAAAGCCATCTAGGCATGCTGTCAACGAGAATCGTAGTCATTTTGCATAAACATACATATTTGAAGACGAAAAAGTGAATGCAAAATCAAATGCAAAACTTCGGCAATCCCGGGATTCGAACCACCAACCCAGCACTTCATCCGATTGAAAGTCCATCTCCATATCCAGTAGGCCATCCAGTCGACACATCGTCTGTACATCGGGGACCCGTTATGAGACTGCTACACTCTTTTAGTACATAATGAGGATAAGATTTCATTTTTTTTTCCGTATTTGACTTTGTTTTGGAAGTGAAATAGAAAAACACCTTTGGATCTGCACGTGATCAAAGTTGCAAGGAGAATGCGTTACTATAAGTGGGTTAAAATCGCCTTTTTGAAAAAAATTTTCTTTACTCCTTTTTTGGCATTTGTAGGGCGGCGCAGCAAAAATGGAAGTCAGTTATATGTTTCATGTAGATACCCCCATATAAAGGAAAAAACCGTTTTCCGAAAGCGCGTCATGACCTGAAAGACCTCCCTTGTTAGGTCCTCGGATCTTACTCTATTTCGACATTCAGCGTAGCATATGCTACCTCATATATAATTTTAATGACTTCTTTTTGTTTTCGAACTAATAGGTAAATGGATTGATGTTTTTAGGCCATCGGAGTCATAGCGTTCGCTGTATTTGTTGTCATTTCAATTCTCTTGTTCAATCCATGGGCGGCCTTCAATATTCTGGTAATCCTTGTCGGTATGTGACACTCTTTCCAAGTGCAGAGTAGAATTTATGATGATTCCGTCTTAGGTATTTGCACTGTTGACTTTGCAAATCGGTGTTTCGAAAATATTTTTTTCGCGGTAGCGCGTGCGAATCAGGACTGTATTTCCTACTTAGCACTTTTCTAGTGATGGCAGTCGAGCTGGCTGGTTTCATGGGTTGGGCTGGAGTCAAAATGAACCCTGTGTCAGCAGTTACACTGATCACTGCTGTTGGAATTGGTGTGGAATTCACTGCGCATGTTGTTCTAGCATACTTGACGTCACTCGGAACGAGGTAGGAAGTCTGAAGCATTTTTAGTAACTCTTAGTCATTAATAAATGTTTCTTTAAAATAAGATAATATCTCACGTGACCTTATTGCCCATCGATTAGCTCTTTTTGCCATTCCTAGAGTCAAAGATTTTACCAATGTTTGTTCACCCGTTGCGCTTTGGAAGTTGGTAGTGTGATTCATCCCAAAGGGGTTCTCTTCATCCTTTTTATCCTTTCTGAGACTTTCTCTTCGATTATGTTCTGTTTCTAATAGACTATCGAAAACACTTTCGAAATGCGCGCCTACGTTTTTCACTATACTATTCTGGAAATGACTTCTTACTTCATCAAGTTATTTTTACCTTTACGGGATTCCCATTTGCTTAGTACCACCATCTGTAGTTGTAAAATTGATTCATACAAACAATGGCTTAGTTAGACATCTATAAAAATCCGAAAAGGCAGTATAATTTTGTTTACGTTTGCGCTTTGATTCAGATCTGAACGTACATCTAGCGCAATTGACCGCGTTTTCGTGCCTGTGATACATGGTGCATTGTCAACGCTACTGGGAATACTTATGCTTGGATTTTCCGAGTTCGAGTGAGTTCGTTCATCTTTAAAACTGCTCCCTTCACAGTATTTGAGAAACTCATGACAAGTGCCGCTTTATAGAAACTTCTTGAAAAGTTCCCCAAAAATGTTTGAAATATTCTCACTGAAACTGTTACTGTTGCGAAATTGCCGTTCGCTTCCATATGACAATAGTATAAGCAGCTAAAGCGACCTATTCGTTTTTTTGATGATGAATTTCCACTTTCAGATTTGTCGTCAAATATTTCTTTGTGGTTATGTCAGCGTTAATAGTGATCGGAGTGATTAATGGACTGATACTGCTGCCAGTACTGCTGTCTTTAATGGGAGCACCTCAAGAGGTGAGGCTTCCTGTTGGATTCCGTTTTTCTAATTTTGAAAACTTCTGAACACTCACCGTGAAGCTAGATTTGCCCCCTTTTCAATCTGCCGTTAGCAGCTATTTAAAACCCTTCACCCAATCCTCGCTTTGTTGTAGTCTCCATTAAGGTTTAATGATACGTCAGCCACATTACGCGTATACATGTAGATGTTGAACAGTTCTGTCTCAGCCAAGGGAACTATCTAAAAATCTGTGCGAGTGGGGACAGTACTGCGTTACGTAGCACACGGAATAGTGAATTCGTTTCTGTGGAAGGGAAGGAACTGCTGCTCACGAAATCGTGAGATCACATAGGGCAGGAGGTGGAAATTAGCAAGAATGCAAGTATTAGGTTGATTCATAATAAATCGGACAAATTGACCAATTTTAATCATTGTCGTACAACTATTTTACGACAAAAGGGATTCACTTGAAATATACTCCATCTTTATCGATGACCTTCTGCCACGGTATAGGCAGATCATGGATGCCCTTGCTCCAGAAGGCCGGAAGCTGGAGCTCGAAGAAGTTGCCGAGTGCCGCCTTGACCTCGTCGCGAGTTTTGAAGTCTTGGCCGTCCAGGTGGCGTTGGCTGTGGGAGAAAAGGTGGAAATCTGAAGTGGCCAGGTCTGGGGAGTACGGTGGGTATAGAAGTACGGTCCAACTGTACGACAGCAGCTCGGCCTTGGTCGATCTTGCGAAGTGCGGTCTGTGGAAGTAGACACGTTGTCGTGCTGGAAGTAGACATGTGACCGCCGCCGTAGCGAACTTTGGACATTGGCCTTCAATTCTCGTAATTGACGAACGTAGACGTCGGCGGATACTGTGGTACCTTCATCGAGCAGCTCCCAGTACTCTACGCCGTGTACGCTCCACCAACCGCGGTTTTCGTCTTCGATGGAATAGTCGCCTGACGCAAACTTCGAATGCTACAACTACAGTGTACTTCTGCCGGGGGCATGCTCCTTGTGAACTTCTATCAGACGTCTGCCGATATCCGCGGGTTCCTGGCCAGATAGCGATATAAATAGTATGACGTTGCGGATGTGGTCTCTGGACCGCTTGAAATCGTGCGCCATTGTGGCGGAATGAATTTACTTTGGAGTGATTATTTTGCGGTACTTTGAAGAGCTTTTCATACTCATTCCAACGGTACCTCGCGCGTCCATTTTCGTTAATTCGTTACTGAGTTATGATCTCTAGAAATCATCACTACCATTTGTCCGATTTATTATGAATCAACCTAATATATAAAGGATAAGGGAAGGATGGAGCAGTATAGCAGAATATAGATCCTTCTTTGGTTTATGTTGTGTTTTTTGTAGGTTTCCTCCATGGATGGTAAAGCACGTTTGAATTTGCCGCCACCAATTCGTCGTCGTGAGACAGATTTCGAGGAAGACGACGAGGGCCTCATGATGGTATCTCGGGGCGGTGGTCGAGCGTTCCGTAATAGTGCAATCTAGAAACGTTCCGGCGACGAATCCTTCGGTTTTCGTTTGTTTCAACGTAGTGTTACGTCTTCCATGCGGAATCTGATTGCTGGTATCTGAATTTTTGCTCTGCCAAATATTTTCAACTCACTTTTTTGAATTTTTGCGAATTGTACTCTGGTCATTTGTTCATCCTTTCATCATTATTACAATCTCTCCCCTGAAAAGTTGCTACTTCTATCTCCTTCCGTTTCTCCACCGCTCTTTATCATCGCACATCTGATTTAGGTATTAGGCATGTGTATCGATAGAGGTTCTCTTTCTGCTCAATCGTAACTTGTAAAGTGTGCCCGCCAGTGTAGTATTGTATATAGGTCGGTCCGTATGCTCCTCCTAGTGTTCATGCTTTCATACCAAGCTTTATATGCCCCACCTCCTGTTTGTACATTCGAGCCCGACCCAGTACTGAAACGATGCGATCACCCCTTTTTTGTTGTAGTTTTCTCGTTCATAGAGCTTCCCTAAAAAGCTCAACAACCCGCCTCCCTCAGAAACTGTCTACTTCTTACAAGTTCTTTACAGGGGCAGTCATCGATCTCTTTTGGGGTGGTCTATTGATTGTTTGAGACATGATAGTTACTTGTTCGATGGCCGCCTCGATAGCTATTCATGCCTTCTGAAATGTGTAATGCGTATAGAGATCTCTTTACGGTATTTTATCTGGTATTGATTGAATTTTTGTATAGATATGTGTTAGGTACAGCTTGTTTATCATGCGATGTAAGACGATGAGATTGTACTCGATGCGACGTCCTTCTGAGATTCGGAGAGCCGAACCTTCCAGTCTCTGTCATTGCTCAGAAGTGAACCCACATCGCTGCCATAGAGTTCTGCGTAATTTTATTCGGTTTATCGATTGATCCGGTGGGTAGTTGTGTTAATAGTGATATTGTTGCTATTGTTACACGACATGACTCTCTCATCTTTAAATTATTGTACGATCTGTGTTATAGCGGTTTAATATTTCTTCTTGTTTCGCGTTTGTTACAATAATAAAAATGGATATTACGTGAGTCATCAATGATGATCCATATTTTTGCCATAAAGCTTTGATTGCAATGGTCGAGCACTGCGCAGTAATAACGAACGCACGAGCAGTCACTGTTCCCTTGGCAGGGCATCCTGACATCTTCTTCGTGCATGCATTACAACCTATGCTTCCATGACCATTCCACTTTTCCGAAAACAGGGTCAAATTATGGAATTGGCCAGAAAATGACCGCCGGGACTCTAACAAGCTGGTTGACCAAATGTCATGACTGGTGGTAGTAAGAATTCTGATTTGCAGGGAACAATGAGGAAATCTCTTCAGAAGTTATTCTGATGTTGATGGATGTGTGGTGTTACTACTGACGGTTTGGAGTAGGTTTCTATCTTTTCCAGTGTTCAGGATGGAGGAATTTATGGGCGGAAGTATTCAGTCTTGAATAAATAAAAAGTTACGTACAGTTACGTTAGAGGCAGACAAAAAGCGGCAAAGATCGAAGTAGATGCATTCATTGAAGCCAAAACACAAAATGCAAAGACCTCAGCGTTAGCGGGCAGCAAACTAACCCCTACTCATTAGAGCGAATATACTATCAATGGGCAATATCAGCTGCTACTAGGTAAAGTTGGGCTCCGCTGAAGAGGCACTGCCCCGACAATGAAATATCGCGAACCTTGACTCCTCCTAAATCGCTTCAAATCGCATTTTGCAATTTTGGTTATCATAGTTGTAATCATTATTCGAGACCGTATAGATCCACTTAGGTCTCCTTTCGAAGTTCCATTTGAAGGTAAAGCCATCTGGTCAGACGCAAATTCCTCATATCCACGAGTCCCCCGATCAATGAGTATCCGATCCTTCTCCACAACGGCATATAAGACAGGCTCAGTCAATTCCATCACCACGAACACTGCTTTAAGCATCAATTGCTTTGAAAGTGAGCGAACTTCGTAGTCTGACATCAGTAGCAACGAAATGTGCAACAGCGCGCAGTGCCCTTACTACGCTGCAGATGCATGTGATATTGTGATCCATCAATATCGGTTAGTCGGTCTCTATCATATCTACTCTGTGTAATCCACTATATGATGAGCAAAGTCCTGTGCGCAAGTCAAGGTTAATATGGTATAATGCAAATACATAGCCTATTTTCAAATATAACATTGACGCTACAAAAGCTACGAACATGTCCGCATCTGTGCGAACACTCAATGAGTGTGCATCGGCAGAAAAAGCGGCTTACTCCTCTCTTTATGCGGATGTTAAGTCTGTATTACTTACTAGCTATGAGAACGTTGTTTTATCATCCCTAGTAACTCATTGTGGACTAGTGGTTTCACGAGAATGTTCAATTCGTTTTCTTGTGTGACAATTTCGGTTGGCATAATCGTTGGAACGGTTGAAGTTTTTGTCGCAGTATTTTCTGGAACTAAAGGGAATAAGCCGTCAAGTCAAGCAGTAGTTAGAGGGGTTTAATCGTTAGCCTCATCGATGACGTTGAACGCTCAACGCTGATAAATCTTAGAAAGCTTGGGCCACCTTATGAGGGGTTTTTTTTTTATTAAAGTTGTCGTTGACGTAGGAGCAAGAGATGTGCTTATGGAGGTCGAGGCAACCTTCATTCTGGCCTTTCATGAACTTTCTAAGCCAGCAGCGAGAAAATCTTGGTACCCCAACATCGAGTAGTTGAATTATTTTTCTACGAAGAAGGGAGGCATGTAAGCTTCCTATCGCTCACAGTAAGGGAGCGTGAAGCTGTTTACCCACTTTTTTGTCACATAGCTCGTCCTTTAGCACTATCTTATCTAGGGCATTACACACATTTCAGATCATGCGGCGACAATCGGAAATCAAAGGGTTAGAGTAATACGGCAGGGGCCATTTGGAAATCTGTGCAGTCACAGGGCATTTACCGAAAGCAACTCAAATGCAGTGTTGTGCGGATGCAGTGCAGAGTTTTTGACTAATCTGCCTGCGATACTATCTCTTCATCATATTATGATATTCCTATGAGATATCGGTGGTCGTGCTTGGGAAAGAAAGGAATGCTGTTGAACTCACTTTCGAACAAATGCACTGCTAGGGTATTCCAGCAGATGAGCATAGCTTGCACCTATTGCAAGAACGAATCCAAAAGGCTGCACTAATTCAGCTGCCCCACATAAAAATTCTTAGTCACCAACTTGGTTCGTCCTTCCTTGATCCTTCATGTTTCCCCGATTTTTCCGATATAAGAAACAAGTAACTCAATTTTAATCGCTTATGTGACGTCGTGGCATTTGATGTCTCATCATTTGTGGGTGAGCTTTGGGGACGGATGTGTCGCGCTCGTGCCCTCTCTCGTACCAGAAAGGACAGGATGTTCTTCTTCCTACGGACGTAACTTTTAGCGCCACGATATCTTTCAGGCTTTTAGGCCGTTAGGAAATGGATAATCACAGCACAGCAGGAAAAAATGCAATCTACGTTTGCATGATCATTCATGAAGAGTGAAAGATCTTTCTAGGGAGATACGCTGGAGGACTGCACACATGTATGGCTGCAACATATCCGGTCCTTACAAGGGCAGCAAATGCAATAGCTGTGCAAATGAATGTTGGGCGAAATATAGCAATCCCGTTCAATTCAGCGTAAAACAAGCGGATCTTTATACCCATACGGCTGACGCATACCGAATGGTCTGTTTATCGTGAATGAAGGAGTGCGGCAATTGCTTACAGGCTAATATTTCCAAATTGTCTGTTCACTTTTTATACAATGAAAGGGTGAAGTGGCAGCACCAGTTATGACCGATGTCGAGAAAGCTGTCCATTGCTCCTACCCCCTTTAATGCGTGTCACTGAAATACCGTATAGTACTTTGAATCAGATTCTATGGATTAGATTCTTACACTATGAACATTGAATTCTCATGAAATCATTCGGCGTTGTTCATTGCGCCAAGAAAGTACCAGGCTTTTATAACTATTAAGTAGCTGGGTTATCCTTATAATTCTTTATTTGGCTAGAACTTCGTTTAGGCTCTGCGCATGAGTTGCATTACTTCGAAAGAAGTAGTTCTGAATGATATGAAATGAGAAGAGCGAAATGCGGAGAGTGCTCATGAACTCCTTTCGCAGCCAGCTGCAGATTTTCAAATTTTGTTAAATCGGAAACACGAATGCTTTGAGTAGTGCCCAGGCTCTTAAATACATGCTAACAATAGTGCTTCAATCTTTTGCATTTATCTCTCGTGTGGCTTCGCATTTGTTATTCTATCGTCATTCTGAAGACACCGGAAGGGGTGAATCTGGCAGAATAATTGTAGAATATGCATGTAAGGTTGCTCGGTAGTGCAACGGTATAGAAAAACGAAATAAAACGGCGAAGGACCCGAGAAATAGGAATCTGAACCCCTTCTCATTTCATCCCATTCGCGCCAATCTACATAACTGACCGAAGGGGTGGGTACAGTCGTACGAGCGGCTCATCCAATCGGCCACAAAAGTTGTCCTGCCCTCCCGGCAACTCCTCCAGGGGATGCGGGGCGGCGCGACTCTGTGTGCTGCGGGATCGTGATAAGACCCATACGTGGGAGGTCTTTCAGGTATTAAAAACGGCTTCTCACAAAATCTGTGTGGGTTCGTGCACGATACGTTCATTTTTGCTGCACGATCTTACGACTGCCAAAAAGGGGTTGATGGTTCAAGCCCAACTGTGAACAAAATTCTCAGAATTGGAATTAGGATTTTAGGTTTGTAAACACTTGAGTAAAAATTAAGTAGAATAATCATTTTTAGCATAACAGGTTATCACTAATTGTCAGTATTCACCGAATACTACTCTCCAATTTTTCTTGCCTTCCAGCTCTCATAGCTAATAGAGAGTGTTCAAAGCAGCTTCACCAGGAAAGTGTTCATACGGGCACTGGGTTTCACTTATAACAGCATCCCTCGTGGCCTTATCAGGAACAAAATGCTCCATCTTGATACCCTTCATCTCAGAAGAAAGAAGAATGATCTCTTAATGGTTTACAAAATTTTACATGGACTAGTAGACCTCAAAGTAAGTGAATTTTTCCGTTTAAGACATTCCACGACCAGAGGTCCAACTCTTAAAATTGTCCTCGAGCGACCCAAGTCCTCACTCAGACGCAAGTTTTTCACCTTCAGGGCAGCTTCTGAGTATATCAAAATGAGCAAAAACATCTCCATGCCGGGATCTCTTAGCGGCTTCAAAAAGGAGCTTTGCCGTTACTTACGTTGTATCAGCTAATACACTCCTCTTGCTCTAGCCTCACTTCTCCTTTCCGTTTACCATGTTGTTTCATGTTTGCTTTGTAATCTTATTCAATTGTCTCTTTCAGCTTTCAGTGTTTGCGTTTTATTGAAGTTAGTGTTTTGTTTCTCAGGACTTATTGTGGATTGCTTCTTTTTACATGTACATGCTTACATGTAATAAATTTAAAATTTGAAATACGTTCAATTTGCTGCACGATCTTACGACTGCCAAAAAGGGGTTGATGGTTCAAGCCCAACTTTGAACAAAATTCTCAGAATTGGAATTAGGATTTTAGGTTTGTAAACACTTGAGTAAAAATTAAGTAGAATAATCATTTTTAGCATAACAGGTTATCACTAATTGTCAGTATTCACCGAATACTACTCTCCAATTTTTCTTGCCTTCCAGCTCTCATAGCGCGCGAGCGAGACATTCTCGTGCGGAGCTGGTACGATATTCGTGCTCAAAAGGTGGTCGAAGGGGATAAGTTCCCCGCGCGTCTGGGCGCGAAACCAGGGTTGGAACTGATGGAAAATGTCCAGCCGAAACGGTCCGCCAAGAAGAGAGATACCAACGAGGCATGGTTGGCATCGCGAGATACATCCAGAGATAGTTTACATTCTTCTCGTATTTCACATTCTCTTTCTCGTATTTCACCTCGCTGTATCAATATCACACCTGCACAAAGATCACAGGAGCCATCTACTACACGCAGTACTAGTATAGCTAGCTCATAGGCACCTCGTGATACTGCAGTACCCAGGCCCGCCCAAACCTCGCCATTCGCTGAACCATAAATAATAACAACATCCGAGCACATGACTCTAGAGGCACCCAGGAAGAGCGAGAGCGGAGGAAGCTATTTCACTAAAAGAAAAAGAGAAGAAACAGGCCGACAAAGGAGAGGAAAAGGGAATCTCCACAGCGCTAGCAACAACGTGGAGACAGGCGAGGGGAACCGGAAGAAGCTATGGACACCTCGGCCTTGGTTCAAGTTAACCACATTTCGTCCATAATAGCGGTCATCGGAATGGGCCCACGGCACCACAGCTCCAGCTACCTCATCTGTCCCCCCCCTCAAGAAGCGCCCTACGCCCTCAAGGACATCGTGGTCGGTGGTACAGAAGTCATTAGAGAAAGATAAGGGAGGGCGCAGATTCAGCAAAGAAGATCCAAAAGATTGCAGGCGGTCGTAGCATTTTTGGAGGAAGGAGCAGAACTCTTGGACAACCAGATGGTCCACTTAGCCCCAACCCACTTGCGGGCACGCTTCTTCCGAGGACCCATTTTACAAAAGGTGGTACATCTGATGTCGAACCGTGTACTGTGGAGGAGCCCTAAAGCGTCGGCCTGCCCGGGTTCCAAGTACACCAGCGTGACACTCAGGATCTAGGAAGGGTAGTTTGTGCGTGACTCACGATCAATGTGGGCCGTCCATGGGCACTGTTCGCAACAGATGTGGACGGTTATTCTCCACTTAAAATCTTGAGAGATACACAAACAGAGGCACGCTGCCAATAAGGAACAAGGTAGGCCACAGAAGTTTGAAGATGAAAGTTGAAGATGATGTGGAGAGGAGAGCATCTGGATAAACGCAGAAGACAAACAATTTTAGTCCAAATTCCATAGGAGCCTCACCTCCTCCGGTACCCTAGCCTGCAAAGGCATAGTGGTTGCGACTGAGGTCCTAAAAGCTCCACCTGGGCTAGGAAAAGATGATAAATGAGAATGTTTTATAAAAACAAACATTCCAGCTCAAAAGATGCGATACGAGGCGAAATTCGCATTGAAAATTCACGGCTTACAAGAGAGCTCTTTTATTTTATGGCGCGCTTCTTAAGAACGGTTTCTGCTTAACAAAGGGTACATACATATGTACAGGGGGTGCCAAAAAAAAGTAATTTTGCCCACGGCTCACATCTCCCAACTATACAAAACATAGGGAAACAAAAGAAATGAAAGTATTGGGGCAAAATATTTCCGAAATGTTCCTCTAAAAGCAGGAACAAGCTGAGACTCATTACTTTCATTTTCATAGAAATATAGAACCTTTAGCGGCGCAGTCGGGCTTTGGAGCACCCACGGTATCAAGGTCCCCTTAAAACAGTGGAGCCGGGTTCCATGGTGGGTCTTTTGTGAAAAGCTTCCTAAGGATTGGCCCTTCGGTTCATGGACGTCACAGAGCCCCTGCTGCTTGGACAAGGCTGCTATGATCCGAGTATCATTTTCATGCCCAAATTCGCCTCCGGAGGGGTTTCAGTGGTAAGGGCACGTTTTGGCTCTTGGAAACGAAGGGCGCTGGGAACCCGGAAAAAACGGAATGTTCAAGAACACCACCCAGTGTGGATCCCCAGGTACCCAGAGTGAACGGACCTCAGAAAGGTTGCGAACGAGCTCGACGAAATTTCGGATTTTGCCCAGTTAAGGTGACACATCTTGTTCACTACATCCTCGCTCCCGTTCCTGCTCGTGCAGAAGGCTGCCACGGAGTATAGTGATAGAGTGAGGTTGCTCTTGAATGTGAATACTTCAACAGAATTTGCTGTAGTTCGACTAAAGGGGGGTGAAAGTGGGCGAGACAAAATTACTATTTTTTTGGCACCCCCTGTATAGAGCCAATACAAAATTTGGCTAAGCTGCACTCGAATGCCAAAAAAAAGGATTGAGCAGTTTTTCATCGGAAAGGTGACTTTGATTTGCTTATTCTATAGTAAGGTCACGGATCAAATCGACACATTCCCAGTCTTAGTCACTGGATTGTTGAAAGCTTAGAGTTTCGATGAGCAAGAAAGATTACAGGCGCTAGACAGCGTGACGGCTTGGGAGCAGGGCTCAAGGAGATTCGTTTTGCGACGACGACGACCGAAGACGGCGGCTCCGTCAACCTCGACCCGGCACGCCACACTGTATTCTCCCGGCGGCTAACTTAATTCTCCACATTGTATCAGCGTATGTATTCGCTTATAAACTCCGGTGCAGAAAGTCGTGTGCGCATGCAGAAGGCACAGACTAGGAGGGCTATGACTTTAGCAATGTTTTATGAAACCATTTCTAGAACGGTGAAAAATCATACTCATAAAAGATTTCTCAGAGTCGGGTTTCGAGGAAAACGAAGACCAGTAATATAAAAATGCAAAACAAAGGTAGAGACTTGTAAATCGGTTGCCACTCTCACTCAGTGAATACAGTAATACCACGGCGCCAGATAAGGTGTGTCCTACAGAGTTGGGTGAGAGTGTATCAAACTCTCTGACCCCGCCGCAAACTCTCAGTCTCCGCGGACCATGCCCTATCTACCGCTGTGATATGGACGATACCTATTATGCTTGCGCGGCAGGGTCACGATTACAGTAAAGCACGTACCTCAATAATAAATTTGGAAAAAAGAGTTAATTTGACAATTTTTCAAGGTTTCAACTTTGCTGAAAAATAATCTTTCGAAGTAATGTAAACTACTTTCATGCTCTCCTTTAGTCCAGACCATTGACTGCATGGTTTTCTTAATGTCTGCGTAGCTCTGTAGATGCAAGTTTTGTCGCGAAAAATTTGGAACATTTTCAAAGCGTTTCGCTTCAAACGACCACAACTTCTCTCAAACTAACCTTATGAATCCAGATCTCGTGTGCTAGATCTACAAAGTTATCGTTTTCTAACGACTGCTAGAATTGTACCATATATGCAGAAAGGAGGAGTTATGTTGAAGACATTGCCGAGGAAAATTTGTTTTCCGTCGTAATGGAAAATATCCACGATTTTTTACGAAAAATTATGTGTTCTAACAGAAATACTTCCAGCACACATTCGTTGCTCTCGAGGAAAGAGTGAGGAACTTTGTTTTACTCTCTAATAGTTCTTCTAATCCGAAAATTGACAAAGGGATTACTGAGAGGAGAACAGTGAAACGCCCTGAAGACCGAGCCATTCAAATTACGCTTCCTCCATTGCACAGAATTTTCGTCGTCGCGCAATTTCGCCATAGAGATACGCACCCAGGGCAGCAAGCACAATTAACAAGGGTCAAGCCCGTTAAAGAATGTTCGAATTCACTACAGAAATGATGCCGCGCTTTATCGTGATTTCTGCGTCGCTACTGCAAAAGCGACGCGGCAATCACAGTGGAGCGCATTATATGCGTAATTTCTAACTTTTCTATACTTCTGTGTAGTTTCTAATTTTGTCACTAAATTGGCTCCAGCTTTTTAGCCGTAGGTTCCCAGTTTCCTTAATGAATAGCATTGACTGGGTAAAAACATAGAAATATCTGAACCTGAAGAGGGGGGGGGGTCTGCCGTACGAGGGCCCGAGAGGGTCTATTTTTCGAAAATTTCCCTCGATGCCACGCTTGTGCCTCAGAGCTTCTCTACCTTGAAGTAACAGGTCTTCAAGCTCTACAAGTTTGAACAACTTTAACTGTTCACGAAAGACCTTGAAATAGTGAAATGCGCTTCTGAATAACCAGGAGTATCCTAGACTACACAGTTTCTAGTCTGATGAATGCAACAAGACAAAAGATAATATTATGCCTCCTTTAGCGTGTCGCAGAGCCTCTGATGCCAAAAGATCTTGGGAATAATTATTTGAACTCCCCGACGTGTGATGCGTTAGCCATCAGTGTTTGTTCATTTACGTTCTACGTGATGTTTTGATGTTTGTTCGAAAATTAAAACTATTTCCAGGGGCGATTCGAGTTTACGGGCATAATATGGTGGAAAGGGTCAATTAATACGTTCCCTGAATGTTTCGTGTGAGCGATACAATTGAACACTGTGTAGGCCGCTATTTAATGAAGACGATAACAAAAATAGCGAAAACTTTTATTATACACAAGGTACTGAGTCAGCAGAACCCACATGATTTTGGGCACACTTTCATTTTGGTTGCTGCAGAGAGAGTTCCTGTACAGAATCCAGTTTTTACAAGTGAAAGACAGCTGAAATATCGTTCAATTACATTGATGCTGTAGGATCAGGGGGCTAACAGTGCTTCTTACCTAGTATTGTCCACACATCTGAAACCAGATCCTGTTTTCACTGGAGAATCCGTTATTATAGCACCAGAGGGTTTCATCGTTGAAACGTCAAAAGGTTCTTTTGTTGTAGCGGAAACTGTTGAAGATGGTTCCGGTTCAGTCGGTTTACTTGACGGAACTAAATGCTGTTGAACTGAACATTTACGTTACTCAGAAATGTACAACTATGATGGTACCGTGTCGGAACTCCAAAACAACTCTCGTTGTTCCAATTCTATTGAATGTCATGACTGGAACGCGGTTTGAGTGAGAACGCAGTGTTGTTCCAGCAGCATCAGGGGAGCAAAATCTTCAATTTGCTTATTTTTACTGATTATAAATTCATAATTTGTGTTTACTAGAGAAGTGTTTCGCTTAGGGTAGCTCAAAAAAGCTTTCAAATTTAATATGTGCCGGCCCTGATATTGAGATATTGTAACACAGATGCTGCCTTTCTTGAGTATTATAGTACTCGTTATGGCTTCGAGGCGTAAAATTAAGCATATTCACTTGCACAATCTCAAAATGTATCGTCCCACGATTTTCGTACATACAACAGCTGTACCTGTAACCAGTCATTGTCTGATCTTCGTTGGTCTTGATCTCCACGCCAGCGTAAGCGCATCCGTCAACCGAAACACCTTTCGTGAAGTACACTATCTTCACTTCAATATTTGTTCCTTCTGGAGACTACAAAACACATAGTTATCACCTGTAACTTTCTACCGAGCTGTGATTTCCTATATACGAACTGACCAAAAAAGATAACAGTGAACAAGATGAAAGTATGAAAGCAGGTGACATACTTCAATCCAATACCAACATGTTTCGAATTCCTGTTGCTCTTTTCCGCCAAGGCCAATTGCATCTTCTAATTTCTCCCAAGCTGGTGAAGCTTGAATGGTTCTGCCGCATCCTGACGGCTGAAAGAAAACTTATTTCACCGGGCATAATGTTCGGAATTTTCATCGGAATTTCCACTGGTTATTCACTCTCTCTGTGCAGAGGTCTCCGCCGTAGCCTCCAGGACAAATGCACTTGCTGCAGTTTCTGGGATGAGGGAATCCACCCATCTGGCACTTCGCCGATATACTAGGGATGCACCTCCCTAAACAGAGCCTTAAGAATCGCATAACAGAAACAAATTTGTACAATGTAGAGTCATTGAGAGTGGCTACAGTGTATTTATAAACTCATTCACCATTCAGCTGGAAAGCTGTATGACTTGTGGTATCACGTGAAGGTGGCTATACATATTATGTAATGCTTTCAACACTTCTCATGAATGGCTCTTTCATCATATGGTAGCCAATGCTTGAAACGAAGCTCACAAACACATATGGACATATATGATTTTCCAATAAGTAAGCTCTGAGCACAGTCAGTAAAAACAAAGACGAAAAAAGGTTTGGTGTAAGACCTATATTCCTCGACTGTTGGAAATGATCAAACCTTTACAGCCGTAGTGTTCGTTAAGCATGGATAGTTCGATAAACGAAATGAATGGAGAGCCAAGAGTTTGTCGGTAGTTTATATCAAATGGCACCAATGTTGGCTCATCTTCGTTTAACGATCCGCTGTAAAATACGATTAACATATTCCCATTAATATTTAGATGTAAGAAAGAGCTATGGCTGATGCGTTTTCTATTCTTTATAGTACGTTTATCATTGTAACACCAAGGTGATTGGCACAATTATCTGGATGACGTTTAGTATTTGCATAAACTTAAACAATAGTTTGTTAACGCACGTAGTTGCACCATAGTGCATAATACTGCCGTAGTCGTACTTCATACCATAATTATAGTTAGTCCTTGTTGTTTCTTTGTTGAATTGATCTATGAAGTCCTCCTAGAAGCATAAGCGTAAGTTAAACCCGGCATATGCAAGAGCCAATTTCCTGTCTTTATTTGGCATTGCTTTAGAATGAGAAATAAATAAAATGTTCTTTTTATTGGTGAAAACGGCTGATGTCTTACCTACCACGCTTTATTAGGACAAATATAAAGAAACGTTCATCGCTTATTCATGTTATAGCAGTTCTTCAACCATTCCAAAAGGCTCACCTCTACATTCTTAATATTTATAGTGACATATTCGTCGCGATCCGTTCGAGATTGCGTATGCCAAAATCCAAGAGCGTGACCGATTTCGTGCGCAGTTGTACATACTACCTCGCAACCATCACCCAGCGACAGCCTCTGTAAACCACCTTTTTTCCCAACACTCGACCAGCATCCGTCTTGCTTGAACACCATAATTCGATCGTAAGCTGAAACAATAAGATTTTTGGGATATACTGCAGGTAACGAAACAGTGTAATGTGCGAAAATTCAACACTTTTGATGGATTCCGATTTGCAGTCCCCATCTTCTTTACTAAGTGAGGATGCTTTATATTATATACATGGAGTGTGGTTGTTTAAGATTGTGAGTGAAACGGATTCAGCTTAAATGATCCCTAATTATATTGAAGATCTGTCAGGAGCGATAGAAGATACGAATACTCATTCAAATAAACTTCCTCACCGTTTTCGTTCTCTATGAAATCAATGCAAGTGTCTTTTTCCCACCATTTTGCTGCTTTG